>CM040239.1:291389768-291802278 GCA_022545495.1 Chrysanthemum lavandulifolium | reverse complement strand
TAGTTGAAAGACAATCAAACTCTTGTAGAAGCCGCTAGAACAATGCCGATTTACTCAAAGGTTCCAATGTTTCTACGGGTGAAGCTATTGCCACGCGTGCTACACACAAAATCGTTCTCGATTCACAATCGTTCATGGAAAAACTCCATATGAACTTGTTCAAAATAGAAAACCTAATCTCTTTCCTTCGTGTGTTTGGTGCATTGTGTTATCCAACTAATGAGGACAAGACTTAGGCAAACTTAGAGCTAAAGCGTGACATTGGAGTATTTGTAGGTATGCTTCAAACAAAAGGGATACCGAATCTACAACAAAAGAACCCGAAATATCATGGAAACAATTCACGTTACGTTTGATGAGTCGACGGTCAAATGGCTCTCGGATACTCCGCTCGGGACCCCGCCAAAACAGTCCCATTGGTTCATCCTTGTTCCAAACTCTTCTCAAGAAACTCCATATGTACCTCCATCGAAGATGATTTAAAGAAATTGTTTGATCCTATGTTTGATGAACTGTATGATTCAATTACTAATGAGGTGTTGATCCCTACAAGAGAGGATGCTCATATTCCCGGAATGAAGTCAATCCCTCGGTCTCAATATCTTTAAGTCAAGAAGCACTCGTCACGATCCTTGATCTCACCAATAAATCATCATTCTTCAAATGTACATCATGGAAATGTTTCCGCATCAATGATGAAGTTAATCCTTTGCTACTCCCCGAAGATGCTCCATTTGAAAACATATTTTCTCCACGAATCATCATCGAACCATCTTCTTCGTGAGACATCGACTCGCCTACCTCGCCCCTCAACAAGCCACATGAACACCTAAGAAAATGGACTCACGATCATCCATTAGACAACATCATTGGAAATCCTCTCGTCCTGTATCAACCCGAAACAACTTGCAACCGATGCCTTATGGTGCTTCTTTCAACTCCGTACTATCTAAGATCGAACAAAAGATGTTAAAACCGCCATGAATGAAGATAGCGGTTCAATGCCATGCAAGATGAAATTCATGAGTTTGATCGACTTGATGCATGGGAGTTAGTACACGCTCCAGGCCGTACTATGATTATTGCTCTTAAATGGATCTTCAAAGTGAAACTTGATGAGCATGGTGATGTGTTGAAGAACAAGGCTCGATTAGTTGCTAAAGGATACCGCCAAAGGAGGGTATTGACTTTGAAGAATCTTTTGCTCCGGTTGCTCGAATCGAGGCAATCGTAATCTTTCGGCTAATCGCCGCTAGTAAGAACATGGTAGTCATCGATGGATGTGAAGACGGCATTTCGAACGGAGATCTTAAAGAAGTCGTCACGTCACCAACCTGAAGGATTTGTGAATCAAGAGCATCCTACTCACGTTTATCGTTTGAAGAAGGCTCTTTACGGTTTAAAGCAAGCTCCAAGGGCATGGTATGATACCTTTGTCAAAGTTTCTTCTATCAACCGGATTCAAAGAAAGGAGCAGTTGATCCTACATTGTTCACCGTGACGTCGAGCAAACATTTAATTCATGTTCAAATTTATGTTGATGATATTATTTTGCCTCGATGGACCCAATGGAATGTGATTGTTTTCGAATGAAATGAGTTCAAATTTCAAATGTCAATGATGGGACAAATGTCATTTTCTTGGGATTACAAATTTCACAAAGTCCGGAGGCATTTTCATAAATCAATCTAAATATGCAATGAGATCTTAAAGAAATTTGGATTTGATTCAAGTGACCTGTTGACACCCCCATGATTGACCGAACCAAACTAGATGAGGACCACTCACGGATCATGATTGACCAAACGAAATATCGTAGTATGATTGGATCCCGATGTACCTCTTTCGCTAGTAGACCGACATCTTGTTATTTGTTTGCATGTGTGCTAGATATCGTGCTAAGCCTACTAAAAGCACCTTGAGGCGCTTAAACGGGTCTTCGGTATCTCCAAGTGAACCATCAATATGGGTCTTTGGTACCAAGGACACGGTATGTCACTAACGGCCTATCACGAGATCTTGATCATGCGAGTTGTCAAGATACTGCGTCGAAATCGTCTAGAGGTGCTCGATTTTGGGTGATAAGCTTGTGGTGGTCTTCGAAGAAGCAAATGAGTACTTCTATTTCCTCTACAGAGTGAATACATAGCCATGTCATCTGTTGTGCTCGGATCTTATGGATGAGATCTCAATTATCGACTATGGCTTTGTATTCAACAAAATCCTCCGCATCTTGTGATAATAAAAGTGCTATTGCTCTCTCATGCAACAATGTTCAACACTCAAGAGCAAAGCATATCGACATTCGACATCATTTCATCGGGAACAAGTTGAAAAAGTGTGGTGGAACTCTATTTTGTGAGGTACGAATACCACCAGTAGACATCTTCACCAAAGCTCTTCCAAGAAACGTTTTGAGTTCATTCTTCCACGACTTGGCTTGAAAAGCCTTCAACCGAAACACTCAAACGTCTTCGTGAGGAAGACGAGGAGTAAAGGTTTCCTTCATCTATCTCTTGTATATATCTATTCGAAAAACAAAATACAAAATTATAAAACCTTCAAAATCAAATAGAAAAATATAAAACTTTCAAAATCCATAAAATTTGAAAAATTGAAAAATATTCAAAAAATATTGTCATTTTGTCATGTCTTTCTCGATTCGATTATATCTACGGTCTTTGGGCTGCCATTCAAAGAATGACACGGACTTTAGATATTGTTGAATTTTATTTAAAAAAAAAAAAAAAAAAAAAAAAATTGGGAGAAAAGAAAAAAAAACAAATGGTTTATTGTCATTTTCGTGCAATAACCGGTTTTAAAAGAAAGAACAGAGCCATGTTTTACCATTCTTTCAAATTCCAAGCTCGATTCTATAAACATTTATCTGTGAAAACTAACTGCTTTGAAAAATAACTCGGTCTCTATTTTTGATAATCATCGGGACTTATTTGCAAAATCTCTATCTCTCAATCAACAACCTATGTCATTGATTGAGGGGAGAATGATTTCAATTAAATTAAAAAGTTATTTGGCATTAAATTGTTTTCAAAAGATATACATGCATGTTTTATCAATGGAGTTTAAAGTCTTAAAATCCGATCCTTATCAGTTCAAACGCTTTCATAATCAAGTCACAATTCTCCTTAAAGCTCTCAAAATCAATTTAAATCTATAAGAGATCACAAATCTCAAATGATTTGATAATTGTGATCGGGGAGAAATGTGATTTAAATTGGATGTACATCTGTCGTCCTTCCCGCATGTGACAAACGATTTCAAATTTTCAATGCACATGTTGAGGGGCATCTATCTTAAACCTATAATTTGAAACGTGATCATTTATCCCAATGCAGTGTTCCTCTAGTATGTGCAAAACTCTTTTCTAATCTCGAGGCACATATTGAGGGGAGAAAATTTATGGAAACCTCATCCTTCCAAATGCTTTATCTTCTTGATTTGATCGGGGAAGTGATGTTGATATCTTTAGAAAATGGTAATCAAAGAAGTAAATTCTTCCTCTTGCCTCAAATGTGCAAACGATTTCAAACATTTGATGCATGTTGAGGGGGAGCACTGTTCTAAAACTATCAAAACAATTCGAGCACAAAATGTTTTGATAATATATCACAAGTATGGATTGATTTTAAAATGGTTTTCAATTGGTTCCAATGGCGGATGAACAATACCAAATTGACCGACCAACTTTACTTTATGTACGGTGATATAAGGATGATAAGGTTAGGTATGTGTTCCGTGATCCGCGCGAGCGGAGGGATCTACCGAGGACAATCCACTAGTTAGTGTAGAAGTCCTTAGGTATGATGATAAAAGGAGAAAAGTGAGATATGGGAAGGCGGGTGAAATAGAGCAAGCATTGGAACAAACCCAACAAGGTTCTTGCTATGAAGTCTCGGTATGCAATCAAGGGGTTGAAGAATTAAAAAGAATTGAATGAGAAAAGGGTGAAAACAAATAGCCCTCCATTTATTCAACCTTAGGGCGAAACCGGGTTCACTTATATGCTCTTGATGGTAACATCGGTATTGAAGACAAGACGTCATGGACCCGATGACGCATTGCACTTCAACTTTCCAAACCACTCAAGTTCCTCTTAAAGGACTTGTTTCATTCTCACGGGAACCGACATTATCTATCGAATTTCTCTTAGAGATTGTTGATATTGAAGGAGAACCTCTCCCTAGTCTCCAAGCACGGGATCCAAATATGCACAAATTGAGTCTAGAGCCACGAGATCATCAATAAATCTCATTAGGACACTTTCAATGAAGACTCTCGCTTCACACAATGTGGAAAGAGAGATTATATCTTGAGTCCCACGCATTATCCTTGTGGTATTGCGTAACATCCGAGTAATGTGTATACATATTCACAATGAAGATGGAAAGCCTTCGGAGCCAACATCAAACAAGCTCGGTAGGTGGCATGTGAGATCCATTATATGGATCAACCATGTGACAACGAGCGAAACAATGGGGCGATTCAATCTCTTGAATCAATCACGGTTCAGTTATGGATTGACGGATACCTTTAAAAACCGGTCTTTGTGCTCAACAACTCTTTTCTTTAGCTCATCGACCGTGTACTCATTTTTCAAACCAAAAGGTGTTTTATGATTGATAATTGATTTTCAATAAAACCTTCGTTGTATTGCAAAAACAATTTCTATTGAGCAATACACGATTGTTTTCAAATCTCTTTTCATCAATCGGTGGACTTAAAATTACCGGTTCACTCACTCCGTGTTATCTTCTTTGAGATGTTCGGTTTGAGAACAACTAGAGCATTGCGAAACCTGTCAAGGAAATTCTTGAATTATACCGATCACAGGCGGTACATGTCGCGATCAACGGGAACCGTGGGCGTGTACCTCAATTCAACGAAAGTGATCAAAGACACTTTCGCATGCGATTTATTAACTAGCATTGTATGCGAATTGTACACCCGGCGTTTGCGGTGATCGGGATGAAGCGGTCAATCCATAGCCGCATGCTCACTTAACACATTCATCTCAAAAGAAATCATGATTAGTGCATCAATGACTGCGATATTTTCACTTCATGCTTCGCTACGCCATCGCCAATATCATGATTCAACAAATGCTTCCGCTACTCGATGAGAAGATATCATGATCCGTAATGTGAGCATGTCGGTCCGAAAGTCACAACATCACATAATACCAACACCACAATGAATGTCACGAGAGATTTTTGATTCTTGATGATCTCAATAGTGGCTCAAATTTATTATCACGTGGATCGAGAAAAGACCTCCACTTGGAGTAACCAAACATGCAATGTGAAGAATCAATGACTACGAGCTTAGAAGCAAAGGACTACATCAAGAATGCAAAATCAATTGTTAATGTAATATCTATTTGTATTCAATGTAATTTTAGTACATGATTGAGGTGACCTCCATGGGGAGATTGTTAGGAATTAGAAATTCCTGTATTAAAAGTCGGTCACCTCAAGTATATGTAATCGTAGAAAGCTCGTGAGTCGTAGTTCTTTATGTTAAGTAGTATTTAGTTAAGTAACATCGTGGAGGACGGACGGGTCTTTACCCACCGTATGCCCGATCCACGACCCGATGTGTGGCGATTTATGTAAGACTATAAATACTCTCTACCTCTGGGTAGAGTTGGAGCTCATAATAAGAATTTTCTTTTCTCACTAAAGTTCCCTAAACCTCTAACTTTCTCTAGAATTCTACTTATACGCCACCTTGTTGTTATGGTTTGATGTGTATGTGAAAACTAATATCCAACAATTCTTGTGATATTAAATAATACTATTAGATATTCAATCCGACACTTTTACATAATGGACAAATGTTCTTTGTAGCATCCAACATCTAATACAATCATGAAACTCATGGCCGCAAATCAATGTGCTTATGCTTTCATATTCTTTGTATTCTTCTAAACAAATCGCACAAACGCCTTCAACCTTGTCAAGCATTATATTGTCATGAAGATTTTTCCTTATAGTTTCTTTAGTCAATCCCAACCATCAAAAATCATATTTTGTTCTGAAACACCAATTATTTCAACTATATCTTGTTCTTCAAGTTGGAGAACATCTTCACGATACCTTCCCATGATAAAATGAACTAAATATGATGGTATACTGGGTATACTTTCTAATGTCTCCTGGAAATGGTTCCTATCACGAGTTGAATTGTGCATAGATTGTAAGATATGAATAATAATTTATGGAGGCACCTCTGTAAATGGCACGAAACCATTACTCATTTTGAAAAAACAGTTTATTATTTTTAACACGACAACTCGAAAAATGAGACATTACTTTCAATATCAATGTTATATATAGACTTATTCACGGCATGTAACTTTTAAAATAAACTTTATTTTAAAATAAATTTTAAATTTTATAAATATAGTTATTTAAAATGTTAAATATAACATATATTATTTTTAAATTATTATTGTCTTAATATCGAGTTACTTTTATTAATAAAGACATTTTCTTAATGATTTTCTAAGAAAAATATTAATCATCACTTTCTATCAAAACCTTTTTAAGTTTGGTGTTTAATTTTGACAATTTTTAATATATTATTGTGTTTTATTGTACCTCCTCGATTTTATAATGATGAAAAGTACCTCCTCGAGACACAAAATATTACTTTTTATGTCCAACTGACATATATGTAAGATAATCTTTTAAAGTTGATTTTGACTGTACATAAGAAATTAATGTATATAGTTATCATATTTCATAAATATAGTTATTTAAAATTTTAAATATAATACATATTATTTTTAAATTATTATTGTCTTAATATCAGATTTTGTGAGAAAAAATATTAAGCTTCCCTTTCTATTTAAAAACAAAATCAAAATTTTAATATCAGAGTTAGTTGTCTTAATATATGATATTCTGTTAATATCATAGTTTTGAAACAAAATATTTATAATCAAAATGAAACAAATTTAATATTTTTTGTAAAATATATATGACGTATATATATTAATGTTTTATTAATATCAGAGTAAGTTGGCCTATGACGTATAGATATTTGCATATCTGTTTCATTAACTAGTTTGACTATCTCGTTGGAAACTTAGATGCATAACACGCTATGATACATGTCGATTTTATAATGATGAAAATATCTTCTCGAAACTCAAAATATTTACTTTATGTCCAACGACATATATGTCATAGAAAGTCAAAGAAATTAAAGTAATTTCAACTAACATATATGATAGATAATCTTCAAAGTTGATTTTGTCTATACACAAAAATTAATGAATATAACTATCATATTTCATAAATATAGTTATTTAAAATATTAGTTGTCTTAATATTATGTTAATATTTAAAATCAAAATAAAACAAATTTAATATTTTGGATATTAAAAATTTAATATGACGTATACATATTGATATTCTCTTAATATCAGAGTTAGTTGGCCTATGACGTAGTAAATTTCAATATTTTTAATGAGTAAGTTTCAATATTTTTTGAAATTCAAGATATTGTATTACTATCAAAGTTAGTTGCATAATATGATATTGTATTACTATCAGCGTGTCTTAATATCAGAGTTAGTAAAATTTCAATTAATATCAGAGTTAGTAAAATTTCAAAGATTAATCAATTCATATATTATGATATTATCATACTATTTAAAATTAATATTGTCTTAATATAAGAATTACTTTTTTTTATAAAGATATTTTTTTAATATCAGATTTAATATCAAAGTCAGAGTTAGTTGTCTTAATATATGATATTTTGTTGATATCATAGTTTTGAAACAAAATATTTAAAATCAAAATCAAAAAAATTTATTATTTTTTATGTTCTATGATGAATACATGTTAATATTCTCTTAATATCATAGTTAGTTTACATTTATTAAGTAATTTGCAACTGACATATATTTCAGAATGTAAATTTGTAGATTAGGATTTTTTTTTTAAATTTCACATTTTTTAATAAATGATATTGACTTAATATCAGAGTTAGTTGTCTTAATATATCACACTATTTTAATATCAGAGTGTCTAAAACAAAATATTGATATTCACATCCTATTTTTTAATTTTTTTTATAATTGCATGCTATAATGAGGTATATCTATTAATATTGTCTTAATATCGACTTATTTTTGCCTTTACATACATGTCAAATATTAAAATATCAATTTAAGTCAAAGTTTACATTAAATTTTAATATAGTTTTTCAATAATGTTGATTTTTTTAATTCATGTTGTTTTAAGTATATTTTGACATTCAAGATATTTGTATTAATATTAGTGTTAGTTCTATAGATATATGATATTGTATTACTATCGAGTGTCTTTAATATCGAGTTAGTAAAATTTCAATTAATATCGAGTTAGTAAAATTTCAAAGATTAATCAATTCATATATTATGATATTATCATACTATTTAAAATTAATATTGTCTTAATATAAAATTACTTTTCTTTATAAAGATATTTTTTAATATCGATTTAATATCAAAGTCGAGTTAGTTGTCTTAATATATGATATTCTTGATATCATAGTTTTGAAACAAAATATTTAAAATCAAAATCAAAAAATTTATTATTTTGCATGTTCTATGACGTATCTATACTACTTATAAAGCATGCATATCCCAACCAAAACACAACCCTCCATCTTTAAGATTCATACCCATACCTACATCAAAGCCTAAATTTACACACACCAAACCAACATCCAATCTTAAAAATTACCAAACCAACAAACCATATAAACCAACCACACAAACCAATACCCAACAAACACCCCACATCTCTACTTAAAATGCTATCTATCTATTTACTTCACCTCTTTCTCTCACCAAAAAAACACACTCTCACAAGAAAAAAAAACCCTCTCTTTTTCTTCTTCCACAAAGCACTCTCATCTTCCGCCGCCACCACCACCACCACAACTCCGCCACCATCAAAACCCACCACGACTGAAAACCCACCACCGCTGAGCCCACCACCATCGAGCCCTTTTTCACCGTAACCCTCAACCACCGAAATCTACACCACCAAGAAAAATAACAACCGAAACCACCACATATTAAACAAGTTTTGAGTTTTATTTGCATCTCTTCGTTAGATCTATACATATTAAACAAGTTTTGAAAGTATTCTTATATATATTTTTAGGTTTTATATGTAGATCTTAGTTTTGATAACGCTTTTTTGGCATGTTTCTTGTTTCACCGCCGCCATATTTGTGATTTTTCACGGATCTTTTGTGGTCGCCACCTAAACTTTAGGGTCGCCAAAATGTAAGTTTTTAGAATGTTTTTGTTAGATCTATTAATGTTAACTTATTTTTATTAGATCTTTATTTCACCGCTATTTCCATGGCTTGCCGCTTCTTCCGCTGGTTGTTCATTTGTTGTCTAGCGGATTTAGTACGGCGACCACCTAAGTTTGTTGAAATATTTATTATAACAGTTGTTGTATGAACTTCTATAAAGTTGTGTCAAGTTTGTTATAGAACGAGCAAAGAATGAAAAGAAATCAAAAGGCAATTGGCTATTGTTCTTGGGTTGATGGACACGAAAACACAATGTACGATTTGTATATTACCAGTGGACAAGTTGCAATTTCCTAAAGGGCATATTGTACTATTAGTATTGGTTTTAAACTTTTGAGTTTTTTTTTTTTTTTTCTTTTATAGATTATATAATAACCATGTATTGAATGGTTTCTTTTATTAGATATCTAGATTATATTTGTAGATCCGAGTTTTATAACATGTTCATAATTTTTTTATTCGATGGCCGCTTATTGCGAGCTTGTTGCCTTTGTTGTCTCTTGTTGTCACCGCCACCGAATGATGAGTTCATCGGAAAATGTACACCCTATTCTCAAGTGTGTTGTTAATATATATTTTTTATTAATGATTGTCTTGGGAATTATATTTGTTATAAAGTTTATTAAATGTTGTTTATAAAATGTGTAAAGTTGCTTATAGAGTTGTGTAAATGTTTTGTAAATTTTGAAAATATTTTTACTAAATCTATTTTTTTTTTTAAGTTTTAAAAGTATCTATTTTCTTCATATTGTAAATGGTTATTTTTTCTTTGATGTAAATTGTATTCAGATCTACATTCGCCAGCTGCCTCTTTCCTCCGAAACTACCCTCTGTACACTGTTAGGAAATGTTTGCTTATTTTTTAGTTTCTATCTTGATCTATTTTTATTCATTTTGTTAGTATCTATTTTTATTCATAATTTAAACTGTTTTATTAGTTGGTATTTTGAGAATCTTTGACGGGCTCAATGCAAGTTTAACAATCAGAATCTTTTGACTACTTTAACTTTGTTAAAGTATCTAAATATTTCCCGTCTTCAAGACATCATTTGGTTCAAGACATCATTTGATTTAAAATGTTGCTTCATATGATTTTTAATTTGACCTTTATATAAGAAGTTAAAATATATGTCCAACAAACTGATAACAATAACTACTAATGTTGATTCATATAAAATAACTACTATAAGTTTTGATATAAAGTTTATGGCTACTTTTTATTTTGAAGCCCATAAGTTTTTGTTTCTTTCATAAAACCATGATATGAATTGGGTAAAGAAATACTTAATCAAATTGGCTTGACCTTAACAAAAATTATGTCAAACAAGAAAAAAAAACTAAAGCTAAATAAAACCAAAAGCCCATGTGACTATGTCTGCCACTCCAACAACACAAAAGCAAAAGGCAAAAAGGAATATAGCATTTTCCATGATATGCGGTTCCCACCAAATAAAAACCAGTTGTATACCATGTTGGAACACCAATCTGTCAACACAATTTTGGCCAAGTTGCTACCAAAATTTATGAAGGGACAACTCGCTTCCTGAAAAAGGCTATCAAACAAAGTACCAAACACAAAATATTGGAGAAGTTGCTACCAAAAAGGGCTATCAAACAACCTGCTTCAGTAGTATGCCAATTATTTTTTTATTTTTATTTATTTTATTATCATTTTTATAAAACAACAATTTTATTAAAACTCGAATTTACAAAAAATTAGTGGGAGGCAGAAACCATTGAGCCCCACACTTCTAGCAATATTATTATTATTATTAATTATACTTGACACCGATAAACTGAACACTTTTAAATTAGTGTGTAGCATTGTTTATTTGTTGTCACCACATAACCGAAAACCTATTACATGAAAAATGTATTGTGAACAAGAAAGGCGCACACAAAAACGAGTACAGTATTTAAATTATTGTTGAACCATTAACAAATAAAAATAGCTCACGCACAAATGACTATCATTATAGTATTCAATATTTAATATTCAGACTTTAATCTAATACGACAAAGAACAATAAACATGCCATTGCTCAGGCGGAATTGGGTTTGTTGTTGTTGTTGTTGTATGAATGCATTTTATTGAAGGAAAATTACTCGCCGCTAAAATTTTGTCAAAAAATATACACCGTTCCCGCTAAGCGTGAGTACTCGGCAAAATGATAAATATTTATTGTCGCCACCATGGCACACAGCCCGAGAAAGAGTTTTCATTTTCAACGGAAAAACATAGCGTCTCGAGAAAGCTATTTATGGATAAATATTTGTTGTAGCCACCATGCACCAGTACTACACTATACATTAACGCCACTATTTATCCATGTCATAAGAAAACAGCTTTCTAAAGAATTCGAGGCGCTACTATGCACGGGTATCACGCTAACCATTGTCGCCGCTATTCAACTGGGCCATAAGAGGACGATTCCTCAAAAAGATACCGAGGACTCAAGTATAATGTTTCGTAAAGAACCATTCGCCTTGTAATTTGTCGAAAGCTAGAAACACGATACAAACCGGTGAATCGGGTCTCATCGAGATCTTTTCACGTTCTATTTTGAACGTTATCAAACATTTACCACAATATCGCATATCGTTAATTGTCGCCGCTAGAAACCGATGCCGCTAGACACGCGGTACTGTCTAATATCATTGCTTTTTGTAATGCTTGAATCTATTATTACTAAAATCTTAATAACTTAAATCAATCCTATTAAAAATATACTTCCACATTTAGATCGACCGCACATAATTTTCTTGAAAATTGTATATTTACCGCTATGCAACCATGCATCGTAATTATAGTTATTCGAAAATGATTCTCTAACGCTACAAATACATGTTGTTGAAAGAAACTTATGGGTCGTCGGAATTTTTCGAGGAAAACTAGACACCGCCGCTAGGCGCGATTTTCAATGCCATAAATCACAACAATCTATAAAAAAAATTACATGTTGAATAAGTTGTTTGCCGGGAAATAATCGTCGCCACCACTATAGCTTCAGAAAAACACAATAATCGAATGCCAATTTAGTCAACAAAAATAATAATAAATAAATAAATAAATAAGTAGATAAATAAATAAAAGTACCATAAACCACAACAATCTATAAAAAAAATTACACGTTGAATAAGATGTTTGCCGGTAAATAATCGTCGCCACCCCTATACCTTCATAAAAACACAATAATCTATTGTCGTTGTTGTGCAATCATGCCTTGGAAAAGTGCTCTTGAAAAGGATTCGAGCGATACATATACAATTTTTGAAAAAATTATTCGCCGCAGAATTTTGTCGAAAACTACACGGCCGCCGCTAAGCGCGTACTTTCTAGATACCCTTGCCGCAAGACATGGCTACTCGCTAGATACCGTTGCGTTCTGCGCGCGGACACTCGACTAGAAACCGCGCCGCTAGAAACCGATGCCGCAAGCACGGTTTCGCCTAGTACATATTAATATTCTCTTAATATCATAGTTAGTCTACATTTATTAAGTAATTTGAACCGACATATATTTCAGATGTTATTTATATTAATTATCATATTTGTTACCATTGATTTTTTTTTTTTAAATTTCACATTTTTTAATAAATGATATTGACTTAATATCAGAGTTAGTTGTTTTAATATATCACACTATTTTAATATCAGAGTGTCTTAAACAAAATATTGATATTCACATCCTATTTTTTAATTTTTTTTTATAATTGCATGTTATAATGAGGTATATCTATTAATATTGTCTTAATATCAGACTTAGTTTTGACATACATGTCAAATATTAAAATATCAATTTAAGTCAAAGTTTTACATTAAATTTTAATATAGTTTTTCAATAATGTTGATTTTTTTAATTCATGTTGTTTTTAAGTATATTTTTGACATTCAAGATATTTGTATTAATATCAGTGTTAGTTCTATAGATATATGACATTGTATTACTATCAGAGTGTCTTAATATCAGAGTTAGTAAAATTTCAATTAATATTAGAGTTAGTAAAATTTCAAAGATTAATCAATTCATATATTATGATATTATCATACTATTTAAAATTCAAATTCAATGCAAGAATTTAAGATGAAGAAGAACATAAAGTTGAAAACCAATTATTATTACAATATGAATTGTCATAGCCTGTTCAACCAACAAATAAACTAAAATCACTCAAAGAAATCTACCATGGTTGTGGGGGAAGCTCGTTCGAGTTTCAACAGCTTCCTAGCCAACTCCAAGTTGTTTTTGATATTTTCATTCCTATCATGACTCCTATCGCTTTGCCTGATCATTCATCCTAGAATTAGCTTTATGTATCAACTACAACAAGTTTTAAAAATTAAATTTCATTAGTGTGTACAAATTTCTTTAACATTGTAATTATAAGTTGTAAAACTCAGATTGTTCTTACCGTGCAATCACCAAATTCCAATGAAAGAGTCTCAAGATTTTGTAGTCTCGTCAGTTGAAAGATATCGGATGTTGTGATTGTCGTCACAACATTATAAAGACAGAATCTCAAATCCAACTTCTTCAAATTCCTAAGTTTTGCAATATCCCATAGTCTCATCTCGTTTGTACTAGGACGATTCATTTTAAGAGACTCAAGTGAGGGACAACCAGCAATAAAGTCCCAAACTGTACCGCTTAGGAAATTTACATGAATTAATTCTAAGCTCAGTAGATTTGGGAAGCCATGAAAATATTCCAAAGTAGCCATAGCACAAAGATGAAGTACCATATGTTTCAATTCGATACGAGAGTAAAGTTGGGTTGGGATCGTAACTGGGTCACCATACCGCTTGTAATAATCAACTCCTCGGCCCATGTTCACCAAAAACAAGAGCAGTCCACAAATCTCTTCATAATGAAAGTTGTGTCTTCCAATCATTGATATTGGCTCTAGGAGAAGACAAACTTTCTTATTGGACCTATAAGCCGCTTTTAAGAGTCTAGTAACAAGCTTCCCATCAAACTCATATGTTAAATAATAAAAGAAATCCTCATCAATTATGACATCGGTGAGCAATGTCCACTTAGACCTCCGGTTCACGCTAAACTAGAGGTTCTCACCGCTTCTAACAAAGGCAAACGATTCAAAATATTAGTGATCACTATATCGGGCATGTTGCTAATACGATTGATCAACATAGTATTATTGGAAGTTGTATTTGTCTTTTTGAATTATGGAAATGAGGATTTACGTTAGGTTTTTGATATTCAGTAGATCGTTTCTGGATAAGGGTTGAATTTGAAACACTATATAAACAAATTGTTGATGTACACTTGTACAGGGATGTTAAACTTTCAATAATATCATATCAAAAAAACATATAAAAAACTTGAATGAGCACTAGTAAATAACACTTAGATTTTTTTTCTATCTATTAATATCACAAATAATTTTTCTAGTAAATAATTTTTTTTCTAGTAAATGATACCATTTTTAACATTTTTTAACATATCATATTTCCTTAATATCAGAGTTAGTTGTCTTTAATATATTATATTGTCTTAATATCAGAGTTCTGAAATAAAATATTAATCTTCACATCGTATTTAAAAACAAAATAAAAGAAAAATTTATAATTGCATTTTCTAATGTGATAGTTAGTTGTTTTCATTTTTTATTTTAGTATCACACTGTGTTAGAAGATAAAGTATCAGAATAATTACCATTGAAATTTTTATTTAAATTTCATATTTTTTAATATATGATATTTTTCTTAATATCAAATTTAGCTGTCTTAATAGTTTATTTAATATCACACTTACATACTTGTATTTTATTATAGTTTCTTAAGTCAAAATGATATTCAAATATCGAGTTAATTGTTATTTTTTTAATTTTAATATCACATTGTGTTTAAATTACATATATTTTAATATATGATATTTTTCTTAATATCAAAGTTATTTGTCTTTAATATATGATATTGTCTTAATATCGAGTCTAAAAAATCGTAGAAAATTTTATAATTGAATCTTCTATGACGATACATAATAAAATTGTCTTAATATCATTGTTTGTTTGACTATGCATATTATACATTTATTAAGTAATTTCAAACCGACATAAATGTTGGATACTATTTTATAGTGGTTAAAGATATCTCCTCGAGACACAAAATATCACTGTCTGTTCTAATCTTTTAAAGTTGATTTTGACAATACACAAGACATTAATGAATATAATTTTAATTTAATTAGATAACAAGATGTTACTTAAATTTCATATTTTTTAATATACGATATTTCCTTAATATCAGAGTTAGTTGTCTTAATATATGACTTTGTTTTATTATCAGAGTTTCTAAAACAAAAAATTAATATTCACATTCCTATTTAAAAATAAAATCAATTTTTTTTTTATAATTGCATGTTCTAAAGAGCTATGTATATTAATATTGTCTTAATATCAGACTTAGTTTTGGCTTTGACGTATATATTTATTAAGTAATTTTAATCTATATTCAATAACACACTGACATACATGTCAGATAGTGATGAAAAATTCTTCCTCGAGACTTAAAATATCAATCAATGTCAAAGTTTTTCATTTAATTTTAATATAGTTTTTCAATTATGTTGGTTTTTAAAATATATTTTTGTTTATTTAAATTTACTAAATAATTTTAATTTAGTTATGTTATTTTTGTATTGTTTATTTTAATAAAGATGTTTTACTTTAAAAACAACTTTAATGTACTGTGATATTAAACTTATTCTAAGACATAATTTAATATCTTTGTGCGTGAGTAATTTTAAATTTTGACATATAAAACTTATTATTTTTCCTCTATAAATAATTTAATATAGTAATTTGTGCATGAGTAATTTTTCTTTTACAAAGATATAATTTTTTTAATTTCATATTTTAATATATGATATTTGTGTTAATGTCGAGTAACAAAAGTCCTACTTGTATTTTTCTTATAGTACATATAAAACTTATTATTTTTCCTCTATAAATATGACCATTTCCGATCTCACAAAAAATGTACCAAGCAATCAACTCATTATAAATTTCAATCTATATTCAAAAGATTGATGATCATTTTGTTTGTATAATTTTATTTTTTTGCTTCGTTAATATATGAAATCTAGATATTTTACGAATATTGAAAGTGAAACAACTTACAAGTAAACAATTTTTCTTACAAATCATCAAGTTGTCTCACTAAGTGTTACCCAAAACCCTAAATCCTAAACCCTTAAGTATTTCATCTTCAAGAATAATCAATGGTGTATGATAATCGTATAAAGTCGCAAACTGACTTTTTTGTTGCTTTTAAAACCTTATTCTATCAAAATCATATGTCATTGAACATTTTGTTTTCCGTTTCATCAACAAAGCTTAGAAATGATGCTATATGATCATGCTTTGCAGTAGTCAAAGTTGATGAAGCAGAAGAGGTTTTGGGTGAAAGAAGTGGGATCAAGGAATGAGTTTATAATTACGATGAAGATGACAATCAAGTAGTTGCTAATGTTTTTTTATTTTTTGATGTCTTTTTATGTATGATTTTCAGTATGAAAAACAACTGCTGTGTAATGTAAAATGCAATTATGCATATATCTATTTCAACAAGTCATAGTAATTCTGATATTAGTATCTTTGTTTTACATTTTATGCTATGAAAATCAATGATAACTTAAATTTATATTTTAATATGATTGTCACATTTAATTTCTATATTTACTTGCACTAAAACTTATTCGATATTAAACGGGAGAACCATACAATTTTATTAGCGAGTAGAAAATTTATTTGCAAAGAAGAAAAATTTGTTGCTGACAGCGATAATACTATCATCATACAGTCTTGCTTTCCGAATAATAAAATCTATATTACAAAAATCGAAATTTCTTAATTTCTTTCTTAATCATCAAAATAATATCAAAATTTCTTAATATCACATAAGAATAAGGACAATTAAATCGACTAACAACAATATTTAATGTCACAAAACAAGACTTTTCTCTCAAAAATAATTGACCATTTTTTTTCTGTTGCGTCTTACGCATACTTATCAAATATTTCTAAATGATATTAAATATCCAATTTTTTTTTTTTTTTTTTTTTTACATTTATCTAGACAAATAGAATTACCAATAAAAAAATTTCAATGCAGAGAAGAATTTGTTGCAAAGATCAAGAACATTTATTTGCACTAAAACTTATTCGATATTAAAACCGGGAGAACCATACAATTTTATTAGCAGTGAGAAAATTTGTTGCAGCGGAGAAAAATTTGTTGAAGCGTGAGTAATATTTAGTTACAACAAAGATATTCGATATTAAAATGGGAGTACCATACAGTTTACTATAATCGACATTCTCCGCTACGAATAATAAAATCTATATTACAAAATCGATATTTCTTAATATCTTTCTAAATCATCAAAATAATATCAAAATTTCTTAATATTACATAAGAATAAGGTCAATTAAATCGACTAACAACAATATTTAATGTCACAAAATTTCTTAATATCACATAGGAATAAGGTCATTGACCATTTTTTTTCTTGTTGCCTCTTCAAGACACTTATCAAATATTTCCACATCTTCAAATGTAAAAATTTGGATCTCTAATATTTTTAATTTCATTGCTTATCTTGCAAAGAGCTTCCCATATAGATGGATGTATTTCATCTTTCAAAGGTGGCAAACCAAATTCTTTAACAACCTTTACAATCATCAAGCGCACCATCAACTATCGCTCTTACTTTGTCTAGACAAGTTTCATGAATCTATACAAGAAATAGATAGTATATCAAATTTTTATAAATTTGTAATAGCATATGCAAAACTTTATTATGATTATATAAAGCAATAATACATGATCCTTATCGTATTCTAGCAAATCAAATTGAATGTATTGTCACAAATAGAAAAATCTTCAAATACTTCCATTCTTTTCTCCAAATTTTTGAAATGGTAGTGTAGCACACATATATTTGTTGTGTCATAAGGATAATTGCCGCATGTCAAATATTTTAATGTTTGATTAATAAAGAATTTGCACCTTAATTTCTTGTTTAACTTGACTCAAGCATTTTCGCATTTTTGCTTATAATCGACAAAAAATCATCCAACTTTGAACTTTCTTCTTCATCAACTAACCTTTCTTCTCCTTGTTGAATATAACAAGTCGATAGTTAAGATTTTTAATATCGATTAACTATCGTACTAGTACTAAGATACTATTTTTGCTACTAGTACTAATTTGAATTAATTATCAAATTATCTGTAATAATAGAAATCATCTGAATTAACTACTAGTACTAATTTGAATTAATTATCAAATAAAGTAAGTAATATGAACTTGATATTTAAGAAATTTTATTGATATCAGATTACCTATGATTATAATTTTCAGAGACAATTTATAAAAATGAAAGAAATTTCTTAATAATTGATTAAGATCAATTATTATAATATGCCGTTTTTCAGTTTATAATTATTAACAGAATAACAATAATAATAAAATGAAATTTCGTTAATATCAGATGAGGTATCATCAAATGACATTAATATCAGAATAAACATTATAATTAAAAAAATTAAAGATCTTAATATGATATAACCAATCTTGAGTTTACAATGAATATCAGAATAAGCACATAAAGAAAAATAGAATTTTCTTATAGTTATTATCAGAATGACAATGTTAGGAAAAAGGGAATTCGTTAATATCGATTAGCTCTCATCGAGACACCTTTAATATCGAATAAAATGATAACGAAAAAGTAAATTTATTAATATCATATAAGAAATTTTCGGTTTACAATTGATGTTAAGAAATTTTTATCAAGATATTTACACCGAACCTTATACACTTGGTTTGGATATCGTTAATATCGAATAAAAATGAAAGCGGCAATTTTAAGAAAAGGGAATTCGTTAATATCGATTAGCTCTCATCGACACCGTTAATATCGTAATAAAAATAAAACGAAAATGAAAATATCTTAATATCATATTGGAAATCTTAAGTTACAATTAATATCCGAATAAAACTTTTAAGAATTTTTGTTGTGTTAATGTTACATTAGCTATATTCATTTAATAAAAATATTAATAAGAATGGAAATATCTTAATATCATATTAGAAATCTTGATTAAAATTAATATCGAATAAGTATCTTAAGAGAAAATTAATTATGTTAATATCGAATAGCTATCTTGATTTGAATTATAAAAATTCCTAATATCGAATAACTATCATAAAAAATTCTTAAATTGAAATTAAGAAACTTACCTTCGTTCGATTCGCAAATCTTAAACTTGATGAAATCATTGTTTTAGATTTTTTTACTTTATGCTTTTATATTTTTGATATTCGGATCTACGATATTATAATAGTATAGATTAATTACGAAAATGCCACCGCGCTTTTTTTAACGTAGATCGATGGACACTTTGATCGTGCGGTGATATTCATCCGTACCATCCATACTTAAAAGCTGGAACGCACGATTCCTATATATATATATATATATATATATATATATATATATATATATATATATATATATATATATATATATATATAGTGTAGCGTTCAATGCGGAACCAAGTTTTTGTACAGAACTTTCTGTAACCATTAAAATGGATCCGAGCCATTAGATGAACTTGATCAAAGGTTAAGATTAAAAGTGCCAAAGCTGTAATTAAACAAAAGATGAGGTATTTTCCTCAATTAAACAAAAGGCTAAAAGGGTATTATTGGTACTACACATCTAATTTATTTTAAAACCGTATATCACATTTCTCTCACACTTCTAAGTTCTAACCTCGACATCTCTCCTACCTTAACCCTAATCCTTATGCCCCACAAAAACTACCCGCCACCAGAAGAATTATCTATGCTCCATGAATCGTGTTAGCATGTTCTTATTTTCAAGTTCGTATGTTCATGGGGTTCGTGTATGGGTTTACTTTTGATTCGTGTTCATGTGTTTTTATGTTCGATGGGTTCGTATATTCTATTTTGCGGATCCGGGTTTCGTATGTTCTACTTTGAGATCTGGATTCGTATATTATACATCCTAAAACGTGCTAAAACCTACATCAAAACCAAGCTCGCGCCTCTCTTCACATCCGGGTTCGTGTGTTCTAGTTTGCGATCTTTTGTTTTTTTATATGTATGTGATATTGCCTGATGGTAAATGGATCTTATAGTTCACCTTGTTCTTATATAATATTTTTCTTTTCATACTGGATCATTCATGTTAATCTCGCTCGAAAGAGCAAAACTAACATCACTTTTGTGATATAGAACGACTTCGGTTGTGGGTTTCTAGGATGGTAGTTGCCAAAGAAGCAAGTTCCCCTGATCTTGTTGATTAATCAGAAGAGAAACCGTGAGTCGAGTACATGAACTTATGAACAGATGATCGTAAGTCCTTTTGTTTAATGTTTTGAGATTAAGTATTTATATATGAAAATATGCAACTATGATATGCGAAAGTTATGGAATATATTGTTTCTGATATGTGCTATGGTTTCAACTAGCTTTGTGGCTTTTAAGTATATTGATAGTATTTTCAAATGATTTAATGATTTCGAAATCGAGTTAATGTTTATGCTTTTTGTGATGTGCTAGTTTCAAGAATTTTACTTTCTAAATGTTATGATAATCATGTATATCAGGCGCGCATAAAAAATGGCAACGTGCATATATGTTTTTGAAAGACGGGCACATATGTTCTAATGAACTTGACGAAAAAGCGCAACGTGCATATATGCTCTTGGAAGAGTGCACACATGTTTTTGAATGATGTGTACATCTATATGTTGTAACGAATTTGATGAGAAATTGAACCATGCACGTATGTTCTTGAAAGAGTGCACATATGTTTTTTGAAAAGTGCGCACATGTTTTAGGATGCCGTCATTTGTATTTTATTTGAATTTCATTTGATATCAAACTTTTGTGTATATTGTTTATCTTTTTGGTTGTTTATAAATTTAAAGGTTACATTTATATATTTATATTTTTTTGTTATAAATTTCGACGATAAAAGAATGTATAAAAACATATATACAATTATCATTTTAAGCAAAACTAATTTAAGTGTCTAAATAATTGTACATAAAAAAATATATGTAATTTTACAATATTACAAAAAAAAAACACATATGCATCTCATTTTTATTAAACAAAACATGTAACTATTTTGCCCTTTTGAAAAAAACATGTATGCTAAAAGACGTTTTTTTATTATTAAAAATACAAAAAAAAAAAAAAAAAGTGTTTTACTATTTTTCCCTTTTGAATAAAAATAAAAGATTTAATAATACTAAATTCCTATTGGTTCAAAGTGGTTCAGAAAGTTCGTACAAAAAGTGGTTCGCATTGAACGTGCCTTCTATATATAATCTTTATTTTCAGAACCTCAAATAAGGTGTATATTTTTTTAGTAAAATATGAAAAAGGTGTATATATATATATATATATATATATATATATATATATATATATATATATATATATATATATATATTAGATTTAAGCCGCCCAATGGGCGGCATGACTTATAATTATTTGTTTGTTGTTTTTGTTAACTTAAATACATTTTTTGAATTGTCAAACAATATTATAAAACAATTATTTTTTTTGTTTTTAGTTGTTGGTTTTATTTTTTATTTTTGTTAAGAGTTATAAATAATTGTATGTTTTATAATTATCCTTAACAAATTTTTCTATAACGAAAACAAAACATGCAAGTCAAGTCATAAGTATATGTAATATTAATCGCACTTTAGGTTTAGACCGTTTTAACCTTGTGTTTACCTTTCTATACAAATTAGTGTAAAAAAATTTTGGAAGTTGTGAGCATACTGCTTTCTTGACTTCCTTGAATTGTTGGTCAAAAAGACCAACTTCTTCCCTTGTATTAGAATCTCGTAAGGAAATGCATGGATCAAATATACTTATTATCATAAATTTAAAGGGGTGTTTGGGATTGCATTGACAAAATGTTCTCGCGTTGTTTCAAAAAAACTTTTCGATGATCAGAGTGCGTCCACGTTGGTCCTGAGTAACCCGTCCTTTGTAAAATCCCTTTTTGACTCGTACTAAACTGTAACCATATATCTAAAATAAAAAGAGGAACACGTGACCTTTTGGCGCATTGCTATACAGGATTAGGAACATCATTGTAGATACCGTTTTGAATAGTTTCGTTAATTATGTCTCGAAGACCATTTAATGATTGTATGGTATTGATGAATATATTTATCCTGCTGATTCTCACATCAGGTGTAACTTGAAAATTATCCAAACCCTACAAATCAAATAACAACAATTGTCAGCAATTTGGCATGCTCGATAACACTTTAAACCCTTTTTCAGAGAATTTTAATCATAGTATCTGATGGCTACCATCAAAGATTGCAGGCACATACCCCATAGGATTGATCTTTAAAAAATTCTAGATTTTACAAAAAAAGGAGAGTAAACTATAGGATCATCAATGTAGTTAATTTATTCTAAAAAAAGCATGAAGTTTGTTACTCACCTGGGTTGAAAGCAAACCTTTTAATATTAGAGCAATACGAATAGTAAAGGAGGGAGTGCTTAGATACGAATGGTCAATCGTACCTATCTTTTGCTTACCCTTGTCGAAATGTGACAGGACGTTAAAATCTGAAACCGTATCTACTTTTGCTTATCCAATGTATGTCCACCGACATAACCAAAATATTTGTTTTCAGCTATCACAAAATGGAGGCGAACATCCATGTACGGCTTCACGGACTGATGTTGTCAACACATTAATAAGTAGACTGCAGCAGTAATGCTTTGGCCCGCTGTCCGTGTTTGTTAAGGGAATATCTCGCTTGGCACACAGATATATTTTATGTATAGTACTAAAGGTGAGCGCATCTGATTGTTATTACTATTTATAAATATGTACATACACTTTAAGGAATAACTCTCCAAGTATATCAATTTTGCGATATCACACAATATGTACATACCTGATTGCGTGATTCAAACATACATATCATTATTCAAATACTTGTAACATTACTAACCTTTAAGGATGCGAGCATAACAAAATTCATAACTTTACTTTTCAATATTATCCTAATTGATTGATCATGAGATATGCATCCACAAACGATACTGCTATAATGATAGTTCTTATCAAACTCTGTCGCACTTGAATTTAAAATTTTTAGGAACCTGTCCTCACACTGACTAATAAGATTGGAAATGGGCATTATTGGGCATAACCTGAACAAATGGCAATTAATTCAAAACTACATAAGAAATATGCTGTAACAACCTATTTTATAACAAAAAAAAATTAAAAAAATTAATCCGTATATTTGGTAATGGTCATAATTAATTTCATTGCCAAAGCCACATATGTCATGCATACAATATTTAGAGAGAATCATATGCTTCCAAGCGCCAAAACCAAGCATGTTATTAAGATCCATAGATATTCCAAAGATGCATTGTGGTTCTCTCTTATTTTATGATGTGTTTAGCTATTTAGTGTTCCTGTGTACTCGTTTCACATTTTAACCATCCACAATTGCAATTATCATAAAAAACATTATCATTAACATGTTATTTAATCATTTGGCTTATATAAGTTCAAGTTAATAACTTTGTAAGCGAAAGAAATTCTTTTCAAATAGCAGTCGTAGGGATGTTCGGGTTAACTTTCATATACTTTATGAAATTTGAAAAAGAAACAAAGTACTATTGTAAATAGGTGTCAAGTTAATTAACATAAAAAAGATACATATATTCCTTTGAAAAGCCCATAGACTCGAGTTCCTCTAGTAGTTTTGCATCAACATCAAGAACAACCATTTCTAACAAAGACATATAAAAAAACCCGCTAGTCAAAAAAACATAATTTGAACTTGAGGTCAGTAATATTCAAATTCTTGTAAGCAAGTCACTTCAAATTATGTTCCATCTCTTGTGGCTAACGTGCCAAAACTTGCTAAATATGAAACGGGTCAAATAAGCCAAATGTTAACCTTCTACTTAGAAATGGGTTGATTTCAGTTAGATTTTATACCAAACGGGTAAAGTTAAAAAAGTAAGTGAAATGGAATAAAAGGCGAGATTACACGCCAACCTCCGAAAAGGAGGGCTTTACCTAGTTTGAGTAAGTGTGGCAATGGGCTCAAACCCCATGGATTAGTTGGCCAAAAGGTCGGAAACCATGGTTACAAAAAAAAAAAAAAAAAAAAAAAAAAAAAAAAAAGTTATAACTATTAAATACACCAACTTGACCCATGTTGACCCGTGACTATAGATGGCTTTGCATGTTCCACCCATATCAACCCATTACCCAATGCAACCAACCTGCCCATTTGTCACACGAAACCTGACTGCAGCATTTCTTGATTTTATGTTAACACAAACAACTAAGATCAAAGGAGGAAAGAGGAAGCAAAATACTTACCATGCTAGAAGTTGTTTCGTAGTCTTCTTTGTCATCTACATACTCCCTCAACTCAAGTTCACAACACACAACCAAATATACTCCATAACTTCAGCTGGTTTAATCATTGCCACATTGCATCTTAAAATTAATTATCTATTATTGTGTTTTCAAGTTTCAGATATTCACATTTAATAATCAATCTCATAAAACTTATGGTTCATGTGTTGCTGATTTAAAAACTTTTATAAAAATGTTTTGAACTTGCACCTTTATGATTATGAACATCATTTTTACATAATAAAAACATCTTACCCACTTGCTAAATAAAAATCTTTATCATTGCACATTGAATGTTGGTTCATTGCTAAACACGTTCAATTCACGTATTAGACCTGTAAAAGCACAGGTCATAAGGCGATTTATCTTTTCCCCAAGCTATTCTTATGTGTAAAAACTGGAACTTACTGCAATATACTCCCTATTAACCGTAAAATAAATTTATCTTCTGTAAGAACACATCCGGTTAATAGGTTAACAAAATACCACAAAGCGTAAGGATAAGATTGTACATGCCACAACCTCCGAATTGTGAGAAAATTGAAAAGAAGCTTAACTTCAAATTCAAAACATCTGCCTTCACGGGATAGTAATCGGCTCCCAATATACACTGTTATGCCTGTTAAGAGGAAACCATAATTCAAGTGTTTGATATAGCTAGCAGGGTACTTTCTTTTCTTTTCTTTTTCAATTTCTTGTAGAATAAAACCAAAGCCTTAATTAGGTTTATTGTTTTTTTTCCATGTATTCCATAGTTATACTTATTGTTATTTGTTTATTTAGTTACAATATAGCTTATGACATATTACGTGGCAAATGATGATCAGTGTAATCTTAAAATTTAGGTACAAAATGGTAATATCATATGTTGCCGTTGTAGGTTTATGTTAAATTAAATGGAGTGTTAGATGCTTGTCACAAGATAACACTTTTTATTCCAATAAATAGTATTTAGCTATATGTAGTGGCCAATTCATTAAAAACTTAAGTTACATGTTCATGTCGAGTGTGAGTTTTTCGTTGGATACAGGTGAGTGCGCAGGAAGTTTGAGATGAATTTGAGGAGTGGGTGGTGGTGATTCGATGGCGGAGGATGACATAAATAGTAAAGAGGAACAATGACATTTCGTGTGAGATTATTCGATTTTGTTGACATGCATTTTTTACAAAAGACATATCACACTGAACAAAAGACATCATTTTCAGATGTAGTGTTTAGTTGCGACATAATTCGCTAAATGGCGTAAAGATTAACTAAAACGGTTCCTATGGAGTCGCTTTTTTTTTTTTTTTTTTTTTTTTTTTTTTTTTTGTAATATAAAACGGTTCCTATGGAGCTGTGTTTTTTCGAGACTCGCTAGCTAGCCTCCCATCTATAGAGTGAGCCGGAAAACAAACATTGGTAAAAACGCAGGCTTTAGCACCCTTGGATGACATGTTCATGCCGAAAGAAAAAGTAGGCGACATGATATATTCCATTTAGAGTCAAGAGTTTTTTAAGGTCGACGTTTGTTAGCAACTCACCGGTGCGAGTTAAAGATAATCGATATAACTACCTAAAGCAATCTATAATTATTACCTTAAGGAAAGTCATCGGATGTGAATTATCGTAGATGAGATCGAGCGTGGTCGACTCTCATTTGATTCTCCTTCCAATATATATGTAACAACCTATGATAGAAACACAAAAAATAGATTTAATAAACCATTATAACACAACCATCTACTTTAAGAATGAAAGATCACTTCATATAATATATTGCGTGTTTGGAATGATACATATGAAAGTCTGTTACAAAGTAAAAACTTGAAACATTGGGTGATCTTTGGATCGACCAAAAATCATTCCACATGTTCTCACATTGCCAAGTGATTGTTAAACCTCCTGCATTTGATAGAAAATTAGTTTATGTTCGTAAATCGATAATAATAGCATATCACAGTTTAACTAAATATATGCGATTAATTATAAAGTCAATTTATGAGTGCTAAACCTTTTAATAATTATTTTATATTACCAACAATTGTTTAACATTCTAAATTCATTAAGCTCTTTGCGTTACCACAACGCATTGTAGGCTCTTGTCACTACCACAACTGTCTAAAACAAATATAATGCATACCAACAATGAAGAAGAAAAAGTTTTAAAGACAAAAGAAACACCCTAATAAATAATCACTTTGTAAATCCTGAGTAACCATTTTGATCTCAATTTAGATATTATTAGTTTATACGATTAAGAGTACAACTTATACATCTTATGACCACGCCTTATATGACACAAAAGCGAAGTATAAGTTTGGGTATTTTCTTAGCCCATGAGGATTAATAGCCCAACCCATTGAGGCCCATCTTGGGTCCATTTTTAGACCCTTATTACTGATTATGTTCAGAAGTTAGAAGGGGTAAGAGTGAGTGAATTCAGTGAATGTGTGAAAAGAAAAACAGAAAAGAAAGAAGAATTTCGGAGCAAAATATCACCCAAACCCAGCTGCAGTGTTTTTACGATCACCGGAGATTGCACCGTCGGATCGTCACGATTTTCGGACTGTAGCTTCCTGACATCGAGAGGAAGGTTTTGACCGTTGGGTTTTTGATTTTGAGGCCTGGAAGTCCGTTTTCTTACCTGGGCAGTTTGCATCAGATTTGGTGATATTCTTCCTTTCTTCTTTTGTTTGTTCTTTGATTGTTGCCATATATCTTGATGTTGATTCCAAGATTATGATGTTTGTTGTATACCTCTAGTGTTATCTAGAGAAGACTTTGTGTACCTCTCCTGGTTGATAGTGGATTAAAGCGGCACTAGGTGTCCCGTGGTTTTTACCCGTTTTGGGGTTTTCCACGCTAAAAGTTTGGTGTTCTTGTTGTGTGTTTGATTATCTTTACTACCTGCTGATTGGGCTGATTTGATATAGTTTGGGGCTGATTAGAGTTGCTTTTAGTTTGCCTTATTTGTTTGTTTCCTCATAGGTTCATACGGGTTTGGGTAAGTGTTGTCAAACGAAGGTCTAGCTTCCGCATTTGTGTTTATACCGTTGTGACCCATTTACTTACCCGTCAAATTGGTATCAAGAGCTTGGTTCTTGGTTTGGGGACTTAACCTGTTTGAACGATGGAAACTAATACAAGTAGGATGGTTAGTTTGAATGGTTCGAATTATCATGTTTGGAAAGGAAAAATGGAGGATCTCCTTTATGTTAAAGACTACTACTTGCCTGTATTTTCTACTGAGAAACCTGAAAACAAAACAGATGCAGAATGGACTATTTTGCATAGACAGGTTTGCGGGTATATTAGGCAATGGGTTGATGATAATGTTTTGAACCATATTTGTGAGGAGACACATGCTCGTACTCTTTGGAACAAACTTGAACAGTTATATGCTCGAAAAACTGAAATAACAAGTTGTTCTTAATCAAGCAAATGATGAGATTAAAGTATACTGATGGGTCTCCTATTACTGATCACTTAAATGTTTTTCAGGGTATTATAAATCAGCTTGCAGGTATGGGTATCAAGTTTGAAGATGAGATTCAAGGCTTGTGGCTTCTTGGTACTTTACCGGATACTTGGGAGACTTTTAGGACATCATTGTCCAACTCTGCACCAGATGGTGTTATCACTATGGAATTGGCTAAAGGCAGTATTTTGAATGAAGAAATGAGAAGAAAGTCACAGGGTTCTTCTTCACAGGCAGATGTCTTGGTCACAGAGAAAGGCGGGGGAGAAGTCAAAGCGAGGTCCGAGTAATGAGGTAATCATCGTAGTAGTTCCAAGAAAGGAAGATTTGCGATGTTGAATGTTATCATTGCCATAAAAGGGGCACGATGAAGTTTTGCGAGACAGTTGAAAAGGAGAACAAGAAGAAGAACTACAACAACGGAAGAACAAACACAAGAAAGATGATGATGGTGATGACAATATCAAGTAAATACCACCACAGATGAGTTCTTTGTTTGTTATGATTATGATATGGTCAACCTTGCTAATGATGATTCGAGTTGGATTCTTGACAGTGGTGCTACGTGTCATGTTGCAACACGAAAAGATTATTATTCATCTTACACACCAGGTGACTTCGGTGTTGTTAGGATGGGTAATACTGGGATATCAAGGATTGCTGGTATTGGAGATATTTGCTTGAAGTTTGACACGGGGATGGAATTGGTTTTGCATAATGTAAAACATGTCCCAGATATGAGACTCAATATTATCTCAACATGTCTTCTTGATGAAGATGGCTACCATATGATTCCGTAATGGTTTGTGGAAAGTAACTCTCGGATCCTTGATTGTGGCAAGAGGAAAAAGGGAATCCAAGTTATACATGACACATCCGAAGATATCCAAGAGCATTGTCAATCTTGAGACAATGATGATATGACCGAGTTATGGCATAAAAGACTTGGTCACATGAGTGAAAAGGGATGTCTATTCTTTCTAAGAAGAATGTGTTATCCGGTGTGCATGATATCAACTTGAAGAAGTGTTCTCACATTTTGGCGTGAAAGCAAACTAGACTTGCTTTCAAGAGTCGTTCTTCTTTCAGAATGGAGAACATACTTGATCTGGTACATTCCGATGTTTGTGGTCCCATGAAGACTAAAACACTTGGTGGGTGTTCTTATTTTGTCACTTTCATCGATGATCACTCAAGAAAGGTTTGGGTATATACCTTGAAGACTAAAGATCAAGTATTGGATGTGTTTAAGCAGTTTCATGCTTTAGTTGAGAGGCAGATAGGAAAGAAACTTAAATGTATTCGAACTGACAATGGAGGTGAATACATTGGCCCCTTTGATGCTTCTTGTAGAGAGCATGGAATTCAGCATCAAAAGACTCCACCGAAGACACCGCAGTTGAATGGCTTAGCAGAGCGGATGAATAGAACTTTGGTTGAGAGAGTCAGATGCTTGCTTTCACATGCAGGGTTGCTCTGCTTCTTTTGGGGTGAGGCTTTGAATACTGTGGTACATGTTATTAATCTAACCCTTGTGTTCCTTTGCGCTTTGATGTTCCTGACGGGGTTTGGAGCGGCAAAGATGTTTCATACCATCATTTACGAGTTTTTGGATGCAAGGCTTCTGTGCATATTCCCAAAGATGAAAGATCAAAGCTTGATGTGAAGTCTAAGCCATGTGTGTTCCTCGGGTATGGTCAAGATGAATTTGGGTATAGGTTGTATGATCCAGTTCAAAAGAAACTTGTTCGTAGCCGAGATGTAGAGTTTGAGGAAGATCAAACTTTGAAAGATGTTGAGAATGCTGAGAGGGAAACAATTCCTCAACATAATGATGATCTCATTGACTTGGATCCGGTTCCTCCTAAACATTTTGACCCACAGTTTGGAGATGATATTCAGAATGATGAAGAACAGGTAGAAGAACAGGGTGCTGATGATGTTGATGATCAAGAGCAACCAAACTTAGATGAAGACGTTCATCCTGAGTTACCAGTACCTAATATGCCACCATTCATTCCGCTTAGGCGGTCTACTAGAGATCATCATCCTTCCACACGCTATTCTGCACATGAGTATGTTTTACTTACTGATGGGGGAGAGCCCGAGTGTTATGAAGAAGCTATGGAAGATGAACACAAAAAGGAATGGTTTGAAGCCATGCAAGATGAGATGAATTCCTTGCATGAGAATGCTACTTTTGAGTTGGTAAAGTTGCCTAAGGGTAAGAGAGCTTTGAAAACAAATGGGTTTTCAAATTGAAGACGAAGAGCATACTTCTAGACCGAGGTACAAGGCCAAATTGGTGGTTAAAGGTTATAGTAAAAGAGGTATTGATTTTGATGAGATTTTCTCTCCGGTTGTGAAGATGGGATCTATTCGAGTTGTTCTTGGTTTGGCGGCTAGCCTCGATCTTGAGGTGGAGCAAATGGATGTCAAGACCACTTTCCTTCATGGTGATCCGGATAAAGAAATCTACATGGAGCAACCGAAGGCTTTCGAGTTAAGGGAAGGAAGAATACGTGTGTAGACTTCAGAAAAGTTTGTACTGGTTGAAGCAAGCACCGAGACAGTGGTACAAGAAATTTGAATCGGTCATAGGGAAGCAAGGCTACCGAAAGACCTCTTCAGATCATTGTGTTTTCTTTCAGAGGTTTGGTGATGATGACTTCATCATCTTGTTGCTATATGTTGATGATATGCTGATTGTTGGCAAGAACGTTGGAAGAATTGCCCAATTGAAGCGAGATTTGAGTAAGTCTTTTGCTATGAAAGACTTGGGGCCAACAAAACAGATCCTTGGCATTCGAATTTTCCGTGATAGAGGTGCCAGGAAGTTGCATATATCACAAGAGCAATACATTGAGAAGGTCTTGTGCAGGTTCAACATGGATAAAGCTAAAGTGGTTAGTTCCCCTCTTACTACCAACTTTAAGCTAACTGATAAAGATTGCCCTTCTTCCAAAAAGAATATTGAAAAGATGGATAAAGTTCCATATGCCTCAGCGGTTGGTAGCTTGATGTATGCTATGGTGTGTACAAGGCCGGATTTAGCTCATGCAGTTGGTGTTGTCAGTCGGTTCCTGTCAAATCCTGGTAAGAAGCATTGGGAAGCTGTTAAATGGATATTTAGATATCTGCGAGGTACTTCCAAATTGGGTATCACATTTGGAAATGGAAAACCCATGCTTGTTGGTTACACAGACTCAGATATGGCGGGAAATAAGGACAACATGAAATCCACTTCTGGATATTTGATGACCTTTGCAGGGGGAGCTGTTTCATGGCAATCTAGATTACAAAAGTGCGTGGCCTTGTCTACAACAGAGGTGAGTATGTGGCGACAACAAAGCGTGCAAAGAACTATTGTGGTTGAAAAGGTTTTGCAAGAACTTGGTTTCAAGCAACAACGTTATGCGGTTCTTTGTGACAATCAAAGTGCTATTCACCTTGCTAAGAATTCGATGTTTCACAAAAGAACAAAACATATTGATGTTCGTTATCATTGGATTAGAGATGCTATTGAAGATGGTATGTTTGAACTTAATAAAGTTCATACGGATGATAATGCTTCCGATATGTTGACAAAGGTTGTAGCAAGAGAAAAGTTGAATGTGTGTTGCTCGATCGCCGGGATGGCGAACTCACCCTCATAGGCAGAAAAAGGGGGAGATTTGTTGGGTATTTTTCTTAGCCCATGAGGATTAATAGCCCAACCCATTGAGGCCCATCTTGGGTCCATTTTAGACCCTTATTACTTGATTATGTTCGAAGTTAGAAGGGGTAAGAGTGAGTGAATTCAATGAAAGTGTGAAAAGAAAACAGAAAAGAAAGAAGAATTTGAGCAAAATATCACCCAAACCCAAATGCAGTGTTTTACGATCACGGAGATTGCACCGTCGGATCGTCACGATTTTCGGACTGTAGCTTCGACATCGAGAGGAAGGTTTTGACCGTTGGGTTTTGATTTTGAGGCCTGGAAGTCCGTTTTCTTACAGGCGGTTTGCATCGATTTGGTGATATTCTTCCTTTCTTCTTTGTTTGTTCTTTGATTGTTGCCATATATCTTGATGTTGATTCCAAGATTATGATGTTTGTTGTATACCTCTAGTGTTATAGAGAAGACTTTGTGTACCTCTCGTGGTTGATAGTGGATTTAAGCGGCACTAGGTGTCCCGTGGTTTTACCCGTTTTGGGGTTTTCCACGCTAAAAGTTTGGTGTTCTTGTTGTGTGTTTGATTATCTTTACTACCGATTTGGGCTGATTTAATATAGTTTGGGGCTGATTAGAGTTGCTTTTAGTTTGCCTTATTTGTTTGTTTCCTCATAGGTTCATACGGGTTTGGGTAAGTGTCTCGGGGTCAAAGGAACTTCCTTTTTCGAGCAAGTTTTATAACACCCTAGGCGATGAACCTAATCGTTGTAGTGTAGTAATTAGGTAAGCCACGGTATTGATATCGTTCTCTAGGGAATAGGAATGCTAGTAGGGAGTTACTACGCTAAGGTTAAGGTTGAGGAAGATTATTTTTATCTTTTATATTTTATGAAAATGGAAAGGTACGAATCTCGGTATTGGATTGGGGGTTGGTATTTCACCGATTACTCTACTATTATCTAATTATCTAAACTAGGGTTGTGGGAGTCTATGTCTAATTAATGTGTGCTCGTATGATAGTTTAAAGATGTGTTTACTTAGTTTGTATTACTCCTTAATTATCTCCTATTGATGGTTGAGTGTCACGCCTTATTCCTAGTTGCGTTGTGTGTCTAAAGTTGTAGGGTATGTTTCTCCCTAAATCTTCGAACTTACCAAAGGGTCTTGTCTACAAACCCACTAGAGATTATAAACCCTACTCTAAGGCGCTCTTTGGATGGTTTAGCCTACAATTACTCGGTAATTATACTCTAAGGTTCACAAAGATGAATCAAGCATTACACAACGAATGACCTATCGCATTACTAGATCATTAATCAACTAAGATAAGAAACAACCAATCAATATTCAATAATTAAGTTTCATACTTCCTAAGCAAACACACAAATAAATTAGCGGGACATGGAGAACATGCAAGCATACACACAAATAATCAAAGACATAATTGAATTAATGAAGTAAAGACTTATCTTGATGTAAGATAGGGTTTAAAACCCTAAAATATTGTACAAGACACCTTAGGTTCGGTTTTAGGTTTTACCCAAAGACTCTCCACACAAAGACCGAAAAATTCGGATTCTATATATAAGATTACATTTGACGGCGCCACCTTATGTTTAGTGACGCCGTCGTGCTCGCCGCCATTGGGTTTCGCTTGGCCACGTTAACCTTGCGACCAAGCCACCTTAAGTCCGTGACGTCCTCTTCGCCGACGTCGTCGATTGCATCTAGGTCGTCCGAGTAGCGACGGCCTACTCTTCCATAATCGGACGTCGTCACTTGAAAATACGAGTTTTGGGTTGGATCGCCTCAATAATTTTGGGACGCGCCGCCAATAGCACCGACGCCGCCGCTTCTACTTTCAAAGAATCGTAGTGTCTCGATTTTGACTTTGGCCATTTTCTTCATATAATCGCGCTTTTCGTCCAAATAAGTGCCATTCCAAGATTTTGCCTTCACAAGACCTAAAAAGTGAAAAGGAACGATATTAAGCAATAACGGATACAAAGTGATCAAATAAGGACTTAAACGACCCCTCAAAATGGTACCTTTTAAAACCTTATCGATGGAGTGTTGTCAAACGAAGGTCTAGCTTCGCATTTGTGTTTATACCATTGTGACCCACTATTACTTACCCGTCCACGGGCACCCCAATAAATAATCACTTTGTAAATTCCAGAGTAGCCATTTTGATCTCAATTTAGATATTATGAATGACGTTGTTTATAGGAACATATAAAATCAGTTTATACACTTGAGAGCACAACTTATAGACATCTTATGACCACGCCTTATATACAGCTTAAAGCGGAAGTATAGTAACAGGTAGGGTTTGACTAATCAGGCGAACTTAAGCAATGGGCTAAAATCAGGTTTGGTCGTGCACCCTGCCTTTTAGTCTTTATTAGAAATACTACAGACCACATAATATAATCAGGTTCTCAAAATTTTATGTGACTCTTTGCCCTTATGAACTCTTAAAATTTTGTTTCTATATAATCACATGAAACTTATTAACAAATCATGAATCGTTAAAGATTAGTATGTGGTATGTAAAATAAACCACTATATCTTACCTCATACTGCGAGATTCTGTCGAATTCTAATTTTGAAAACTCGAATGATGCCATGAGTTTGAACCACTTTTGCAATCTTCTCCTTCTTCCTCTTTGATAGTGTTTTCATGGACTTGAAAAGATAATAAGTAATGGTTCAAAGAACCCCTGCCATTATAATTCCACCCACAGCTGTTATCAATAGTGTAGCCCATCCAAATTTTCACCAACTACTATATAAGAAGAAGCCATGTAAGCTACAGAAGTGCAAACAAAAGCCAACCACATCAGTTTGTTAATCACTTTAACCACCCTTCTTGGGCTTTTGTCTCACCTCTAACCAATGTAATCTGAACCACCACCAACGCCAAAGAAGTGAAAAGGGCAATGGCATTGAAGATGAAAAGATTTTGAACGAAGCCTGCGGCACCAAAACCGCCATTCCATTATCATCGCCACCACCAAGGACTATGAAATAGCAGCAAAGGCAACAATTGTAAAATAGACAGCCACAATAGTTGCTGAATTGGTGGCTATGTTAATCCCTACACGATTAAGTTTTCTAAGCTCTTTAGCAATTCCATTGAGGTTTTGTTCGCCTTTTGGTTTGTAACAGTTGGGTGTGGACATCATTTTAATCTGAGTCACGGTGTTTCTTAACTCATATCACCAAACTACACTCTTTTGGTCGGGTTTCAAACTCCCGCTCATCACCAACGTGGTAGATGGAGCCAACATAGTCTGTTAATACAAAGATAAGTTTTAGAACATTACTCCAATACATATTACTGAAGTTAGCTTCACGCACCTGTCAATATTATTTCACTTCGCTTGCTTTTGAATAGAGCTCGTTAAACGCAACAAAGTTGAAGTGGTGCTCGAAATCCTACATCTGGAAATGTTTGTATGTCAGTGGCTTTTCCAAACAGCAACGCTATTCAATTTGGTAGTGTTTGCATCTTCAATCCTCCAAAATATCTCCAAAATCTTATATACAATAAACATCAAAATAAAAAGTAAAAATAAAATATAATTGTTTAACCATATACCTGTATTTTCAAATCAGTGATGTTATATTATGGTTCTTGATGAAGATCCGTGGCAAAAAGTAAAAATAATCAAAACATATGGATGATCAGACAGCCGCTCACCATTGTCTGACGGTGATACTCTGTGCTTTAGTTGTCATAAAGTGCTATCAGACGCATCCCATTGACTGTTGAGACTGACATTTTAGGAAGCTCAGCGGTCTACTAATGTTTGACGGTGATACTCCGTGCTTTAATTGTCATAAAAGTGTTATCAGAGGCATCCCATTTACTACTTGAACCATATATGCTAACTCCATCTGACGATGCCCAAAATTAGAAATTATAATTTAGTAGTTGCAACAACATATAACATATACTTTGTATGCAATAAGCCAAAACTCAAACAATGAATGCCAAAATGGTACAGCCTACCCTGATTATTTACAAAAGTGGTGTTGCTGTACCGAGAAAACATCACCTTATGAGTAGCCATGAGAATTATCTATAGCTACACGCCCGAACATTTTGTTCAGCAACCCTATCATTTTGGTCACACCTTGACCTAATAGGTTGCCATGTCTTTTGTCCAAGACCGATTAAATCTGTAAAAATTAGAATGATAGTCACTAAGAAAATTACTTCAATGAGAGTGTGACAAATCTAATATTACCAGGATTGGAAGTCCGATCTTTAGATGTTGATTGATCGGTCAAATGCTGCAGTATGATGAGCCTCAGCAGAAACAGTGGAACAACTACCCCATTAAAGATCCAACACCCTTTTGTAAGACGTCAACTTTGAAACTCTGTAGGACCACCAACCTCTGTTAACGACAGAGCAGCTACATAAGATTAGCACCAAGTCTAGACACCAATACTTAGATATGCTATTAACAGTTAAAACAGTGGCAGACATAAAGTAAACTAAAATTAACCTTCCACGAAACCCTCACTTCTTCTAACAACCGCAACTACAAAACTATCAAGCGAAATTGTGTATTAGAAACATTCTTGCGATGTAACGCTTTTAAACTATCAACTAAAAACACAAAAATAGCATGTGGCTGCTTATTCAAATTTAGAATCTACTATATGCTTAATCTAAAAGCATAAGTCGCTTTAAAATCAATATCAAACTCTCAAATCAGTTTGCTTTGGGACTTACAGATGTCAAAGTATGTGTAGCTGTTACAATTGCACAACGCTCTCCATGTTGAAGTAATAAAACTTAATAAGGATTTAAGAATGTAATATGGAAGATATAAACATCTCTTAAAACTTGGGTAACATCAATGGACCATTGACATTCAAATTGATATATGGTGGAGAAAATAAAAGTTCAATTTTTTACCTTTTTATGGAATGCACATCTTTTTCCAGCTTGTTAATGTCAACCCATAGACAGAATAAAGAAAACAAAGCATGCATCCAACCTGCAAAATACATCAACATAAACGTACATTAGGGTTTTAGTAAAAAGAGGCTGTTGAGATCACAGATGATATCATTAGGTTAAAGTTTATAATTATGAAATTATAATTAAGGAAAGAGTTAAGATAACAATGAATAAATACCAAAGTTATCATATTCTTATTTTAAGTAAAAATCAAAACACAAACACAATTGTATAAGAATACAGATTTCTAATAATTGTATTTAGAATAGGATACCAATATAATTATAGGCATTTATAGATTATAATATGCAACACAATTATCAAAATAACTTGTTTCCTAAGTGGTAAACACACTTGTTATTTATCCAAACAACCAAGGTTCAATCCTTGCGACACCTTTTTATAAACAATTTTCAAAAATATTTAAAAATTCAAAATTACAAAAAAATAATAAAATTCAAATTTAACAATTAATTGCTTAGGTAGACAACAAATGCTTATGTGGCATGAAATTTGATTATTTGGCATTGAGGTGACATTAATGCTAAATGCCTCATATTATATATAATATATAATATAGATATATATATATATATACATTACATACATATTTGCAAACTTTTTATTTTATTATTAAATTTAATATTTTAAATATATATTTTATACAAATGTTGTAGAATTTACATTGTATATGCATTTAGTTATATTTGAGTAAAGCAAGACAATATTGTTTGGTCAAATTGAATAATATTAATATTTGATTAACACTTAACTAAGTTTGACCCCTTTATTTTGACTAACCAATCATAATAAGTCTTTAGAGACATAAAAGTTATGGTCAACTATCTCAATTGAACTTTGGTAATAAGACACTTAAAACCAATTTTGGGGTGTAACAAATCTACCCTGTTATTAAGATTTCTTCCCAAAATCTATTAATTTAGAGTTTGTGACTATTCACAAAACCTAGAGCATGCCTAAAAATAACGGCATAACGCCGATATAGCTAATAACGCCACCCACGGGCGTTATGCCGTTGGAACCCTGGCGCTAGTCCTCAATGTTAGTCCTCAACGCGCAAAAAATCATTTCACCCCTAAACCATTTCAAATAAATTTTCACTTACACCCTCAACCTATTCAAATTCAAATTTAAATTATAATTGGTCAATTAATGGATAAATTCAAATTCAAATTTGAAATTTAAAATCAAATATGAGTGGATTTATTCAAACTCAAAATCAACTCGCTTATATATACAACTCTAAGAGTTGTTTAGAACACACCACACACAAGTTACACACACAACTCGAGACACAAAAATGTCTCGCAAAGATTTTTCTCAAGACTTTCAAGTCCGAAAAGCTACCGAAACAAGCTTTTTTCACCACGCTTTCTCCAACTAGCTTTTCACCACCACATTTTCCTCCAACTAGCTTTTCACCACCACGCTTCCACCAACCGATTTCCACCGAACTTGAAGTTTACTCAACACCACCGGAAAATGTCTTCCCGTGGATTTTGAAAACATCCCATACCTCCCAATTGTTCCAACTCCACTGTGAATGGCCCACGTGTGGATCTTCAAACCACCCCAATGGGTTAGCGAGGCCTCCACAACTAGAACAAGATATTCAAAACGGTAGGGAAATTATGGAAGAGCATGAACGTGAGGAAGCCGAGTGATCAAATAAGGACTTAAACGACCCCTCAAAATGGTACCTTTAAAACCTTATCGTAAGTGTTGTCAAACGAAGGTCTAGCTTCCAGATTTGTGTTTATACCATTGTGACCCACTATTACTTACCCGTCACGGGCACCCCAATAAATAATCACTTTGTAAATTCCAGAGTAGCCATTTTGATCTCAATTTAGATATTATGAATGACGTTGTTTATAGGAACATATAAAATCAGTTTATACACTTGAGAGCACAACTTATAGACATCTTATGACCACGCCTTATATACAGCTTAAAGCGGAAGTATAGTAACAGGTAGGGTTTGACGAATCAGGCGAACTTAAGCAATGGGCGAAAATCAGGTTTTGGTCGTGCACCCTGCCTTTTAGTCTTTATTAGAAATACTACAGACCACATAATATAATCAGGTTCTCAAAATTTTATGTGACTCTTTGCCCTTATGAACTCTTAAAATTTTGTTTCTATATAATCACATGAAACTTATTAACAAATCATGAATCGTTAAAAGATTAGTATGTGGTATGTAAAATAAACCACTATATCTTACCTCATACTGCGTAGATTCTGTCGAATTCTAATTTTGAAAACTCGGAATGATGCCATGAGTTTGAACCACTTTTTGCAATCTTCTCCTTCTTCCTCTTTGATAGTGTTTTCATGGACTTGAAAAGATAATAAGTAATGGTTCAAAGAACCCCTGCCATTATAATTCCACCCACAGCTGTTATCAATAGTGTAGCCCATCCAAATTTTCGACCAACTACTATATAAGAAGAAGCCATGTAAGCTACAGAAGTGCAAACAAAAGCCAACCACATCAGTTTGTTAATCACTTTAACCACCCTTCTTTGGGCTTTTGTCTCACCTCTAACCAATGTAATCTGAACCACCACCAACGCCAAAGAAGTGAAAAGGGCAATGGCATTGAAGATGAAAAGATTTTGAACGAAGCCTCGGCACCAAAACCGCCATTCCATTATCATCGCCACCACCAAGGACTATGAAAATAGCAGCAAAGGCAACAATTGCAAAATAGACAGCCACAATAGTTGCTGAATTGGTGGCTATGTTAATCCCTACGATTAAGTTTTCTAAGCTCTTTAGCAATTCCATTGAGGTTTTTGTTCGCCTTTTGGTTTGTAACAGTTGGGTGTGGACATCATTTTAATCTGAGTCACGGTGTTTCTTAACTCATATCACCAAACTACACTCTTTTGGTCGGGTTTCCAAACTCCCGCTCATCACCAACGCTAGATGGAGCCAACATAGTCTGTTAATACAAAGATAAGTTTTTAGAACATTACTCCAATACATATTACTGAAGTTAGCTTCACGCACCTGTCAATATTATTTCACTTTCGTTTGCTTTTGAATAGAGCTCGTTAAACGCAACAAAGTTGAAGTGGTGCTTCGGAAATCCTACATCTGGAAATGTTTGTATGTCAGTGGCTTTTCCAAACAGCAACGTCATTCAATTTGGTAGTGTTTGCATCTTCAATCCTCCAAAAATATCTCCAAAATCTTATATACAATAAACATCAAAATAAAAAGTAAAAATAAAATATAATTGTTTAACCATATACCTGTATTTTCAAATCAGTGATGTTATATTATGGTTCTTGATGAAGATCCGTGGCAAAAAAGTAAAAAATAATCAAAACATATGGATGATCAGACAGCCGTCTACCATTGTCTGACGGTGATACTCTGTGCTTTAGTTGTCATAAAAGTGCTATCAGACGCATCCCATTGACTGTTCGGAGACTGACATTTTAGGAAGCTCAGCGGTCTACTAATGTTTGACGGTGATACTCCGTGCTTTAATTGTCATAAAAGTGTTATCAGAGGCATCCCATTTACTACTTGAACCATATATGCTAACTCCATCTGACGATGCCCAAAATTAGAAATTATAATTTAGTAGTTGCAACAACATATAACATATACTTTGTATGCAATAAGCCAAAAACTCAAACAATGAATGCCAAAATGGTACAGCCTACCCTGATTATTTACAAAAGTGGGTGTTGCTGTACCGAGAAAAACATCACCTTATGAGTAGCCATGAGAATTATCTATAGCTACACGCCTCCGAACATTTTGTTCAGCAACCCTATCATTTTGGTCACACCTTGACCTAATAGGTTGCCATGTCTTTTGTCCAAGACCGATTAAATCTGTAAAAAATTAGAATGATAGTCACTAAGAAAATTACTTCAATGAGAGTGTGACAAATCTAATATTACCAGGATTGGAAGTCCGATCTTTAGATGTTGATTGATCGGTCAAATGCTGCAGTATGATGAGCCTCAGCAGAAACAGTGGAACAACTACCCCATTAAAGATCCAACACCCTTTTGTAAGACGTCAACTTTGAAACTCTGTAGGACCACCAACCTCTGTTAACGATAGAGCAGCTACATAAGATTAGCACCAAGTCTAGACACCAATACTTAGATATGCTATTAACAGTTAAAACAGTGGCAGACATAAAGTAAACTAAAATTAACCTTCCACGAAACCCTCACTTCTTCTAACAACCGCAACTACAAAACTATCAAGCGAAATTCGTGTATTAGAAACATTCTTGCGTAACCTTCGTTTTAAACTATCAACTAAAAACACAAAAAATAGCATGTGGCTGCTTATTCAAATTTAGAATCTACTATATGCTTAATCTAAAAAGCATAAGTCGCTTTAAAATCAATATCAAACTCTCAAATCAGTTTGCTTTGGGACTTACAGATGTCAAAGTATGTGTAGCTGTTACAATTGCACAACGCTCTCCATGTTGAAGTAATAAAACTTAATAAGGATTTAAGAATGTGTAATATGGAAGATATAAACACCTCTTAAAACTTGGGTGACATCAATGGACCATTGACATTCAAATTGATATATGGTGGAGAAAATAAAAGTTCATTCTTTTTACCTTTTTTATGGAATGCATCTTTTTCCAGCTTGTTAATGTCAACCTATAGACAGAATAAAGAAAACAAAGCATGCATCCAACCTACAAAAATACATCAACATAAACGTACATTAGGGTTTTTAGTAAAAAAGAGGCTGCTGAGATCATAGATGATATCATTAGGTTAAAGTTTAAAATTATGAAACTATAATTAAGGAAAGAGTTAAGATAACAATGAATACATACCAAAGTTATCATATTATTATTTTAAGTAAAAATCAAAACACAAACACAATTCTATAAGAATACAATTTCTAATAATTGTATTTAGAATAGGATACCAATATAATTATAGGCATTTATAGATTATAATATGCAACATAATTATCAAAATAACTTGTTGTCTAGGTGGTAAACACACTTGTTATTTATCCAAACAACTAAGGTTCAATCCTTGCAAGACACCTTTTTATAAACAATTTTCAAAAATATTTAAAAATTCAAAATTACAAAAAAATAATAAAATTCAAATTTAACAATTAATTGCTTAGGTAGACAACAAATGCTTATGTGGCATGAAATTTGATTATTTGGCATTGAGGTGACATTAATGCCAAATGCCTCATGTTATATATAATATATAATATAGAGATATATATATATATACACATTACATACATATTTGCAAACTTTTTTTATTTTATTATTAAATTTAATATTTTAAATATATATTTTATACAAATGTTGTAGAATTTACATTGTGTATGCATTTAGTTATATATTTGAGTAAAGCAAGACAATATTGTTTGGTCAAATTGAATAATATTAATATTTGATTAACACTTAACTAAGTTTGACCCCCTTTATTTTGACTAACCAATCATAATAAGTCTTTAGAGACATAAAAGTTATGGTCAACTATCTCAATTGAACTTTGGTAATAAGACACTTAAAACCAATTTTGGGGTGTAACAAATCTACCCTCGTTATTAAGATTTCTTCCCAAAATCTATTAATTTAGAGTTTGTGACTATTCACAAAACCTAGAGCATGCCTAAAAATAACGGCATAACGCCGTTATATGGCTAATAACGCCGTTAACAGGCGTTATGCCGTTGGAACTCTGGCTAGTCCTCAATGTTAGTCCTCAACGCGTTAAAAAATCATTTCACCCCTAAACCATTTCAAATAAATTTTCACTTACACCCTCAACCTATTCAAATTCAAATTTAAATTATCTTTGGTCAATTCTTATGGATAAATTCAAATTCAAATTTGAAATTTAAAATCAAATATGAGCGGATTTATTCAAACTCAAAATCAACTCGCTTATATATACAACTCTACCAGAGTTGTTTAGAAACACACACACACAAGTTACACACACAACTCGCATACACAAAAATGTCTCGCAAAGATTTTCTCAAGAATTTCAAGTCCGTAAAAGCTACCGGAAACAAGCTTTTCACCACCACGCTTTCTCCAACTAGCTTTTCACTTCACCACATTTTCCTCCAACTAGCTTTTCACTTCACCACGCTTCCACCAACCGATTTCCACCGAACTTGAAGTTTACTCAACACCACCGGAAAATGTCTTCCGTGGATTTTGAAAACATCCCATACCTCCCAATTGTTCCAACTCCACTGTGAATGTACCCACAGTGGATCTTCAAACCACCCCTGGGTTAAGTGAGGCTTCCTCCGTCAACTAGAACAAGATATTCAAAACGGTAGGGAAATTATGGAAGAGCATGAACGCGAGGAAGCCGCTCGTCGTGAGCAAAGAAGCACGGAAGCTCAAGATCTTCAAGACAATTACTTCAACATAATGGAGCGTCGGATCTTTAATGGGAGTTTAATTCCCTTCAAGTTCGAGGGTTGGGTCTCGATGATTCGCTTTTTTTAAGTTTTAGTAGTTTTATTTTCATCAAGATGCTTGTATCTTTAATTTTTAATGTAATTCGTGTTTAACGCTTAATGTGCTTTGTGTTTTAATGTTAAATGTGATATGTTTTTAATAAATGAAGTGTTTGTTTTAGTTTAGGGGTTGAAATTGAAAATATGAAATGTTATTGATATTATTGGGATGTTATTGTTGTGGGTGTTTTTTGGGGATGTTAAGGTGAAATGTTAAAGTCGATGTACCGACGTATGCGGTGTTATTTTATAACTTGTGTTACCATTGTGGTTGCTCTTACCTACTTTCCAATCGTAATTCTAGTTTAATTTGCCAAAACCCCATTCTTACATTGACACGTCATTCATGGTTTATGCAATCACGAACATATTATTCCATGGTTATTTTACTAAAACCGCACTATTTCTACTAACTTACACATTTTTTTTCATTTCAGTATGCGAGCTTAATAAGAAAACGAATATTCAGAATAATGTAGAAATTGTTGATGAAAATGTTGGTTTGAAATGGATAATGATGACGTCAGCAATAGGGATGATGAGACTATTGATACTTGGAAAATTGGGGACAGTGCTCAAGCTGTTGCAAAACTAATCCTAATCGAGCTTGAAGCGGGGGATGTGGTTCTGAATGAGTTTGTTGATATAAAGGTGGTGGAGTGGTGGCAACCGTGGCAGTGGTATGGTGGTGGTTTTGTTAGTGGTTTTGTTTTTGTAAATGGTGGTTTTGTTAGAAGGAGAAGATGAAAAGGTGTGAGAAGAGATAGAGAATGAATTGTGGTGGCTTTGTTAGTTGGATGTTGGATGTTGGATCAAAGGAGTGAGTGATAATTATACCCTAATGTAAGTTAACTAAGTAACTTTAATGGTTAATTTAACGTCCGCTTAGTCAACGGACCGCTGGTGTTAAGGGTTTCCAGTTAGAGACTATTTGTGTAAAAGAGTCAAAGGACCAAAGGTGGAGTGGTAGCAAGGTGGTTGGTATGGTGGTGGTTTTGTTTGTGGTTTTGTTTTTATAAATGGTGATTTTGTTAGATGGAGAAGATGAGAGAGAGAGAGAGAGAGAGAGAGAGAGAGAGAGTGAATCGTGGTGATTTTGTTAGTGGTATTGTAAGTGTTATTAGTTGGATGTAGGGGTGGATTTACGTTGAACACAAGGTATGCACATGCATACCCTGTGAAAACTTTTAGTAGTGTAAAAAATCTTGATTTTTCCAAGAATATTTATAAAATACACCTAAAAATTTGTGAGTGCACGCCTTTAAAAATGCTTGAGAAAAATGGGTGCATACTCTAACATAACTTATCATTGTTGAAAAGAAAAGAAGAAAAAAGAACTCGTGCTTTTGAGTATGCGTACTGCAGTTTGGAAGAAGAAGAAGGAGATTAAGAAGTAAGTTAAAATGTTTACAAACTTATGTATTCTCTTTGGCCCATTTGTTATGTAAAGCTTTGACTTTGTGTTTGAAGCCCAACATGACCCAATCATAATTACAAACTTACATACTATTTTTTTATATATTCACTAATACACAAAAATTTCATTAGGTACGGTTTTTAAAGTTTTGGTACGGTTTTAAACCGTACCAAATACTCTATGTACCAAAAAATAAATGTGCTTTGGTACGGTTTTAAACCGCATAAAATGATTATTTGGTGCGGTTTTATTTCTAACCGCACTAAATTTCTTCAATAAAAGTCGACCAAATCTTTCTTTTTTGGTACGGTTTCTTAAAAAACCGCACCAAAAAATATGCTTTTTCAAAAAATTATTTTCCAAAACTATTTTCCAAAACTTGTATCCAAACACTACCATAATAAACCTGTATTCCAATAATATTATGTCAATGTTTCTCATATTATGTTCTCTAATGGTACAGGTTCCAAATTATTGCATGACCTTTGTGCGTGGAACATCTAAGAAGTATGTTTTCTTCCATTTTTTTATAAGGTTATGCATAAATAGTAAAAACAGTCCGTCTAAATACCTATAGATTAACCCTTTTACTCTTACTACCTTTTGTTATGAGACGTTGGTTGCTTAGGTTACTAACATGTTTAAACCTTAAAATGCAGACCGTTTGGTCGATTGGGCATGGACTCTGTTGTCAAAACTGTAGTGGGTAGAGCTGAGCCACACAATCAGGTCCATTTTTCACCCATCATAAATGCCGAATCTGATTAAGAGACCCAACATTAAGTTCTTGTATGTTCTTTTGATAGGCACTGCTGCATCCAAACCAAGACAGGGTGCTAACAATAAAATGCGCGCTTACAAGGGTTTCCTTATCACTACAGACTTTGTGGTCCAGTTAAAGAGAGGTAATGTTACGGCAAAAAAATAAAAATTTATAGCAATTTATCAAGTTGATATGTGGTACTTTGAATTATTGTGTTATATGTTTTCTTTTAACCCATTGGTCTTGCTCTTGAGTTTGAAGAGACTAAATGACAAAATAAAGAAAGTTTAAGAATTTGCTTATTTAAGTGTTTATTTTTTTTAAAAAAAATAAGCAGATAAATATTTCTCAAAATAGGCTGTTTTGGATTGCTTTATAAGCTTTGAAATGGCTTAATATGTTGTTTTTTAATGTGCATTTGTTTTTTTATTTTCATTCCAGGTATTTACAAGTAGGAAACGCTGTTTCGTTCGCTGTATCAACTGCATTGGGGTATACATTAGCAAGGGCAATTAAAGGAGAAAGCACGAGCCAACCTTTCAAACTTCCAGTCATATTCCCTGATTGTCTTGGACCATCTCCAGCGAAACAAGAATCATAATGATAACAAAATTGAGTTCTAAATCTGTCTTGATTTGAAAAGCATGTTGCCAAGACTATTGTTCTGATGATTCCTTTTCAAGAGTTCAAAGGCATTAATTAATGTGATTCTTAATGAGAGTAATTTGACATTAGTTCGTAGTAACAGGTATGTTTGTTGTATAGTTGCTGCATGCCGTAAACTAAGTTCTTTATTAAGAGCATGTTTTCTCTATTGTGACGTTGATGCCATAAAGGTGTCTTGGAACACTTCATTCTAACATTTCAATTTTATCAATTTCAATTGAGTCTGCATGGCTCTTATTTGATTCTCTTTGTTTGTTCACAACTGGACTCTGCACAGCCAGAACTACTTGTATTTAAATTGTTGTTTGGGGTTTGCGATAAACCATATGATGGGAGACAAATTTTAAATTTGTAACGTGTAACAAAAGCTAGTTAACGTACCATAATGGATCTTCGAGGAAAGTACTTTAACCTCAAACCTGTATGTTTTCAATCTATCCTTGCTGATCATTACTAATTCATACAGGTTAAGTTTCAATAAACACAGGTTAACATGAGAAGAACAAGTGTAGACAAATAAATAGTCCAAAACAATGTGTATTCCAAATATCTTGATGAAGCCAGACTGAACTTGTGCAATTTCAAAACGGTCAAAGTCAGGTCAAGATGACCATTAACACTTACTGATAGTGGCAAAATGTGTGTTGGTTGGGTCATGTCACGGATCTAGATGAGTATGGGTCTAAATGAGTCCGGGTCTAAAGGGTCCTTTAGGACTAGGGCCTGGGTCAAATGAATTACAAGTCGGGTTAACCCGTCAGGTTAACCTGTCGGGATTTCACAATTTGTTTTAGTGAATGTCAAAAATTTAAAATAAGTATTCAATTTTTTTGACCTGTTAGACCCGCCCTAGTCTGTTAGTTAATTGTTTTACAAATAGAGCTTATATCAAATACTCATTAGACCCATCCAAAATATAACATCTCCTAAATATTACCCAATATGACCCATAAATAACATAGGTGTGTTAGTCGGGTTGACCCGGTAGGGTTCGGGTCAATTCGGGTTGAGGCTAAAAAACATAACCAGATCGTCCTTATTTAGATTTCGGTTTGTTGGGTTCGGTCAACCCGATTACAAGTAAAATGATTTAAAAATTGCTTGCCTCAATATGTTTACCTTGTAAATGTGTTAGTTGAGTAGGTTGGTCGGGTTCATGTCAATTCGGTTGAGGCAAAAAAAAAAAAAAAACCCGAACCCGACCCTATTTAGAACTCGGGTTAGCGGGTTGAACCGAATTGACCCGAATAAAACTATTGACCTGAGTGACCCAACCGAATAGGCTTAATCGGGTTCAAGTCACTAGATGATGAAGGTTTTGCTACTTCAACTACATGTTGCATGTGCACTTCTTGTCAAGAAGTTCAATGTAGGGGTTTGAAGTAATTATATCAAAGTAGCGGTGGTAAAATTGGTAGGGCGGGCAACTGAAACAGTTCAAAACGGGCAAATTTTGGTATGGTTGACCCGAAGCATTTTTTGTCCAATTATACAGTTAACTATCATCATATCACTAATGTGAAATTTTATTCCAGAAACTATGTTACAAATAGAATATTTGCATAAAACAGCTTAAGAGATTGTTGTAGGCATTAATAATTCATTGAAACTTCCAACCCGCTTCCTTTTTAGCTAAGTTTTTCGATTTGGCCCATTTAACCCGCTTATAAGCAAAACAAACCTTAAGATGACCCATTCATTATCAAATGAGTTGAAATTTTCCGATCTAATGAAATGTAATCATAGCCAAGTACAACCACAAGAGGAGATTCTAGTGCACAAATTATAACCGAAAAGGGACAAAACAAGTACTATTCATTGTCTTCCTAAAGAACACCAACGATCGAATCTCAAGGAATGTAAAATAAGCACAGAACTAAACAAACAACAAACACCGAATGTTACTTGAATAAGCTCTCCAATTAATCGAAAATTACTTGCTTACAAAACCGATATTGAATGCACATACAAACCACACCGGTTTGTTTATATAGGTGTTAGAATTTGCTTTCTAATCCTACTACAATTCTAATAAAGCTAGATAGTCCTTAACAAATAAGGAGTCCTAATTAAACTAGAATTGTAAATGTCCACATGCTTGGAATCGCTTTTGTCTTCCATCCGCTCGGTCGGACAATTTGCCAACATTCACCCCTAATTTCGACTCGAGATAGGTAGGTCTTCAACTCGACTAACTCTTGCATCTCCTTGAACTTAATCCTTGCGAGAGCTTTCGCCGAGAATATCAAGACGTTGCAAATCACCTCTTACAAACTCAACTTGTACTTGGTCTCTTTCAACACACTCTCGGATAAAATGATAACGTGTTTATATGTTTGCTTCTCCGTGAAAGACCGGATTTTCATAAGTGCAATAGCCGATTTGTTGTCAACAAATAAGACCACCACTCTTTCTTCCATTCCGTTATTTCACCCAACAACCCACGTAACCATATCCCTTGACACGGGTGAAGTTGCAGCCATGAACTCGCTTCACAAGACGATAGAGCCACCGTGTTTTGCTTTTGTGAGCACCAAGTGATAGGTGATTTACCTATCAAACAACAAACACCGAATGTTACTTGAATAAGCTCTCCAATTAATCGAAAATTACTTGCTTACAAAACCGATATTGAATGCACATACAAACCACAGCTCGGTTTGTTTATATAGGTGTTAGAATTTGCTTTCTAATCCTACTACAATTCTAATAAAGCTAGATAGTCCTTAACAAATAAGGAGTCCTAATTAAACTAGAATTGTAAATGTCCACATGCTTGGAATGCTTTTGTCTTCCATCCGCCTCGTCGACAATTTGCCAACATTCACCCCCTAATTTCGACTCGAGATAGGTAGGTCTTCAACCCGAGTAACTCTTGCATCTCCTTGAACTTAATCCTTGCGAGAGCTTTCGTCGAATATCAAGACGTTGCAAATCACCTCTTACAAACTCAACTTGTACTTGGTCTCTTTCAACACACTCTCGGATAAAATGATAACGTGTGTTTATATGCTTGCTTCTCCGTGAAAGACCGGATTTTCATAAGTGCAATAGCCGATTTGTTGTCAACAAATAAGACCACCACTCTTTCTTCCATTCCGGTTATTTCACTCAACAACCCACATAACCATATCCCTTGACACGCGGCTGAAGTTGCAGCCATGAACTCGGCTTCACAAGACGATAGAGCCACCGTGTTTTGCTTTTGTGAGCACCAAATGATAGGTGATTTACCTAGATAAAATACATGCCCAGTTGTGCTTCGACCATCATCTTGGTCCATAGCATAACTACTATCACTAAACCCCACTAACTCATTGGTCTTCTTGGTTGTATCGTATTCCAAAATTCAAACTACCTTGGATATACCTTAGTATTTGTTTCATACCGCCATATGTGATTCTTTTGGTTCTTGCATATAACGACTAACCAAACCAACCGAATAAGATAAATCGGTCGAGTGTGTAGTAAATACCTTAGACATCCAACTCGTTGTCTATACAAAGTTGCATCAACTGGTTTTCCTTCCTTGTCCATGCTTAACTTCATTCCAGGTTCTAATGGACATTGAGTAGGATTCGCTTCATGCATCCCAACATCTTTCAAGATCTTCTTTGCGTAGCTTTCTTGACTTATTGAGATACTCGAATCCTCTTGCTTTACTTCAATGCCAAGATAATAGCTTAACTTTCCCAAGTCACTCATATCGAACCTTTCTTGCATTTGTCTCTTAAATTCACCAATATCGCTAAGCTTGAACCGTTACTAAGAGATCATCTACATAGACCGCAATAATCAAGATTGACTTGTTTGTCTTCTTCACATACACCGCTTGTTCGTGTTGGCATCTTTTGAAAGACATTTGCTTGAGTTCTCTATCAAGTTTTGTATTCCACACCCTTGGTGCTTGTTTAAGTCCATAAAGCGCCTTTTTCAACTTGTAGATCTTCCTTTCTTCTCCTTTCTTCACGAACCCTCCGGTTGTGTAACAAACACTTGCTCTTTTAGTTCTCCATGTAAAAGCTGACTTTACATCCGATGATGTAGCTCCCATGCTTCTTTGCGCCAATGAGATCAATAAACGATCGTTTCAATCCGTACTACGGCGCAAATACCTCATCATAGTCAATTCCTTCTTTTGAGCATAACCCTTTGCTACTACCCGAGCTTTAAACTTATTAATTGAACCATCCGGATTTTCTTAATTTTGAACACCCATTTTAATCCAATGGGATTAACATTAACCGAGCTTCAACTAATTCCCATGAATCATTCTTCTCGATAGACTCAATCTCTTGTTTCATAGCAACCATCCACTTGCTTGAGACTTTTGCTTCTTGAAACGTTCTTGGTTCATCATCTTCAATCAAAAGTAGATTTTGATCTTCATTAGCAATCGAGGTTCTTGAACTAGACCCCATAATAAAGTCATTAAATCTAGTTGGCTTAGTTGAAACCCTTGAAGAACGCCTCATAATTGGTTAAGTTTCGTCACAAGATTAGGGTCATTCCCGCCTCGAATTGAACTTCTTGTTCGGTATTGACCGTTGATTTTCATCAACATCATGATGATTTTCACCTCTTGATCTTCACCTCAACTTCATTGGTCACACTGGTTAACAAACCACAACCCGTATCAATAGAACCGTGCCATTCTATAATAAACATACTGGTTTAGCTTCGTGTGTTTCGCTTCCAAAGAACATACTTCCAGCCAAGTTCCTCATTAAACTCCGCATCACGACATACCACTATCTTCTTTAGTTTTGGATTGAACAATGAAACCTTTGTACCGGCTCGCTTCCGATGTAAATAAGTCGTGTTGACCTGTCGTCTAACTTATGTAAATATGGCCTTGTTCCCGTTGCATAAGCCACACATCCAAATACCCGCAAACCCTCCAAGTTAGGCTTTTTTCCTTTGAAAGCCTCGTATGGAGTTTGATTAACTAGAGCTCGAGTTGAAACTCTATTAATCAAGAATGTAGCGTGTCTAACTCCTTCAGCCCACATGTAGTTTGGTACGTCTCGTGCTTTCAAGATGCTTCTAGTCATTCCCATAAGAGTACGGTTTCGCCTTTCCACGACTCCATTTTGTTGCGTGTGTAGGAGCGGTTAGATGTCTTGTTATACCTCGTTTCACAAAAGTTGGTAAATTCTTTTGAAGTGAACTCACTCCTCTATCGGTCCTTAGGGTTATAATCTTCTTTCCCGACTTCTTCTCCGCTAAAGCTTTGAACTTTTGAAGTATTCAAATACCTCACCTTTTTCTTTCAAGGTAAAGTCCACATAAACCGTGAGAAGTCATCAATAAGAACAAATATGTACTGTTTCGTGCTATGGATGGTGGAGAAATTGGTCCACATAGGTCGGCATGTATAAGTTGAAGAGGATGTGTTGCCTTAAATTTTGCGACTTTAGGAAACGCCTTCTTGGTTTGTTTCCTACCAAACAAGATTCACACAACTTGTTCTCTTGATGAATTATTGGCAACTTTTCAACCATGCCCTTCCTTGCCATTAATTCCATCGTCTCGAAATTAATGTGACCCATCCTAGCATGCCATAACCAAGCATCATCTTCCATCTTTGCTTTGAGACACACCGGACTTCCAACCGGAGCTTAATCTTATAAAGTCTATTACTTGTTCTAGGAACTTTCATCAAAAGCTTGCCATCCGAGTCACGATAGTAAGAAGGTTACCTTTCATACGAATGTCACATCCACCTTCGGTAGCTTGCCCAAGACTAATTATGTTGCTTTTAGCTCGGGTAGGTAATAGACTCCGATGATTAACCGTTGCTCACCCGCTTTCCTTCAATGATTATCGAACCCTTCCCTTTTATCTCGATGTAGGAGTTATCACCAAACTTCACTCTACCGGAGATATTCTCATTCAACTCAAAAGTATTCTCGGATCCCCGTCATGTGATTACTTGCTCCATTATCCAAATACCAAGTGTCTTCCTCGCTTGGCTTAGTATTCAATTGGTTTGGGATAATCTTTTCTTCATTCAAGAAAACTACTTCTTGAACGCTTTTCATCATAAAAGTGTTGGGTCATCATCATCCTCCGCTTTCAAAAGGTTTGCTTCATGCTTTTCTTTTGTTCACCGCGTCGGGACAATTAGAAGCAAAGTGACCATATTCATCACACCAAGCATTGAATCTTTGAAAGGTCTCGACTTTTGTTCTTCTTTTGATCCGTCTTGCTCCCGGAGTTGTTTTGGTTTCCACGGTTGTGGTTATTAGCTCGACCACTACCACGAGATTTGTTTTGAGAAGAAAAGTTTTGACCTTTACCGCTGCCACCGTAAGAATTCCTTCCTCGACCTTTCTTATCATATCTTTCACCCTTCCGAACATCAACTTGCCTTGATCTTGAGTGGTGTCAACACCCTTCATTCTTCCTTCAAAAGCTTTCAACCTTCCAATTGCTTCTTGAAAAGACATAGTATTCAAGTCGACAAATTGTTCTATTGAGGCAACGATTGCAACATACCTATCCGAACGGATGCAAGTAGCTTTAACAAGTTTCTTGTCTTCATAAATTGTTCCCAAGCTATTGACTTCGCCATAATTTTGCCCAACCTAGCGCAAAGTCATCGATTGATTCGTTGACTTTCATCTTTAAAGATTCGAATTCCGTCTCAAGGTTTGTAACCTTGCCTCGAACCCGATCAACACCCACATACCGGTCTTCAAAGCTCCCATTTCTTTGGTCGTGTTGAATTGTGAAACTTGAAAACAAGTTCTTCCGAATCGCCTAGAAAAGTAACGAATCGCCATATGATCTTGCTTAGCAACAACTTGTGTTCCTTCCCCGGTTCCAAAGGCATCGAGTATTCCATGGACTCGAATACCGCTTTAACTCTTATTGCCCATATGTTATAGTTCGTGCTTGTTAACATTGGACATTGAAGAGCCGTTTAGAATGTTCAATAGGTGGTTGACTCGACTCGCCTTGCACCATCCTTCTTGAACGCCTTTTGTAAGTTACCGGTGTAGTTGGATTGTCTTCCAGCCCTAGAACACGCTTGTTTTACTTCTTGCCTAAGTAAACCAAGTGTAAAGTTTGAAACTTTATCGATTTCTTGGAAACCCTTTAGTCGACTTGACTGACTTGGAAACCCTTTTAGTCGACTGCTTTTGAACCCTTTGGTGATCGACTAAGCTTGGAACCCTTTAGTCTTCAAGGATCGACTAAGCTTGGAACCCTTTAGTCGACTTCTTGGACACCCTTCGTTGATCGACTTCTGCTGTTGAATAACCTGCTGTGATCGACTAAACTTCAACCTTGCTCTTGATACCAAATAAAGAACACCACCGATCGAATCTCAAGGAACAGAAAATAAGCACAGGAACTAAACAAACAACAAACACCGAATGTTACTTGGAATAAGCTCTCCAATTAATCGAAAATTACTTGCTTACAAAACGATATTGAATGCACACATACAAACCATAGCTCGGTTTGTTTATATAGGTGTTAGAATTTGCTTTCTAATCCTACTACAATTCTAATAAAGCTAGATAGTCCTTAACAAATAAGGAGTCCTAATTAAACTAGAATTGTAAATGTCCACATGCTTGGAATCTGTTTTGTCTTCCATCCGCTCGGTCAGACAATTTGCCAACATTCCCACTTTTAATCTTAATATTTTTCAATGTTTACTCATTTTCTTCAAAACCAAACGCAAACACATTCTTTTCTCCAAAATAGGTGTAGCACATTCAGAAAAGCACAAAAATTTCTTAAAATTCACACTACATCGACCAGGATCATATGTGGCACGTGCTACTGTGTAGCCCACACTTAGCTCCACCCCTGTACACATTCCGATATAGTTTTTAGTTGTCAATTTTGAATTTTTGAATAATGTAGAAATTGTTGATGAAAATGTGGGGTTGAAATGGATAATGATGACGTCAGCAATGGGGATGATGATGCTATTGATACTGGGAAAATTTAGAACAGGGCTCAAGCTGTTAATACTCATCATTCTTATGTGAATTTTTAGTTAAAACTACGAAAAACAAGGAAATAGTTCAGAAAATAGAGTTTATTTAGGGCTTATGGACTTATTTGTGGGGAATTTTGGTTTGGGCTGTTGAAGTATACATAAGTTGCTGGTAAATAGCTAATACAAACACCCTGGTGCTATTTCAATCAACAAATCAAAATTGTTTCTCAAATATGTTTAAAGGGGGTGTTTGGTTTAGGATATGTTAAGGATTCATTGCAATTTGGAACAAAAGTAATAGTGCAAACTGTATATTAGTAATTGGTATGAGGTTCTTATCAAGTTTTTTAAGGTGAGAATGATAAGCATTCGTTTCATAACACAAGAAGCTCAAAAGATAGACTTCATTTGTGTAGGCATGGGAATAGAACTAGGTTGGGAAGAAAAGGGGCAATCATTCATTGTCAAATATGTGGAAAAGAAGGACATAATTTGAAGGGTTGTCCAACAAAGAAGGAAGGTGTTAGGGAAGCAAGTGGTGGTTTAGGGGTGGTAAAATTGCAAGAGGTGCAAGTGGTTCTGCTTGGAGTGGTAAAACTGTGTCTGAGTAGTTCTGCTAGAGGAGGTGTTAAGACTAGAGGGGTGTCAAGACTAGAGGAGGTGGTAAAACTAGAGGTCTGAAATTGGTGGAGGATGGTGTGGAAGGGCTAGAGGATGGTCTGAAAGGGTAGAATCTTTAAGACATTTAATGGTAAAGCAGTTAGGTGTAGAGGAAGGGTGATGGCTCAAAATCAAGAGCATATCCCTCAGGTTCTTTAGTCGCAATTTAGTGACATTAAAGGAGAAAATTACATAGCCAAGCTCGAAATCCTATAACATTCCCTCTCTATAATAGATGTAGTTCTCTAGAACAAAGAGTAAGCAAAACAAACACTAATCTAAAACAACCAAACAAACATTCAAATCGCTAACAGAAAAGCTATTAAACAGCAACAGCAAACCAGTCTAAAAACTTGATGCGTCAAACAGCTTTGTCTTCACTCTTTTGGCCTCCATCCAAAATTCCAAATGATAGACCAATTCACTTCCACCAATGAACTGCTAATTAAAACACCATAAACATACAATGACCTCTTTTGACTCTGCAGAGTCTTACCTCGTTAGCTACATAGAAGTTGATAAAGTGTCGAGTTAGATATATTTTCAGATAATTATCCCTAAATACAAGAAGTTAAATGGCATATAGAGAACATACCTTCATGTTATGTTTGTGATTCCCGTCTATTGTGATGCAGGGATATGCGAGATTTTGGACCAGTAGCCCAGTAGGAGGAGCCTCTACTGCATCTTTCTTTCAGGTTTGGACATCCCGTATTTGCAAACTCAAAAGTGAAGGCAACAACTTTTCTGGTAGATCTTTCATCTTTGGGCCAAAATTCCTCCATTTAAAAACTAATAAACGCTCAATCCTTCATCCTTTTAAACTAATTTTAAAATTCTAAACCAATAGTTCGATTCTAAATTCAATTCTACACATTCCGATATAGTTTTAAGTTGTCAATTTTGAATTTTTGAATAAACGGCGTGCTTCGAAGAGAGTGGTGAAGGTTCCTTAGAAATATGGGGATTCAGTATGAGAGCTTCATAATGATGACGTCAGAAATAGGGATGACGATGGTGGGGAAAAAAGTGCCTAATGGTGAATTTGTGAGGCTAATTGTGAGGCTAATGATGCTATTGATACTGGGAAAATTGGAAACAAGGCTCAAGCTGTTAATACTAATCATTCTTATCTGAAATCTTTTGTTAACACTGTGAAAAACAAAGATTGAAAATTAAAAAACACACCAATCTAAAACAAACAAACAAATATTCAGATCTAGTTGCTGGTTTTACCATTGCTATCCCTCAGGTTCTTTAGTCACAATTTATTGAAAATTAAAGGAGAAAATTACATAGCCATGCTCGAAATCCTTTTAGAACAAAGAATAAGAAAAAAAACACCAATCTAAAACAAACAAACAAATATTCAAATCGCTAACAGAAAAACTATCTAATAACTTGATGCATCAAACAGCTTTGTCTTCACTCTTTTGGCCATATCATTTGTTAAGGCGAAGTAGTCCCATCTTTCACGATTCACCAGCCTCTTTCCAAATGATACACCAACTCAATTCCACCAATGAACTGCTAATCAAAACACCGTAAACATACAATGACCTCTTTTGACTCTGCAGAGCCTCACCTCGTTAGCTACATAGAAGTTGATAAAGTGTCGAGTTAGACATATTTTCAGATAAATTATCCCTAAATAAAAGAAGTTAAACGGCATAAAGAGAACATACCTTCATATTATGTTTGTGACTTGAAGTCTATTTCGATGCAGGGGATATGGGAGATTTTGGGCCAGTAGGAGCCTCCTCTACTGCATCTTTCTTTCAGGTCTGGACATTCCCATATTCTCAAACTCAAAAGTGAAGGCAACAACTTTTCTGGTAGATCTTTCATCTTAGGGCATTTGGAAATTTGGAGATGTTGGAGGAGGTGAGGTGTTGAGTCCTCGAAACTGTTTCCAACTTATGAAAACCTCCAATGCAAAGTCGAATAAGAGATGCAGGAAGATGAAGATGAGACAATTGACTGGCTTCTTCTTTTTCTTTTGAACCACATAAGGATAGATCAACAAGTGAGGTTGGAAACTTCTGTGGGCCCCATTCTGAGATGGGCTTCTTCAACGGCCCTATTGTAAGCCCGCGCAAGTTGGGAGGCCAAAGGCCAGTTAGAACATCCATACTTGGACAATTGAATATTAATAGATCAGTTAACGAGGTGAGACTCTGCAATTGGAGGTCTGCAAATAACGACACCTCCGTATTTTTACAATCCCATATTACCAATCTCGTGAGGTGAATAAAGTTACCCCCAAAATTAATGATCGATGCCACATTTGGATGATATGATATCTCTACTCTTTCAAGCATTGGCATGCTTTTGCTGTTAATAAGTAACATATTCTTCTTTCCTCCTTCTCCCAACTCCTTTATCATTAGTTTTTCACACTTGAAAATGGCAACTGACTTGAGCTTCTGCCCTCCCATTCCCATTGAGAAGGAGACACATGTAATTGAATCACAATCAAAGACAATCAATGTCTCAATGTTGTCAGGACAAGTTAAATGCTTGAAATTTTCACAACCATCTATGTATAACGTGCTAAAAGATGTTAGGTGGTTGCTCCCATAATTGTACTCCTCCTCATCCTTCTCCCCTAAACTCACCAAATTTTTACATTTTTCAACTTCCAACTTCCTTAAATTCATGAGAACCTTACTACTTGCCTCTGCTTCTTTTGATTCCCACAAATATCTTATCTCATCACACCTTCTGACATTCAATTCTTCAACTGCCTTAATATCCAAATTAACACCTCTCCACACCTCATTAGTAAGCCCTGAAATAGATTCTATTTCCAACTTGGTGATTGATGGAGCTGCGTGCACCAGACTTCTCAACAAACCAACACCACATTCATGTATTCTCAAACCCCTCAATGAAAGTAGCGGTGCTTTAAGTGAGACTTCAACCAAATTTGGACAATTTATAATGCGGAGCTCTTTTAGGCATGGAAACACAGAAACTCCAACCCCACTTCTACTATATGTCGACCAAACCTCCCACCTCGGCATACCATTAAACTCTAGAATTTCAAGTAAAGGAAATGCAACACCAGTACCAAGAAATTCTAAACCCACATCTTTCACATCGTCCATGTCTTGGATAGATAAACTCTTCAGTGACGGTAGTTGCCCGAGTGGTGGTAGAGATGTACACTTTTTACAGCCATGTATAGACACACGAGCCAACTTACGGAAAGAGGGTTCCCCAACCCATTTGGGAAATTCTAAACCCAGATAGTTCACCATGCCTAGCCTCTTCAAAGAATCATTATATGGCTTCAATACATCAAGGACATCGTAATCAGTAGTCTCCTTTCGGGAAGCATATGATACGTCACTCCATTCAACCTTTAACTCAGTAAGCCTCTTTTGTGATAAGTCTGCTTCTCGTGCTTCCGTTGCGTTTTTTACTTTTTCCAGGCCCTCAATGGAAACTTTCCCATGAAGATTCTCAAAATCTTTAAGTTGGGTTATCGAAAAATCATTTTCTCCTCCAATAATGATTTTTGAAAGAGTTTGCAGGCTTTTCAACTTAGCAACCCCTACAGGCAAGTCTTTTAAAAGCGGAGTATCTCTAATGTCTAGATGCCGCAAACTTTTAAGCTTTATGAAGTTGTTGGGAAACTTAGTTAAACAAGAACAACCAAAAAGGATTAGCGTCTCTAAATTATAGAGATCACAAACATTTTCTGGAAAATGTGTGATTTTAGTTTGAGATAAATTGAGATAGCGTAAATGCTTTAATTCACCAATGGACTCTGGAACCTCGCTTATCTCATAACCACTCAAACTTAAAACCCTTAAGAATTGCAACTTAGGTAGTAAGTCAACCAAAACCTCATTCGACAAGTAGTGTTGTTTCCATGACCATTCTTTCACCCCTACGGACAATAATGTTCTCAAACCTTTAGCTCCTTCGATCCCCTCAAACTTCTTGTAAGCTACATATTCCTCACAAACAAAAGACATATGACGACACTTATCTAAAGTTTGTTTCCTGACATTCTTTCCCATTTCCTTCTCTAGCCTGAAAAAGAAATCTCCGGCAACAGATGTGGCCAAATCATTCATAATATCATGCATAATAAACAAAGACTCGTCATTAGTTGAGTGTTGAAAAAATGACCGTGATAACAACTCATCAAAGCATTCGTGACCCAAACGTTCTACAGTTGACTTGCTTAGACATGCTCGGTGCAAAAATCCTTCTGCCGTCCAGAGCAGAACCACATCTTCCTTGTCAAATGCATAGTCCTTTGCAAACAAGGAGCAATATGCAAAGAGCTGCTTCAAATCGGCAGGAAGTTCACGGTAGCTTAGTCTAAGAGCCGGAATAATTTCATGCCCCTCTTTTAACCTCCATATCTCACTATCCACTATTTCCTTCCATTCTAGTGAATCCCTTTTTGTCCTCATTAACCCTCCAAGTGCTATTAAAGCCAGAGGCAAACCATCACATTTTTTAACAATGCCTTCACCATGTGCTTTAAATGTTGGATGGGAGTCAAAATTATGTGCACCCAATGCATGTTGAGCGAATAAAGACACAGCATCATCTTGGGATAAACGTTGCAGATAGTTTAAATTATCATAACCCAGCTTTTTCAGCAATTGCTCCTTCCGAGTTGTAATAATAATTTTACTTCCGCTAGAGCAATCATGAAATGGACGTACTAAGGTTTCCCAATCCTCACGGCTTTCACTCCAAACGTCATCTAAAACTAGTAGAAACCGTTTATCCCTAAGTTGATCTCTCAGAGTTACTTGAAGAAGATTTAAATCTTCAAATTTCTTATCTTCCCCACTCACAGATTGGAAAATAATTTTACTTATTTGGAAGCTATCCCACTCATCTGAAACACATGCCCATGCCATGAGTTCGAAATGATCCTTAACTTGCTTTTCGTCATACAAAAGCCTGGCTAGAGTTGTCTTGCCGACACCACCCATACCAACAATGGGCACGATGCTAAAGTTTTTATTACATGGTTCATCTGCCAATAGCCTTTGAACCAACGCATCCTTGTCACCTTGTCGCCCAACAATACTAGATGCATCTACCAGCAATGAGGTCTCGTATTGTCTATTTCTATCTTTTGACCTATCATCCTTCACTTGTAAACTTCCACTCTCCACCATTAAACCAAGAGATTCTTTTTCCTTTTCTAGATCTTGTAACTTGTTGGTGATATCGTCTAACCTTTTAGACAGCCTACTACTTAGTGAGAAATTTGTGCAGCAAGCTGGAATGAGCTTTCTTATCTTGCTGGTGCTGGTTCGGGATTGGTCGGTCAACTCATTATGCTTAGCCTCGGTTGCCAAGTCATCAAGTACATCATCTATGTCGTAAGCCAGATGTTGGAGATCATTGAGCCATACTTGAACAGCTTCATTAGTTATTTCTTTATTCCAAGCATCATTCAGCAGTGCTTGGATCCTGGACAAAGTCCTCCCTAGTTTCTTCAGCTCAGAATGAATTCCCTTTGCTCGTACAACTTGCTTAACGGCTTCATTGGCTAGCTTCTGAAAAACGGCTTCAATGAGGGTAGAGGCAATGACTTCCGCCATTGTTTTATGGTAAAGTGGTAGGTGTTTTGAATGAAATGAACTGGAAGAAAATTATAGATCTTGACTTATAGTTTTCTTGTGAGGTGAGGTGTGGTTCTGAATGAGTTTGTTGATTGAGGTGAGGTGGAGTGGTGGCACATGGCGGTATGGTGGTGGTTTTGGTGGTGGTTTTGTTCTGAGAAGATGAAAAGGTTGTGAGAAGAGACAGGGTGAATGGTGGTGGTTTTGTTAGTACGTGGTATTGTAAGTGTTTATTAGTTGGATGTTGAAAAAAAAAAGTGAGTGACAATGAGCTTAAGGTGTTACTAGTATAACTTAACACCAAAAAATATTGTCACATGCTTACTTCAGTTTTAACATTTTAATAACAACACCTTAAAATCACCGCTATCATAATACCACGTTAACAACACCTTTAGGACCCATTTTTTATTTTTATTTTTAAACAAACTAATATTTAAATTTACAATACGAAAAAATTTAGTTACATAAAAAACTACGAAATAAAAGAAGTTACGATACAAAAATACAATACGGAAATAAGAAAACAACTAATCGTGGCACAAATTATATTTTTATTTGATTTTTCCTTTTCCATGTTGATCGAATACCGACAACTCCTTCAGACATCTCGAGAAATTTCATCTCTTCCAAACGCATCATCGACGGTCTTTCTCTTTAGTGACCTCGACGCCGATTGGGCCGATTCTCGTTGAGCCGCATCTCGTTTGTCATCAACTCCCGAATTGGCTTGACGAGTTACTTCCGGTGCTCGTCGTGGTCTCGGATTTTGTTTTTGTCGCACATTTTTTGTTGGCGGACGTGGTCTTGCATCTTCACCAAATAGATCCACGTGGCCTTCCCGTGACTTCTCCGGCTAAATCAACGGTTCTAGCGTCCTATTTTGCATGGGTTTTCAAAATTTCACATCTCCTCTTAAGTAAATGAGGTTTCTTTATGCTCGTCACAATACAACGTTCTAGCCTATTTCATAACATCTAAATCATTTTACCCACCTTTTCCCAAGCGTTTGAACGTTTGAAACCACATTGAACTTTTGGCAATTCTCGTTCAACGATGCCACTTGCTTGTCAACATATCCTTGTTGCGTGCTTGGAAATTTTGCCTATTGAACTCGTTCAAAACCTCGATACCAAAACGCCTCCCTTTTGTGAAATTCCGATATTAGGATCCTTGAAAACGGAAACGTAACACGAGGCAAGCGTTTCCTCGTTTGGTTGCCAACGTAAAGAAACTCCGGTCACGTTGGGATTTTTTGGGAATAGGGTTCGGGGTCTTTGGATTTTTTTCATCCGTTTACCTTTTCTTTGAATTTTTCGGTTTGTGTGGGTGGGTCGAATTGTGATAGTGAGGACTGGGTTTGTGGTTGTGATTGTTATTCGAATTGTGGTAGGTTTTGTTGTAGAATTTGGAAATTGGCGTTTATTTGTTGCCACAGTTCGTTGTTGTTGATAAAGTTGCATGAGAGTCATGTCGAGTGGGTTAGGGAAACTGGATTAAGACGTGTTCGTGTTCGTCATACTGAGGAGGTTCATAAAACTATCGTTAGGAAATCCTGAATTTTTTTTTTTTAAGAATGGAAGTATATAAAGTTGAGTTTGAGTTGTGAAAGTATGTAAAAAAATATATGAGAAATGGGGTATTTATATTGAAGTTTATTGGTTTATAGAATAACATTGATTTTTTTTTAATGTACCGGCCTTTTTTAAATTTTCTTTTAATGCGTTTCTACCTGCGTCGATTAAAAAAACATATGCACAAATTATAGTAATATGAAAACTTTCATTTGATGTTATATTGAAAGTATGAATACTTTCGTTGTACGTCAATCACCTCTTTTAAACGATCTCAAACAAGGGAAAGTACAAGAAGTTCTATTTGTGGCTAACGACGTGAATTATAGTTGGGATATTATTTTACTGGCATATATCCAGAATGGGTTGTTCTTATTAAGTCTATTTCACAACTAGGCACGAATGATACAATAAGGTATAAGAACGCGCATGAAGCAGCGAGGAAAGACGTTGAACGAGGATTTGGCGTACTAAAAAAATTGGGCAATAAAAAAAATTACCGCATGATCGCAAAGTCTTAAGAGAATTAAGGAGTTGATGTGCACTTGCATCATATAACATAATATGATTATACAAGACCAAGAGTTGACAAACTCTCCCGACTATTTTCCGGAGAAAGTACATCGTGAAGATGATCCCGTACAATCGAAATAAAATATGTTACAAGTTGTTACTGAAATACATAGCTCTCATTTGGCATCGAACAAATCAAGAAGCGCTTTAATTTTATTGTAATGTTTTAAATTTTATTTGAATTATTAATTATTGTAATGTTTTTTAAATTATTAATGAAATTTTAATATATAAAAAAATGTTCGGTCACCCCTTCGGTCACCATAACTAGTATTGGTCTTGTGTTTAGTTTTGGTGTGAAAAAAGCTGAGTTGATGCGGAGGTAACAAACAACGCTAAGATGGCAGAGGTGACCATTACCATTAGTCTAAAAAATTAAATGTGATTGGTGATCTCCACGAGAGATAGCTGTTAGAATCTTTGAATTTAAAAATTGAGTTGGTCAACGATGGATGGCTTGGCTAGTTGGTTGTATTTCTGAATTGAAAATGGATGGGATCGGTGCTACTTGATTATTTAAAGCGTAAGACTGAGTCATTGGCGCCATACGGCAACTTATAAAAATACAACCAATTCTTTCTAGTTTTCTATTACAAATGTGTCGTGTTTCATATTTCTTCATTATGATATTGTAGTGGGGGCCTGAATCTCGGGCATAGATGTAATCGAATTCATCGAATTCACTTGTATTTTCTAATCTTCCAAAAGTCTTCAATAATTATCATTTTTGATCCTCAATTGCTTCATTGTTCCTCGAACGATATATTAACAATAAAATAATAAGACGCAACATTTGCATTTAAAACCTTAATATTGTTAATTTATTTACACACTCTTCTCGAATTTGATTTAAAAAAAAAATGTGGAAAGAAAAGAACAAGAAAAAAGGAGGAAGGATGGGAAATACTTGTATTTTTGGTGTTCCCGTGTTGAGAAGAAAAGGAAAGCAGATGTATCTCTTATGTATGCCCAAGTTTGAAAAAAGAGAAATGAAGATTAATAATTATACAATTTTATCTTTTTAAACTTAAATAAATTTTATTGGTTAATATTTAAATAAAACAAAGACACACTATTAGACAAAACAGGCTCATCAAACTTTTGATGCTATTGTTTGGGTGCTTGTTTCGGCTTCCTTGTCTTTATTCCCTATAAGTCTCATTTTTTAGTCTAGACAACGATTTAATTAACTTACACACTTTATGCTAATTACCTGTCATAACAAATTTTTGTGGTGGCTTCATACATACATCCTCTTTTAAATCACCGTTTACAAATGTTGTTTTGACATCCATTTGATGGATAACGATATTATTGTCAAGGCTATCTACAATCTAATAGTGGAGATACGAGCAACTTGGTAAAAGTTGTGTTTTTTAGAGTGAAAAATTGGTTGGAGAGAAAAGACTTGTCATTTGGCGTTGTCCAACTCAAGGCGAGGAGGCTTCCTTGATCCCGCCTACCACTGGGAGCAGGGTTCGAAAGGGCCCCGCCTCGATGGAAATTATTAAAACCATAAGGTGTTTATGGATCACAGATTCTTCGTGAATCGTGTACTCACTTTCCGTTATTAATATTTCGACCCTTTGATGCCTGGGTTACACGAAAATTATGAGGATAAGACACGAAGCGAACCTTGAATCAGGCAAAATTCAGAGTTATGAGTTTTTGATAATTAGAGAGAATTCAATTTATTTTTTTTTCTTTTTTATTTTTTTTTAAAATAAAAATATGACAATTTCTTGTCCATAAAACTGAGATTCAGTTGTCCTTTGCCGGTTGACATATTTTGTCATTTCCATCAATAGTCCTTCAAGTTTAATACATTTAAAGTATAATACATTTTGCTTTGAGGCGCTGCCCCAATATTCCGCCATTAGTTGCACCGAGAACAAGTTAGACTCATACAAGTGTGCACTCCGCACCTCCTTGCTTGAATTAGAACTAATGTACGAACCCCATCACACACGTATCATTCCCATTATGCCAAAATAAATAGGTGACATTAAAATTGCCAACAATCCTCCACCATTTTAATGTAACCTTTAAACAATAAATATACAAGAATAGAATAAACAAACTTATGCATAAATGAAAATGTCCTAAGGATTGAATATTCATCTTAGTATATTCCTAAGGATTGAACCCATCAACCGATTTGAATACCGGGAGATAATATACACACAAATTCAAATTATCATTTAAACAAACTACTTGACACTATTATTAAGCCGAGTGCCCCAATCCATTCATAATCATATAAAAGCTATGTCCTAAGCCTTTTGAAGCACGAATACACTTCACGATCATATAGGTGATTCCCGTATTCATGTACCTACTACACTTCACGACCATATAGGTGATTCGCTTATCCATGTACCTACTTACATTCTATCTAAGGAATCATTAAGAATTAAAATCATCCCATCATCTACAGGTTCAAACACACCAACCTTGGGATGCTTTGATGATGTGTGTTCCATGTGAGCTTTCCTCATTGATAAAACCTCTATTATTGTATTAAAGGGGAATTGGGTGTCTCACCAATAAGGATTAATCAGACTTTAATCCCATCCCCAACACTGACTTGGGCACAAAGTCCCATAAATTAAATTACTTAGCCATTATGCTTCCTTACCGGATGCTGGCAACACAACAAATTCAAATTTCATTGTTGAGTTTGTAATGCAAGATTGCTTCTTAGATGCCCAAGATATGGCACCTCCCCCAAGCAAGAATACACATCCATTTGTGGAAGAATGATCTTCTAAATTAGATATCCAACTTGCATCAAAATATCCTTCCAAAACCGAAGGATAAGCAGAATATGACAAACCATAATTCACAGTTCCTTTCAAATACTTGAATACCCCTTGAACTTCTTGCTAATGTTGAGTACCAAGATTACTCGTATATTTACTCAACTGCCCAACAACATATAAGCTATATTGGTGCTAGTCATAGCATACATCAAACAACCTACAGCTTGAGAGTATTCTAATTGTGATATTCCCATGCCTTTATTAGGCGTTAACTTCACATTAGGTTCCATGGGAGTGCTAACTGGTGAACACTCACTATAATTAAATCTTTCACGATTTTCTATACATAGTAGGATTGGGTTACAACTATTCTTTTGTCCGCCCGTTTAATCCTTATTCCAAGGATCACATCTGTCTATTCCATGTCTTTCATGGAAAACTTTGATGATAGTAGATCTTTGGTCCTTATTGTAATGTTTTTTATTTATTAATAAAATCTTTATCTTACTATCTTATAATAAAGGAAGGCACTTTTGTCATTAAATATCTTAAAATTAAGCAATACAAGTATCCATGCTAGGGGTGGCAATCGAGTTGTGTTCGGGTTTACCTATTCGGGTTCGCGGGTTGGCGAGTCACTACACTGCTACACAAAAGGCCATAGACACCTCTTGATAGAGACTGGTTAAAAAAAATAGTTTTTATAGTTAAAAGTAGGGAGCATGGGAAGCATACAAACGAGTTTTTTTAAACAAACCGGTATCTTTAATCTAAATCGCACTTAGACTGGTTCTATTATAAGAAACCATTCTACACAAAATCAAAGACACTGGTTGTTTTGAATAGACAAGTCTTTACGTTTTACTATGATAGACATTGGTGGTTAAATAAACATTGATATTTTTTCCAAAGACATAATGGCTTTTTTTCTTTACATATACTACTATATAACTACCAAAAACGTCATCACTTTAGAAGCTAAAATTCATCATAAATACAAAAATATAAAGATCCAATACTATATTACTCAAATAATTTCTTTAATAATTGCTACATTTACATAATTTTTATAATAATTCTCACTGCTCTTAGAATTCTTTATCACCATAAATTGATATAATATTTTCAAAAATTTCAATTAGGTGTCATCATTTCGCGCGCTATGACTAGGGTACTTCATTATTTGAGATACAGTCGCGATTATGGGTGCATTATGATCGATATCCAACGTTATCGGGATACAAGGATGCAAATTGGATATCGACATAAAGGATTCTAGATCGACTAGTGGATATGTGTTTACACTAGAGGAGCGGCTATATCTTGAAGTCTTCCAAGCAAACCGTTATAGCTAAGTCCACGATGGAATCGAATTTATCGCTAGATAAATGCGGACAAGAGGCGGAATGGCTACGCTCAATTCGTAGAGGACATACCAAGGTGGCCTAAACTGGTAACGGCCATTAGTATACATTGTGATAGTCAATCGGAAATTGGCAGAGCTCATAGCATAATGTATAATGGAAAGTCTAGACATATCCGTCGTCGACATAATTCGATACGGAAACTACTATCAACAGGAGTTATCTCAATTGACTATGTGAAGTCAAAGGATAACATCGCGGATCCGCTTACGAAAGGCTTAAGCAGAGAGTTAGTTAGTAAGTCGTCTAAAGGAATGGGACTAAAGCCCTTGAAGGAATGAGTTTCTATGAAGAAAAACCTAACCCAGTTGACTGGAGATCCTAAGATCTGGGTTCAATAGGACAACCTAATCATAGAAATGCTGGGGAAGTCACGTCAATGTGAGGAGTTACTAAATATTGTAACTTCCTAGTCCATTCCTAAAACAAATGTGACTTGTTGAGAGGTTAAACATATGGCTTTAATGATTCGTGATGAAATCATAAAGCATAATGATTCAAGATGAAATGACAAAACATATGTTTTAATGATTCAAGATGAAATCACCTATGTGAGAGAAGTGGGTCGCTTTGAAGGGAAATGTGGGGCGCAATTCCTAAGACCTCTTGCAGAACCGGGCTAGTATTCATGACCATAACGAATACGACTATGAGGACTTGACAATGTCGGGAGAGTCTTGTGTGAAGTGTAATGTCGCTCACGTAAACAGAGGTGAGTTCAAGGACATCGCGTCTACTCGCATCTAGGAGACTAAGTGCATCTCACAAGGAAGGTTCAAAGGGTCACACCTACCTATCCTATGCAGGACTTAACTGCAGAAATTTCACCGAAACTTTCGTGTGTTTTCGACCGATCTCCATTCATGTGGGGGATTGTTGGAAAAATAATTTTGCAAAGTGACTTTTGCAAATTTTTTAACACTATTTAATATATGTATATGTTATATATATTTATATTTCTTGGTAGCTTTGCGTTCTCCTTGACGAGAGCTTCGCAACGAGCTAAAGCGTGTCCAAAATGGAGTTGAAATGAATGAGATATCGTGTCTCAAAGTGAGGCACTTGAAACACAAACATTGGGTTTTAGGAGAGTATCCCACATCGCCCAAAGAAGGAAATGGAAGCATGTTTATAAGGAAATCTTGGTATTGGCTATCAAATTCCTTTAGGTTGGTTATGCTCCCACCCCTACGTGCGCGCGCAGGGGGGGGGGAGGTGCAGATTTCAGGATTTTTGGGCCAAAATAGGTTCGGAGCTTCTGACCTCATGCGACCTGCGGACACAAATGTAGCTCCGAAGCCTCGCATATGTGCGTATCTTTTTGCTGCAGATTCGGGTTGTGTGTAATTAAGATATATGCAAATCGTGTTTATTGGTTAACAGATTTGCATATTAGTTTAATATTGGCAGATATCTTGTCTTGGTGAACAAGATAGGTAACGCCCTCATTCGCTTTACACACGTAAAAACGTAACTCCACCGCACTCGCTTCCAAAGAATTGCTCGATCGAAACGCATGCTTTTTAATTTCGTGCAAGTTTGTCATGTCCGATCGGCAATGCTTTGAACGTTATACCATGGGAAACAGACGGCATTAAATGCTTTTAAGGGAATCGTGTTAAACACGAGCCTCGCTCACGACCTTTACCGCTTTCTTTTATATATTGCTATAGAGTCTGCTCTCTCGCTTCTACCCCATTATGTCTGCTTTTTTATTTCGTTAATTTATTTATTGTTATTATAATCTGATTTTCATTAATAAAAAGTGTACACCGTTTCCCACAGCTTAGATATCAGTTGGATATCTTCCAAAATTCAATATCATAAGTATCATAGTACTCATGTAATTCTATTCAAATGGTCATCACTTGAATTATTGGTATATTTATGTAACCTGATTATAACTTCTAAATCAGGTCTCACATACGTCATTAGACACATAAGATGCCCAATATTCTTTGAGTATTCAAAATGGGCAACACCTCTACCTCTATTTTATATAGATTTAAAAAGATGTCGTTGGAGTTCTAGCTAGGCCGGAATCCCCCACATTGAACCTCTCAAGAATATTGTCCTTATAATGTTTTTGACTTCAAAACAAATCCATTTGGTTTCATATGATCTTAGTTCCAAAAACCATATCGAACAACCAATGTAGTTCATGTCAAATATCGACTCCAACATTTCATTAGTGGATTTGTTTACCTTGTTATCACTTCCGGTGATAAGTATACCATCCATGTATAAACACACGATTACATATATACAAGTGATTTTTTTTCTTTCTTTTTTCCACATACATCCATTAATTTTGAATCCACGTTTTGACATGACGTGGTAAAAAATTTAGATGTCTTTATTTGGGAGCTTGCTTTAAGCCATATAATGACTTAACAAGCCTACAAACTTTGTTCTCTTGTCCAAGAGCCATGAAACCCTCAGGTTGGTTCATGTAGATTTCTTCTTCTAAATCTCTATTTAGAAATGCCGTTTTCACATCCATTTGGTGAACTTCCAAATTTCTTAAAGCGGCAATAGCAAGTATCATCCTAATCGAGGTTATTCGCCTAACAGGCGAACATGAATCAAAGTAATCAAAACCTTCTCGTTGTCTAAATCCTTTGATTACTAATCTTGCCTTATACTTGTCAATGGTGCCATCTACTTTCATCTTCTTCTTGAAGATCCATTTATAGCCTAGTGGTTTACAACCGTGAGGTAAATCCACGAGCTCCCAAGTATGATTTTGTAAATTGAATCTATTTCACTTTTAATGGCTTCTTTCCATTGAGGCCCTTCCGAGGAAGTAACCGCCTCTCGGTATGAATTAGGTTCTTTTAACCATAAAAGAAACAAAATTGGGTCCAAATGATTTCTCGGTTCTTGCCCTTTGCTTCTTCTAGGTTCAACCTCTTCTTCCTCGCTTTGATCTTGTGTCTCATCTTGAGATTATTATCGCTCTTGTTGTCTCTTATCGTAACAACATTATCATCTTGATGTCTCTCATCATGAAGAACATCATCATTTAGTTCCCTCTCATCATGGATAACTGTATCATCTAGTCTAGATGAACATCGATTTTCCTCGGATAAATAATGCAAGCTTACCCAAACGCACGTTTGATGGTCTACCAGAATACAATACATCCTAAACGGATTTGCAAGATACGATTAATCACAGGACTCGATTGTGGATATATTTTCTTAATCACTCGAGTGTCCACATAAGGGAACTAAATTCATTTTTAAGATAAATAGAGCTCCATAAGGAAAGTTATGCCAAATAAGGGATTTTTAAACTTATCATTGCGGGAACTTTCACACATTTTAATGCAAAAATGTAAAATTGTTCTACTAACAAAAAAGTCAATTCCACTTCAGTACCTTAGAGGAAAGGAGTGGGAGAGAGGCTTGACGGGCTGTATTCGGTTCAGTTACCATCGGGTATGTTTGGCAAAACTAGTCAGAAGTCGTGATATCAGAAGTCAGAACTTAAGTATAAGTCAGAACCTCAAGGTCAGTAACATGAGCTACAAGTCGTATTCTTTTTCAATAAAAGTGTTTGGTAAATTAGTCGTTAAATATAATTATAAGATGTAAAATGACATAAAAGGACAAATCTATAATTGTAAATAAATGTTTTGAGGGTATATCAAGAATTTAAAGTTTTAATAGACTCCAAGACATTTAAAAGCTTCATGAATCGCCTTTTTATTTTGGAGCTATTTGTTTGAAATAAAAGCTTGTAGTTAATGCATCCAAACGAAGCTACTTAGTTTATAGGAGATTATTTTGTAACAAAAAGCTAACAGCTCCTCCAAAAAGACCCTGCCAAACAGGCCCGATATAACGAAAAGTTGAGCTTTTCTCTTCCTTCTTGCACAGCCCTCAACCTTTCCCTCAGCCAATCCATTTCAGTGTCGAGTTTTGTTCGTTCATTATCCAATGCTTATGTGGAATGCCTTCTTAAACTACTGTTTGAGTTTGAGCTCACAGGTGGCAGTCCAACACTATATTCTGAACCACTCCGGTTCTGATCACTTTGCTTTTTAGCTCCATTTAACTTTTCACTTGACTTGGGCCCACGTTCAGTATGAACATCATATACAAGTGGATTTGTTGCATCATCAGCCTCCATTTCCCGATTTTTTCCTTCGCCTGCAATGACTATAGTTTTCTCGGGCTCCTCTTCTTTTACCGAGTCAGCGACAACATCTTCATATAATCTAGCATTTTCATCAAGTCAGGATCTTCACTGGAACTTGATTATCGACACGATTAAATTGATCATTTTCATAAACTGTACTATTTTAAGTTATTAGCTTGATAATAAGAATTGTGTGGAAAAAGTTGGTCAATACTCAATAGTATTATTATCCAGGTATCCACAAAGGCGTACACAAACAGTTTTGCATCTACCTAAACTAGTACTCCGTATGTTACACCATGTAAGTGGATGGCCTAAATAGTAAATTTGTATACTTTTGACTTTTGTCATCCCTTGTTCCCCTAAAACTAATTTGGGTTTCCTAATAATCAATAATCAATATTTAATATGCATCGGATTAACCCTTGGATATGGCATGTATGATGTATTAAATATGCATGCCATTCTGATACACATACACTGCAAGCTAGAATCATACAAAGGAGACAAAAAGAAAGTCATGCCTTGTTGCAAATTCTAGGAATTGTTTGACTTTATGGTCAAACTAACTACTTTTCAAGTCACTAGATGATGAAGGTTTTGCTACTTCAACTACACGTTGCATTTGTAGTTCCTGACAAGAAGTTCAATGTAGGAGTTTGAATTAGTTATATCAAAGTAGCGATGGTAAAATTGGTAGGGCGGGCAACATAAGCAGTTCAAAACGGGTAATTTTTGGTATGGTTAACCCAAAGAACTTTTTTTTCTTTTTTTTTTTTGGGTTAAAGGGACAATACCCCGGCAAATATATTAAACAACAAAACTTTACATGACAAACTTCGTATGGGCATACCTATGGAAGTTAAAGTAGAATGACATTCCCAAAACATGTTTTGGGAACATAACAAAAAATAACAATGCTCTACAATAACTAGACTTATTACAAATCATAGAACTAGCAACAAAATGAAAAAGTTTATAACACTTAGGCTTCAATTGTTGACCAGTTTCCATCTTCACACAATGCTCCTTCGAAATCTTCAAGCCATTATCCATCTTAACATCATTAAACTAGTCAAACAACCGTGATCCAAACACTCCTTATGCACCAGGTTACAGATTTTAACAGCAAAAAACAAGTTAAAAACACCACTAATCTCAACTATACTAAACATCAAAATCATTCCAATACTTCTACTCAACTCATAACATTTAAAACCACCATTATCAGTCCAAAAATAGCTCCAAAACTCCATATACGAGTACTCCCAACTATTAAGAATCAGCAAATATCTAAAAGTGCATCAATACAAAACTCCACTATATCCATCTTTTTTCTCCAAGAAGAATGTAAAAAAACCAGCCAAACCACACCATCTTCCAAAATAAACCAACCCATAACAACACTAAAACCATCACTATTAATCAACCAAAACTTCTCACATATAAAACTGAACTTTCTTTCTTCCATTTATCTTGTTCACATGAAATTGCCAAATGTGTGCTGCATCAAACACCTGGACAGAATCGTTTAAGTTTAAAATCATAACTCTCAATCTCACAGTATCCTTGGAAAACTTTTGTCCAATTATACTGTTAACTATCAAACAGAAATACCAATCAAAACAGCAACAGAAATACTATCAAACAGCAACAGCAAACCAGTCTAATAACTTGATGCTTCAAACAGCTTTGTCTTCACTCTTTTGGCCATATCATTTGTTAAGGCGAAGTAGTCTCATCTTTCACAATTCACCTGCCTCCATCCAAATGATCACCAACTCAATTCCACCAAACATACAATGCCCTCTTTTGACTCTGCAGAGCCTCACCTCGTTAGCTACATAGAAGTTGATAAAGTGTTGAGTTAGATATATTTTCAGATAAATTATCCCTAAATAAAAGAAGTTAAACGGCATAAAGAGAACATACCTTCATATTATGTTTGTGACTTGAAGTCTATTTCGATGCAGGGGATATGGGAGATTTTGGGCCAGTAGGAGCCTCCTCTACTGCATCTTTCTTTCAGGTCTGGACATTCCCATATTCTCAAACTCAAAAGTGAAGGCAACAACTTTTCTGGTAGATCTTTCATCTTAGGGCATTTGGAAATTTGGAGATGTTGGAGGGAGGTGAGGTGTTGGAGTCCCTCGGAAACTGTTTCCAACTTATCAAAACCTCCAATGCAAAGTCGAATAAGAGATGAAGGAAGATGAAGATGAGACAATTGACTGGCTTCTTCTTTTTCTTTTAAACCACATAAGGATAGCTCAACAAGTGAGGTTGGAAACTTCTGGGCCCCATTCTGAGATGGGCTTCTTCAACGGCCCTATTGTAAGCCCGCAAGAAGTTGGGAGGCCAAAGGCCAGTTAGAACATCCATACTTGGACAATTGAATATTAATAGATCGCTTAACGAGGTGAGACTCTGCAATTGGAGGTCCGCAAATAACGACACCTCCGTATTTTTACAATCCCATATTACCAATCTCGTGAGGTGAATAAAGTTACCCCAAAATTAATGATCGATGCCACATTTGGATGATATGATATCTCTACTCTTTCAAGCATTGGCATGCTTTTGCTGTTAATAAGTAACATATTCTTCTTCCTCCTTCTCCCAACTCCTTTATCATTAGTTTTCACACTTGAAAATGGCAACTGACTTGAGCTTCTGCCTCCCATTCCCATTGAGAAGGAGACACATGTAATTGAATCACAATCAAAGACAAACAATGTCTCAATGTTGTCAGGACAAGTTAAATGCTTGAAATTTTCACAACCATCTATGTATAACGTGCTAAAAGATGTTAGGTGGTTGCTCCCATAATTGTACTCCTCCTCATCCTTCTCCCCTAAACTCACCAAAATTTTACATTTTTCAACTTCCAACTTCCTTAAATTCATGAGAACCTTACTACTTGCCTCTGCTTCTTTTGATTCCCACAAATATCTTATCTCATCACACTTTCTAACATTCAATTCTTCAACTGCCTTAATATCCAAATTAACACCTCTCCACACCTCATTAGTAAGCCCTGAAATAGATTCTATTTCCAACTTGGTGATTGATGGAGCTGCGTGCACCAGACTTCTCAACAAACCAACACCACATTCATGTATTCTCAAACCCTCAATGAAAGTAGCGGTGCTTTAAGTGAGACTTCAACCAAATTTGGACAATTTATAATGCGGAGCTCTTTAGGCATGGAAACACAGAAACTCCAACCCCACTTCTACTATATGTCACCAAACCTCCCACCTCGGCATACCATTAAACTCTGGAATTTCAAGTAAAGGAAATGCAACACCAGTACCAAGAAATTCTAAACCCACATCTTTCACATCGTCCATGTCTTGGATAGATAAACTCTTCAGTGACGGTAGTTGCCCGAGTGGTGGTAGAGATGTACACATTTTACAGCCATGTATAGACACACGAGCCAACTTACGGAAAGAGGGTTCCCCAAACCATTTGGGAAATTCTAAACCCATATAGTTCACCATGCCTAGCCTCTTCAAAGAATCATTATATGGCTTCAATACATCAAGGACATCGTAATCAGTAGTCTCCTTTCGGGAAGCATATGATACGTCACTCCATTCAGCCTTTAACTCAGTAAGCCTCTTTTTTGATAAGTCTGCTTCTCGTGCTTCCGTTGCGCTTTTTACCTTTTCCAGGCCCTCAATGGAAACTTTCCCATGAAGATTCTCAAAATCTTTAAGTTGGGATATCGAAAAATCATTTTCTCCTCCAATAATGATTTTTGAAAGAGTTTGCAGGCTTTTCAAATTAGCGACCCCTACAGGCAAGTATTTTAAAAGTGGAGTATCTCTAATGTCTAGATGCCGCAAACTTTTAAGCTTTATGAAGTTGTTTGGAAGCTTAGTTAAAAGAGAACAACCAAAAAGGATTAGTGTCTCTAAGTTATAGAGATCACAAACATTTTCTGGACAATGTGTGATTTTAGTTTGAGATACATTGAGATAGCGTAAATGCTTTAATTCACCAATGGACTCTGGAACCTCGCTTATCTCATAACCACTCAAACTTAAAACCCTTAAGAATTGCAACTTAGGGAGTAAGTCAACCAAAACCTTGTTCGACAAGTAGTTTTGTTGCCATGACCATTCTTTCACCCCTACGGACAATAATGTTCTCAAACCTTTAGCTCCTTCGATCCCCTCAAACTTCTTGTAAGCTACATATTCCTCACAAACAAAAGACATATGACGACACTTATCTAAAGTTTGTTTCCTGACATTCTTTCCCATTTCCTTCTCTAGCCTGAAAAAGAAATCTCCGGCAACAGATGTGGCCAAATCATTCATAAGATCATGCATAACAAACAAAGACTTGTCATTAGGTGAGTGTTGAAAAAATGACCGTGATAACAACTCATCAAAGCATTCGTGACCCAAACGTTCTATAGTTGACTTCCTTAGATGTACTCAGTGCAAAAATCCTTCTGCCATCCAGAGCAGAACCACATCTTCCTTGTCAAATGCATAGTCCTTTGCGAACAAGGAGCAATATGCAAAGAGCTGCTTCAAATCGGCAGGAAGTTCACGGTAGCTTAGTCTAAGAGCCGGAATAATTTCATCCCCCTCTTTTAACCTCCATATCTCACTATCCACTATTTCCTTCCATTCGAGTGCATCCCTTTGTCCTCATTAACCCTCCAAGTGCTATTAAAGCCAGAGGTAAACCATCACATTTTTAACAATGCCTTCACCATGTGCTTTAAATGTTGGATGGGAGTCAAAATTTTTGCACCCAACGCATGTTGAGCGAATAAAGACACAGCATCATCTTGGGATAAACGTTGCAGACGGTTTGAATTATCATAACCCAACTTTTTCAGCAATTGCTCCTTCCGAGTTGTCATGATAATTTTACTTCCGCAAAAGCATGCATGAAATGGACGTACTAAGGTTTCCCAATCCTCACGGCTTTCACTCCAAACGTCATCTAAAATTAGTAGAAACCGTTTCTCCCTAAGTTGATCTCTGAGAGCTACTTGAAGAAGATTTAAATCTTCAAATTTCTTATCTTCCCCACTCACAGATTGGTAAATAATTTTACTTATTTGGAAGGTGTCCCACTCATATGAAACACATACCCATGCCTTGAGATCGAAATGATCCTTAACTTGCTTTTCGTCATACAAAAGCCTAGCTAGAGTTGTCTTACCTACACCACCCATACCAACAATGGGCACGATGCTAAAGTTTTGATTACATGGTTCATCCGCCAATAGCCTTTGAACCAATGCATCCTTATCACCTTGTCGCCCAACAATACTAGATGCATCTATCAGCAATGAGGTCTCGTATTGTCTATTTCTATCTTTTGGCCTATCATCCTTCACTTGTAAACTTCCACTCTCCACCTTCAAACCAAGAGATTCTTTTTCCTTCTCTAGATCTTGCAACTTATTGTTAATATCGACTAACCTGTGACACATCTTACTACTTAGTAAGAAATTTGTGCAACAAGATGGGACGAGCTTTCTTATCTTGCTGGTGCTGGCTCGGGATTGGTCAGTCAACTCATTATGTTTAGCCTCGGTTGCCAAGTCATCAAGTAAGTCGTCTATATCGTAAGCCAGATGTTGGAGATCATTGAGCCATACTTGAACAGCTTCATTAGTTATTTCTTTATTCCAAGCATCATTCAGCAGTGCTTGGATCTTGTACAAAGTCCTCCTTAGTTTCTTCAGCTCAGAATGAATTCCCTTTGCTCGAACAACTTGCTTAACGGCTTCACTGGCCAGCTTCTGAATAACGGCTTCAATGAGGGTAGAAGCAATAACTTCCGCCATTGTTTTATGGTAGGTGTTTTGAATGAAATGAACCGGAAGAAAATTATAGATCTTGACTTATAGTTTTCTTGTGAGGTGAGGTGTGGTTCTGAATGAGTTTGGTGATTTAATGGTGGTGGAGTGGTGGCAACAGTGGCGGTGTGGTGGTGGTTTTGTTAGTGGTTTTGTTTTTGTACGATTGTAAGATTTTATTAGATGGAGATGAAAAAGGTTGTGAGAAGAGAGAGTGACTGGTGGTGGTTTTGTTTGGCCGGTCCCATCGTGACTGAGACGACACCTGATCATCCAGTATCACGTCATTTCTCTTTACAACGATCCGACACGACCCGATGTCCCAAATACCGACGCTTTTTTTTTTTTTTTTTTTTTTTTTCAAACATTTTTAACATTAAATTTAAATTTCAAATAGAGCGGGATTATTTAAAATTCAAATTCAAATTTCAAATTCACACAATTCACACTATATATACAACCTACCACCACCAATTCACACACAACTCACACACAAAATGTCTTGCAAAGATTTTTCTCAAGAATTCCCAAGTCCGAAAAGTTGCTGGAAACCGCTTTCCAACTCCGATCGCTTGTGAAAACCGCTTTCCAACTCGAATCGCTTGTCGGAAACCGCTTTTCCAACTCTACCACGCTTTCAAGTTTACTCACCACCACATGAATCATCTTTCCGGTTTTCCAACCGGAAAATGTACTTTAAAATTTCCGGATTACCACAGCTTCAACTTTACTCACCACCACAGTGGATCTTCAAACCACCCCAACGGGTTAAGTGAGGCTTCCTCGGCAACTAGAACAAGATGAAGAAAACGGTAGGAGATTATGGAAGAGCAGATGAAGAAGCCGCCGCCGTGAGCAAGAAGCACGGAAGCTCAGACTCAAGACAACTACTTGGACATAATGGAGCGTCGGTACTATAATGAGGAGTTTAATTCTCCTTCAAGTTCGAGGGTTGGGTATCGATGATCTGCTTTTTAAGTTTTAGTAGTTTTATTTCAATCAAGTATGCATTGTAGTTTTTATGTTTAAGCGTATTATGTATTTCATGTTTTCAATTAATTGTCCAAGTTTCAATTTGTGTTTTCATTAAAATAAAATTCATTAAAATAAAACATTACAATACATTAAAAATAAAACGACATGGAACACATAAATCGTAAATCTAATCAAGAGTCGAGGACTCGATAATCGGCCAAAAATCACGAGTCGTCGAGTTGATGCACCTACACCATCTTTTTCGCTCTCCGGTAGTCTAATTGATTTTGGTGCCGACGTTGTCCGTTACCTTTGAACGCACCGCCACAACTTGTCGCCAATCTCGCCGTCTTCAAGGGCTTGATCTTGCAAAAATTTGTCGATCACGACTTTTCGCTCAGCGTAATGTCATTGCAACTCTTGTAGTTTTCTCTCATCAGTTGCTTCTCTGCCCTTGCATGCTCAAACATATGGATAACATCTATAATAGCGTTTTTTCGAGCAACATCATCTTTTTCGCATTGTTTGTTAACGTACATTTTCATATCTTCAGCGGAATGGGGGAGACGGCAAGCCATAATAAATCTTGTGTTGAGAAGTATTTTGAGGTTGAATTGTGTTTGAAATTGTGTGTTAAGAAGTGTGTTTGAGATTGGTATTTATAGGATGTGAAAAGTGGTAAAGTTTAAAAAAGTTTTTTTTTTTTTTTTTTTTTTTTTTTTAAATTGAAGGGTAAGTTGGGTTTGAAATCGGTGAAATTTCAACCGATGTACTTGTTTTTGTTTCTCGACCAAACTAACAAACCAAGCACCACATGGGTGGTCGTGGTGGAGTTTTTTGGTTGCCCGACCGATTTAAACCTCTCGATTGCGTCTAGCCTTAGTACGATTGTAAGAGTTTACTAGTTGTATGTTGGAAAAAAAAAGTGAGTGACAATGAGCTTAAGGTGTTACTAATATCAACACCTCAAAAAATTATCGCTTATCATAATACCATGTTAACACCACCTAGGATCAATTTATTTTTTTATTTTTAATTTTTGTTTTGGGATTATGCATCAGGAAGCCACTCAATTATCAAACTTTTACTTTTAGGTCACCCATTTATCAAATCTAACTTATAGGCCATCAATTTATGGGTTTGCTTTGTTTATACAAATTTCGGATAATTTTATCTTGAAAATCGTTGAAACAACGAGAATAAAGCTAAATCTAACATATTAAAACAACATAGACGAGTATTGAAATGTAAAATATCAGTTTTAGCCATTATTTAAGTGTAACTTTAGTTAGTTAAAAGTGAATTAAGATGATTTAACTAATGTTTTACGTTTATATTGTTAATTTTATTATGTTGATGCGTTAAAGTTAGCTTTATTCTTGAAATTGAATAAATATCCGGCAAGAATTGAAATGAGGTTGGTATAAAGGAAAACAAACACATACTTTGGTTGCTCATAAGTTAGTTTCAAAAAATTGGTGGCCTAAAGTAAAATGTTAATAGTTAGACGGCCTTTGGATACACAATCCCTATTTTTTTTAACAAACTAATATTTAAAATTACATTACGAAATAAAAAATGTTACGAAAAAAACTACGAAATATAAAAAGCTACAAAATAAAAAACTATGAAATAAAAGAAGTTACGAAATAAAAATACAATACGGAAATTAAAAAACAACTAATCGCAACGCAAATTATATTTTTCTTTGATTTTTTCCTTTTCCATGTTGATCCAATACGCATCTTCCTCCGACAACTCATTCGTCTTAATACTGAGAAATTTCATCTCTTCCAAACGCATTATCGCACGGTCTTTCTCTTTAGCGACCTCGTAAGCCGATTCGGCTGATTCCCATTTGAGACGCATCTCGTCTGTCATAACCTCCCCAAATTAGCTTGACGAGTAACTTCCCCCAATGCTCGTCGTGTTTTGGATTTTTTTTGTCGACACATTGTTTGTCGGCCGGACATGGTCTTGCATCTTCACCGAATAGATCCGCGTGGCCTTCCCCGGGGACTTATCCGGTTAAATCAACTGGTTCTGACGCGTCCTATTTTTCATGGGTTTTCAAAATTTCCCACCCCTTCTCTTGAGTAAACGAGGTACCTTTATGCTCGCCACGGTACATCGTTCTAACCCGTTTCATAACATTCAAATCATTTTCCCCACTTTTTTCCAAACGTTTAGAACGTTTGAAAACCGCATTGAACTCTTGGCAATTCCCATTAAATGTATGCCACTTGCTTGTCAACATATCCTTGTTGCGTGCTTGGAAATTTTTCCTATTGAACTCTTTCAAAACCCGATATCAAAACGTATCTCCCTTTCGTGAAATTATGATATTATGATCATCGAAAACGGCAACGTAACACGTGGCAAGTAGCGTTTGCTCGTTTGGTTGCCAACGTAAATAAACCCCGGTCACTTCAGGATTTTTTTTCGAAATAAGGTTCAGGATCTTTGGATTTTTTTGCCATTCGTTTTCCTTTTCTTTTGAACTTTACGGTTTGTGTAGGTGGGTCGACTTGTGATTGTGAGGATTGGGTTTGTGGTTATGATTGTTGTTCGAATTGTAATGGGTTTTGTTGTAGATTTTAAAAATTGACATTTATCATTTGATTTTGTTGCCACATAAGAAACGCTTGTTGTTGTTGATAAAAAGTTTTTCCTGCATTTCGACCTACGTTGATTAAAGAAGGCGTATGCACGAATTATGGTCATATGAAAACTTTCATTTGATGTTATATTGAAAGTATGGATACTTTCGTTGTACGTCGATCACCTCTTTTAAACGATCTCAAACAAGGGAAAGTAGAGGAAGTTCCATTTGTGGCTAACGATGTGAATTATAGTTGGGATATTATATTACTGATGGGATATATTCGGAATGGGTTGTTCTTATTAAGTCTATCTCACAACTAGACACGAATGATACGAAGCGAATAAGGCAAAAGAATGCGCATGAAGCAACGAGGAAAGACGTTGAACAAGGGTTTGCCGTACTAAAAAAACAGTGGGCTGTAGAAAAAATTCCCGCATGGACGCAAAGTCTTAGGAGAATTAAGGAGTTGATGTGCACTTGCATCATATAACATAATATGGTTATATAAGACCAAGAGTTGGCAATCTCTCCCGACTATTTTCCGGAGAACGCATATCGTGAAGATGATCCCGTACGATTGAAATAAGATATGTTACAAGTTTTTACTGAAATACACAGCTCTCATTTGGCATCGAACAAATCAAGAAGCGCTTTAATTCTATTGTAATGTTTTAAATTTTATTTGAATTATTATTCTAATGTTTTTTAATTATTAATGAAATTTTTATATAAAAAAAATGTTCGGTCACCCCTTCGGTTACCATAACTAGTATTTGCTCTTGTGTTAAAAACTGAGTTAATGAGGAATAAAAGATGCTAAGATGGTAGAGGTGACCATTACCATTAGTCTAAAAATTAAAACCTGATTGGTGATCTCCACGAGATAGCTGTTAGAATCTTTGAATTTTAAATACACGAGAGCAGGTGCACGAAATTGGTCAAGGATGGATGGCTTGGCTAGTTGGTTGTATTTCTGAATTTAAAATAGATGTGATGTACTAGTTGATTATTTTCTACTAGAATTTAGTGGAATAGCGATGGAAATAGCGACGTACACAAAAAAGTCGCAAATTTCCGACATCAGAGCGACACCTTTAGCGTCATGGCCGTCGATAGATGTCGTAACACATGTCGCGACCTATTCTCAAGGTTAATGATGTCGCAATTCATGTCGCAATGCTTGTCGCTATCTTAAGAGGCATGTTTAAAAGTCGCAATAGAAGTCGCAGATTTACCGTCTTCCTTGCTTTCATCGCAATACATGTCGCTGGAATAACGTCTTTTATGTGTGTGTCGCAAAATACGTCGTTGGTTAGCTTCATAGTTATATAATGTCTCAAAGTTAGTCACTTTTTTTTCACTCTTACCATATATTTTTTACTTTTGGACACAAAAGCCTAAAAGTAAAACAAAAAAAAAATCACCATAAATTTTACTAACAAAAAACAAAAAAAAAAAAAAACTTATCCCATATAAAAAATATTTTCACACTTAGACATTTGTAAATGAATAAAAAATTACCAAAACACTTTTCACTCCCTCCTTCTCTCATCTCAGCTCAGGTACGATCCCCAATTTTAATCTAATCTTCTCTCATCTCTCATCTCAGCTCAGGTATGAATCGAACACCACTCTCTCCATCTCAGGTCACCATCTCTATGATGTTTAATCGAGTGTTTGGTTATTTAGCTGTATTAGCTTATTTATAATGTTTAATCGAGTATTTGATTATTTAGCTGTAGTAGCTTATTTATGATATTTAATCGAGTGTTATTATGTGCTTATGCAATCTACATGTGATTTTAACTTGTTTATGATGCAAACGACAATTCATGCTTATGCAATCGAGATGTGATTTAACTGAAATTTTATGTAGTTTAAAAGTGTAGACCAACTGTTCGACGAAATGTCTCACTCAATTTGTATAGTGTAGACCAAGTGTTTGATGAAGTGTCTCACTAGTTTCATGTATTTTTTTCGCTGTTGACTGTACTTGTATAGTGTAGACCAAGTGTTTGATGAATTTCCTCACTAGTTTCGTGTATTTTTTTTGCTGAAACCGTATTGAACTGTATGTGTAGAGTGTAAAACAAGTGTTCGACCAAATGTGTGATCGAGTTGTTTGTTTTTTGACCAAATGATAGGTAGCTAACTACTAGTACTGATATACTCAAAGGAGTTTGACCCACTCTTGACTTAGACCAGGAGTAGTTTAATAATCCACAAAGTAGCTAATGGGCAATCTAACGTAGTTTTAAGTAATCTGTTGTTAGTTACAAAATTAGTTGTTTGAGAACCAAGAAATGGGACCAGATGTCTATTTTGGAGTCTTAAACATATCTCAAGAAATTAGTTGTTTAAGAACCAAGAAATTAGTTTTAATGGTTCTATGTTTCTTTGTAGATTTAATCCTCGAATAACGTGACGAGCACAATAACTAGCATATGGAAATCACGGTTTACAGGAGCATGGGATACTTGGAAAATTGTTCCCGAAGAAGACAAAGAAATTTGGTTTAACTCGTTCAAGCCTCAAGGTATTATGGCTTCATGATTCTGTAACTTTATCCAAATTGGTTATTTTACCGAGTCATTATAAATGTAATAATGATAACTGATTGCTAATTGTGTAGAGTCTGTAGTCAATTCCACTTGCAACTATTGTTTATGGTAACTTATCCTTGAATCTTCTTTATCGTAATGAATGACGCTATCTTATGAACCGCTATATTGACTTTCTTAAACTGTCTTTACTCTTTAGTGCGTAACTTATAAGGAGTGCCTATCTTCTTGCCTCACACTTTGTAGTATCAACTCTTGTTACTACTTACTGTAAGACAATTCAAATTAGCTCATAAGCCACAAATAAGATTAATCAAATTATTGTTTTAGTTTGGTAGGTCAACTATTGTTACTGTAAACAATTAAGTTTTGGAAATTAAGTAACTTTTATTTAGTTTTTAGAGAATTTAGGCTGAAATAATTATTAAAACGGATGAGGTTTTCCCTGGCCACCCCGACATGTGTACCTAGTGAGTACTGAGTAGTGAAGAGTGAGGATATTAGTGTGCTTGACCACTTGGCCACATTGGTGGTGGTTGTTATAAATATATTAGTGGATTGATTTTGTTACTGGTTAAAGCCGTAAAGGTGTCATTTTTTTTTTCATATTCTTATATACTTGGTTGAATATACGCTGCGTTTTAGGATTGGTTATTAGAATTGCTTGTGCTTTATAAAAAAGGGGGTGTTTGGTTGAACTTATTTTTCTGGCTTATTTGAATTTAGGAATGCTCATAAGCTCACTTTTTCAGGCTTATGAGGTTATTGTTGAGCTTACGGACTTAAATAATTCATAAGCTGAAGGCTGATAAGGCCATAAGCTGAAAAAAGTGAGCTTATGAGCTTTCCTCATTTCAATTAAACCCATAAGCTTGGTAAATTAGCTGTAACAGAACATAATTTAGAAGTAGTGTTTGGATATGGAAATAAAACGATGGATTGTTAGTTATACGAGTGTCTGGAGATTATGATGATACAAGGTCTTTAGAGGTAAAATAATCAGAATTATGTAATGGGTTTGAATAAAGGGCTGCTTGGGACTGCGTATTGAATTGCTTATATGATTATCTGAAAGCGTATAAGCAGTTCTAATAAGCAATCCCAATTCCCAACCACCCCTAAGAAGCTCTGAAATGGATTGTTTGTCTCTTGGATAATGTAGTAGTAATAAGTTTGACATCATCCAATTTGCTGTATTAGAACTCAATAATTAAGCCCTTATTCTATGATGTTTGCTTGTGATACAACATTGGATGGAATCAGCTTTTCAAACAGCAATATATTCATTATTATCGATCATGCAGATTTATTAAGGCTAAGAGTGAAGTTTCATTGGAAGATGTTGCTTCTCTCGTGGAATTCGGGTTGCAAGTATTTAATGCGTCACAAGACAAGCTCTATGCTCAGGTGTTATTTCATGTTGCAAAAATATTTCTAACATGTGTTTGTTAAGCTATTTTATACTGTGGTACTAATAATGAAAATTGTTTATAGCAAAATCTGAAAAAGGGAGAGCTGCCCGACTAATAATGTAATAAGCGTTTGCACGTTGCTGGTTCAGTCTCGATCGCTGAGCACAGAAGGAGATTGGTGTGTAAATTTTCTTTACCATGTCACTACTTATTCCAAACACTTTACTACTAAAAGCAGTTTTGAATCTATCATTTGTCCAAAGGCATACTCACATTCCTTAACTGTCATGGAATTCTAAGCATAGTAATCGTCCATTATGGTGCAACAAAAAGTGATAAAATGTAGATGCTTATAGTAGGAATTAGCTGTAATCTACTCTTATGGTTATTTGTGCAAATGCCTGGAAAAATATCTTGCTAATTAGTTGTAATCCACTCTTATGGTTACTTCTACAAAAGTGATAAAATGTATCAGCTTATTGTAGGAATTAGCTGTAATCTACTCTTATGGTTACTTCTGCAAAAAGTGATATAATGTAGATGCTTATTATAGGAATTAGCTGTAATCTACACTTATGATCTATGGTTGCTGATGCTATCTATGTAGTATTTGTTGGTTAGATAATTGAAAGTGTAGTATTTATGTGCTTAATCGATTATGCTGCTAACAACAGGGCACTATTTCTGTTGTTTTATGATTATAGCAAAAAGAACTAGGAAGGGATCCAACTCTTTTTTTTCGGACTCACATGAAGAAAGACAAGAAGACTTTTGTGGACAACGAAGCAAAAGAAACCTGGGTAAGTTGTTTTTTTACTTCTTGAGAAAATTGTTGTTTCTGAATAAGCAAAAGAAACCTGCTAATGTGTCATACTTTTTATTAAGTTGTTGTTTCTGAATAAGCTGCTAATTGTTGTTTTTGCTAATTGTTCTTGTTTCTGAATAAGCAAAAGAAACCTGCTAATTGTTGTTGTTTCTGAATAAGCAAAAGAAACCTGCTAATGAAACCTGCTAATGTGTCATACTTTTTATTAAGTTGTTTCTGAATAAGCTGCTAATTGTTGTTGTTTCTGCTAATTGTTGTTTCTGAATAAGCAAAAGAAACCTGGTAATGAAACCTGCTAATTGTTGTTGTTTCTGAATAAGCAAAAGAAACCTGCTAATATAACCTGCTAATGTGTCATACTTTTTTACTTTTGTGGACAACGAAGCAAAAGAAACATGCTAATATGTCATACTTTTTATTAATGAAGGAACAATACATGACAAAGTATGGAGCAGAGGACTCTAGAGATACGCAATCAGGAAACATAACAAATACATACATCAGATGGGCAGAACATGTTGGCTCAAAGAAAGGGAATGTTTATAGATATGTTTTTGAGCAGATTGCTACTCAAAAGGTTCTAGATCTGCTTCAACGCCGACAACCGGCTGTTTAGATGCTTAGTCCAGTTTCTAAGTAGCAATGCTGTTAACAAGTAGCAGGTTTACACTCTTTGGCTAAAGTGACAATATTTGATATTGTTTGGTTTAGTTGAGATTTACAATATTCAATTAGCAATGCTGTTGAAGTAGCAGTTTTACAATATCGGTTTATACGACACCTTTTAGTGTCTTTATGTATGACTTGGAACTTATCATTGTTTATTATAATATATACTTCATTGAATCATTATGTTTCATTTGTGAATTCTTGGGGCTAAATAAAGAGATGTAGGGCAATATAGAACCTAGCATGTTCAACAGAGAGTTTTGCGACTGGATTTGCGACATTGATGGATTTTTTTTGCGACTTTAAGCGACGTCTAGTGAGAAAAAGCGACATAGTTAGCGACTAGAATAGCGATGGATATAGATTTTTGTGACAGAACTCGCGACAACTAGCGACTCCATGAAGCAAGTGAAAATCCGTCGCAATGCTTTTTGCGACTTCATTTCCAGTCGCTACGAGCGACACAATTGTTTGTCGATAGTGATGACGCTAATTTTTGCGACGTAGTTTGAAGTGACGCATAATCTGCGACGTTTTAACACCGACAGGTACCTACCCAACGCAAATTCTGACGCAATGATAAAATCCGTCGCTAATTACGTCGTCGCTAATTCTTGTAAAGGACGCCGTCGCTAATCTCCACGAGATAGCTGTTAGAATCTTTGAAAATAGTTGGTCAAGGATGGATGGATCCATCGCTAAAGGCTCAAATTCTTGTAAATTTATTGACTAATATCTGATTAAAACAAAGACATACATATTAGACAAAACAGGCTCATCAAACAAAAACATACATATTAAAACAAAGACAACACCTATTGTTTAGGTGCTTGTTTGGCTTCCCTGTCTTATTTCCCTGTAAGTCTCATTTTTTTAGTCCAGACAACGATTTAATTAACTTACACACTTTATGCTAATTAACATTTACAAATGTTGTTTTGACATCCATTTGATGGATCACGATGTTATTGTCAAAGCTATCAACAATCTAATAGTGGAGATACAAGCAACTTGGTAAAAGTTGTCTTTTGGAGTGAAAATTTGGCTGGAGAGAAAGACTTGTCATTTGCGCGCCCAACCAGCTGAAGGGAGGCTTCCTCGACCCCTACCTACCACTGGGCAGGCTCGACGGCCCCGCCTTGATGGAAATTATTAAAACTACAAGGGTGTTTTTGGATGACATATTCTTCGTGGATCGTGCATTCACTTTCTGAATTTGATATTTCGACCCTTAGATGGCTAGGTTACACGAAATTCAAATTATGGGATAAGACACGAAGCAAACTTTGAATCAGGCAAACTTTAGAGTTCTGAGTTTTTGATGATTAGAGAGAATTTATTTATTTTTTTATCTTTTTTTGAAATGAAAATATGACAATTTCTTTTGGCGGTTGACATATTTTGTCATTTCCATCAACGGTCCTTCAAGTATAATACATTTTGCTTTAGGACGTTGCCTCGATCCTCCGCCTTTAGTCTGCGGAACAACTTAGATCGACATGGTGTGCACCAGCACACCTCCTTGTTTGTATTAGAGCTAATGTACGAACCCTATCACACGTATCATATCCATTATACTAAAATAAATAGGTGACACTAAAATCACCAACAATCCTCCACCATTTTGGTGTAACCATGAAACAATAAAAACACAAGAATAGAATAAACAAACTTGTGCATAAATGAAAATGTCATAAGGATTGAATTTTCATCTTAGTATATTACACAATCCAAAATTCTAGAATCGGAGTGTCCTAAGGATTGAACCCGTCAACCCATTTGAATACCTGAAGATAATATACACACAAATTCAAATTATCATTTAAACAAACTACTTGACACTATTATTAAGCCGAGTGTCCCAATCCAAATATTCTAGAATCGGAGTGTCCTAAGGATTGAACCCGTCAACTCATTTGAATCCCTGAAGATAATATACACACAAATTCAAATTATCATTTAAACAAACTACTTGACACTAATCCATTAATAATCGTATAAAATCCAAGTCTTAAGCCTTTTGAAGTACGAATACATTTCATGATCATATAGATGATTCCCTTATTCATGTACATACTACACTTCACGATCATATAGGTGATTCCTTAATGTACTTACTTACATTTTATCAAAGGAATCATTAAGAATTAAATTCATCCTATCATCTACGTGTTCAAACACACTAACCTTGGGATGTTTTGATGACGTGTGTTCCAATCCATATGTGTGAGCTTTCATCATTGAATTCAACCTCTTTCATCATATTAGGGAATTGGGTGTCTCACCAATAAAGATTAATCACAATTTAATCCCATCCCAACACCGACTTGTTCACAAAGTCCCGCGTAAAACTTTTTGTAAGATGATCCGCCAAATTTTGTTCCGATCTCATAAATTCCACTGCAATTCCACCATTTATGATTAACTCTCTTATCATGCTATGTTTAACACCTAAGTGTCTAGACTTGCCATTATAAACTTGACTGTAAGCTCTATCTATAGTAGCTGCACTATCACATTGAATAGAAATAGGTGCAATCGGCTTCTTCCACAATGGAATCCCGTAAATTAAATCACTTACCATTTTGCTTCTTTACCTACGCCGGTAACGCAACAAACTCATATTTCATTCTCGACTCAGAATGTAAAATTGCTTCTTAGATGCCCAACATGTGGCACCTCCCCAAGCAAGAATACCATCCACTTGTGGAATAATGATCTTTATTAGATATCCAACTTGCATCAAAATATCCTTCCAAAACCGAAGGTGTTGAGTTTATAATACATGACATACAATAATAACATGTAGACATCAAGAGTACACAGCGGAAGACTTAGAATCATAACAATAATTAATTAACTGAAAGATGTGTAACGTACCTCTTGCAATTGGCAGATCTCTTCAATTCAGGAACCCTAATTAGGGTTTATGTGGTTTAACGAATTGACCCTTACCGTTTTTCAATTCAAACCAATTGATGTAACAATAGTTTGTTACACCACGTTTTTGTACACATGTACTATTAGCGATTCGATGCGAATGCTAGTTCTTGATCACAATAGAATAACCAAACACCTTTGTTATGCTCAAGGTCACTCGTAAATCCCTTACAATGGGGATTCACTTGTCGACCAAGAATAAGAGGGAAGAAAAGAAGTTTGGCCTTCTAATGAAATCAAGTGTACCAAAGGATGAATACATGGGGATGTATTTATAGCCTTATGGTAGATGTCATGTTTACTATGGTTTCCGATGTGGGATTCCATAGTTTCGGCCAAAAACAAGCCCAAAAGAAGGTTCCTAAAACCGTCTCTTGGCTTGTTTACTTTTCTTCATATCCCGTTGACATTTAACGACCAATAGTCACTTTCGATAAGTGCTTATCGCTCGTTTAGTCGTTTATTGTGAATTTAATAATTAAACATAATATTTTATATTAATTATTTAAACATCGAGTCTCATACGTAAAGTGTGCAATCCCATGGTCACGAGTTCGAATCCGGACATTTACGTGCTTGTAAATATATACATTTCCCAACAGCTCCCACTTGGATATGTTTACAAAACGTGAAATGACATTGGTTAGCGTCTAGCAACACACCAATGCCCCCGGTACAACTCGTGTATGGTTTTCTGGAGAAAAACCAAGTTTTGATGATTCATCATCATATTCATCATTTTGTTTCTAATACCATGTTAATAAGAATATGGATCTCACTCATTTCTTAATTAATTATTATGTTTCTCGTTTTATGTGATTGATCAAGATTACCAATCCTTCTGAACATATTCCAGAAGACCTTGGGCATGGCCATGCAAACATCTTAACAACCATACGAGGGGCCCAACAGTATTATACTTCAAAATAAATTTGAAGGAAACAAATCTCATTTTGACTACAAGCAGGATTCATAGATTTTGCAACACTTCTGAAAACAACCCTTATAACTACCGATTCGTATAGCGTTATATTGCTTCACAAAATGCACTACATCCATGACATATCTCCGGTATCTCAAGTCGAGGATAAATATCCATGATATACTTAATGACAAAGATCCATAAAGTATCATCATGTGGGTGGATAAGTCCTATACTCAATTCATTGAATATCATCCGAAATTAGTCATGCTACGCATCAAGATACTTTCAAGTATACTCTAACTAATACTCGATTTGTCTTAATTCAATATCATTCCCATGTTATTGATTGACAATGGACTATTTAGAATAACTTAAGTTATTCAAGGATTTAAACATGCAAATACATGACACAATATTATAAATGAAATTAAACGTATACCGTACTTTAATTCATTATAAATAATAATTGTTTAACATCCTTTATCCAAATACTAAATAGATCAATGCATGATAATTCTTAGTTAATGAATTTTGCCTCAAGTCATGAAAATCATACTTGTTGACAGGGCATAATTTCAACTAACTTTGATCTATAGGAATTTTGAGAATACTTATTTCAAGAATTCAATAAGCGAATTTCTTGTATGTGTTTACACATATCTTGATATTGTCATATCATTCCATAAGGTGCGTGATAACCTGAACCACCCTTTTATGACAATCATCTTTCAAAAATTTAAAGTTTTAAAGTATTCTTTATTCTTCAATGTATAATGCAACTATGCTCTTAGTTGAGCATAACTAGTCAACATGGTCATCATCAAGGATACCATGACTAGAATTCAATGTCATCTCAATTATACCAGCATCATTGTGTACAACAATATGCTCATTAAACATCCGTAAACTTCGAACAATTATAGTGTAATGTTGGTGCCTACCAAAACTCAAGTTTGTTGGCAATGACAATTATGAAACAATTGTCATATTTTCATCCATAGAATCTAGGAGCATCTCCAGACTGTGGAATGTGATTCTAAATCCAAACAAATTCCTTTTAAAATATTTATTACACTAACAACTTTCAATGTTGTCAAATCATCTTGTAATCAAGCATGACACAACAATCTTACAACATGATACACATGATGAATCTTCAAGTTAGACTTTAAGATCTCATTCATATTCTATCTTGTCAAAGATATGCATTTATCATGTTTTATTAGACTCATTTATTTACCGCATATGTTTATAGTAATAAACATATATTCCAAGGTTGTATGTCTTATTTCCAAATCTTACAAACGAAGTTTCATTCCCATCTAAAACTTAATTTAAGTGGAATGTAGTTGCCCATACAACATATAAGATTTAAGAAAATAAAAATAATACTCCCACTAGCTTTCAGGAATATTTATGAGCAATCTTATTTTAACTATTAAATCAAATATGGATTTCATTTTAAACATAAGAATCATCTCCTAGATGCTTGCATATATCCATTCATGGATTCTTGCAGTTTGTACATATTCAAAGATTATTTGAATTCATGAAACTACTTTGTATTACTTATCGTCCTCGCAAAAGTAATTCCACAATAAAGAGTTTTGATATTCATTGTCAAAGTTTCATATCAATGAAACTAAGTATGACAATTATAATCTTTATACTTCTATTTAATGTATCTAGGAAAGAATATTCAATCATAGTTAATTGCTTAAGTATGATTAATATTATTATCACTAGACAAGCATTAAATATGTGTACAATATTGTCCATATGATTTCTACACAAAGATTTAAACCACTAGGATTTTCATCCTTTGAAGAAAATCATCTTCATTAAGATAAACCAAGTATCTAAAGTTGATTATCTTTTTGGACAGCATCTCTACATTCATAGTATGATTGATTTACCACAATTCAACATTTGGTAAATTCATCATCATGATTAACAGGCTTACCATGATCCTGTAACTCATATTCCTCAGCATATTAAATATCTGAGATATCCTTACGGATCTATGAATGACAATTTCATCATCATGTTTAGCCTCATCATGATATTTGCTAGTGCATTTTAGAAGATTATGTATTTTGTAACTTAATCTTTCAAGATCTAAACAAAACTCCCATTTGCCTTCAACAATTTAAAGATTACCTTTAAATAGTTTAGCAAGTAGAGCAACAATACATTGTTCTCTTTTGGGACATTACAAAACACATTGACAATTCCTGACATTAGTTTGTTACAACTCACTCTACAAGTAGTTTAACAAATTCAGAACTTCATTTATAAGACTTAATGTGATTCATCACATTCCATAAACAAATGGTGTCTTATCAATCTTCTAGGTTGGAGTTTTATTGAGTATATTCAATCTATACTCAATCTTCTAACCTTGATAACTTTTGGAAGAAACTATAGTTATCTTGAATCAAACAATGCCAATAGATTTTGATTCTTCTAACTGAACATACCATAAAACTATGGTATTTCCTTAGAATTAATATTGTAAGAAAATCTAACAATATTTTAGATAACCATCTACTCTTTGGCTTACCTATTTACCAACAAAGTAAAACTTAATGGTACAATAGAATTACCAAGTCAATTGCATGTATTATAACACAAATATTCTTGACCAAGTCAAAAGACAATTAGTTATAATCCCACTATACGTTATAAGTCATTGATCAACTCATTGACTTCATGCATATGTCTTAAAACATAGCAAGTTAACATCTTACTTTATATTCTAAGTCTTTAAAAGACTTCATGTTTGTGACTTTACAAAATCATAAACATTTATAATTAAAGTAATTATGAACACCACCTCAGGTTTCAGTTAATATTTACTACATATATTTAAGTCATTCAACGAATACTTAAATTCAAAGTAGTATTAGATTACTTCATTTAATTATGTCATTCTATGAAATGTTCAACGTAAGAAACTGCAAAATCATCCATGCTCGTTCTCATGACACGTGGATATTTTACCTTGGGCTACAATCTAGTTCACGTTCTCACGTAACATAAATTGTAACTACAAGTGTTTCTTAAATCTTGAATGACATAAATATTTAAAGTAGTCTTTGTTATCATTTTGACACATGTTCTTAATAGGGCAAGCATACACATTTAAATGTATAATTCCTATTGGAACGTTACTCTCTTACCTTGCGGTCAAGAGAATCCATTTAAATCATATTTATATGTGTTGTACCTTTGCACACAATAAAGATTTCTCCCACTTGTGCATGGAACAACATCATGTAGCAGATAAACAACACGATACACGTTCGTTTATTTGATTAATATGATTTGTGTCATAGATATAATAAGTAGATGTAGAACTATATTGTTTAGTAAGGAAACGTACACGACTATCCTTAAAAACATAAGTGTCTACAATTGGAAAGTAATTATCTTTGAAGATAATCTTGGTTACTACGGAAATAAGTCTTGTAGCTCCCACCTGAATTAGAAATCATTATAACAACTTCTTATTCAAGAATGCAACACAAATGCTCCCATCGAATCGACAACATTGTAAGTGTTGCATAACCAAATGAAAACAACTTGCTTGCTTTTTACTTTCCTACACCTTTGAAGAACCATACGTAATCATTACTAAGGTACTAAAAGGTGTATTCTACTCTATGAATGATGGGTTATCCATCAACGTTATTAACTTGAAAAATTGGGTATGCAATTTCTTCCTTAACAGGCCTATCATCCCCATACTGGTATGTAGTACCATTAAAGGCTAAAGCAAAACAACTAGATAAAATATGCTAGTTTGCCTTTTACCAATTTTCGCGGTAATTTGTCTAGCTTCTAATTTTGTAACTCATATACATGTTTTCCAGTTTAACCAACATTCATGTTTGTTACAAAAGGATTCATTCACCAGATGAGGTAATGAAATCTTTATGGAAAATATGATGTGCAATTCATTGCTATGAGTTACATTAGAATTTAGACAATTCAAACGTTCCTATTATACCTTTCTCATTCATGAAAAGGAATAGGATTGAGTCTAATGCTTCTCCCATGGAAAAGAGACTTCGTTTGTCTTATCAAGAATTATTCTCGATCAAACATTTGTTTGAAAGCGAGTGGATCAATTCTTGATCAAAGACTAAACCTCGCTTACGGTTAAATGTTGCATTTATACATTCAAAAGAATTACAAAATTCAATTTTAGTATTTTCGATAATTAACCTTTTCAAGAAAATTAAATACCCATGGTTCATAAACATATAACCATTTAATTTTCACTGAAAACTAGGATCCAAATTGTCATAATCTCATCACGTCAGTTGATCTGCTAGTAATGAACCTTATACAAAGTGGTAGAGCTTTTGCTCAATTGCCAATTTCAATTGCAATTCCTAGATTTATGGGATTTACAAATAGCCAATTTCAATTGCCATGTAAACATGTTTTATCCCATCTTATGCCTTGAGTTGCCAGTTCTCATTACAAAACTCAATTAAGTTGTCCAACTTAAGAAACTGCAAAATCCTCCATGCCCGTTCTCACGACACGTGGACATTTTACCCTTTGATTACGATCTAAGTCACGTTCTCACACAAATAAAAGGTAATCTTAGGTGTTTCCATTTCGTTGGATGGCATATAACTTAAATTAAAGGGTAATATTTTTTTGATGTCAAATCAAATATGTACAAAGATGTCATGCATTCATCTTCGTAACATAGGTTTTATTAAAACATTTATATCTTGTTTTAATGTATAAGCTTTTCATCATCAAACTTTAATTGAGGTATTGGATTCACCAATCAAGGAATTTAGTGTTAATTATCATCCATTATACCGTACTTTTGCATAAGTATAAACACTTAGTGTTTCGGGTAATTACCACCGAAATGGCGCATGGAATTAAAACTAATTCGCCCTTAAGATGAGCTTGCACATTTAATGGCTTACTAAGTAGCTCCATTCGAACTCTGGAGGCGGAGGACAGTGCAGCGCTAAAGCACAACCTTAGACATCCTTTCGATGTGACTGTGCGCACTTTTTAATTAACCCTTTATAGTTCATTCTCATGGGTGAGCCGTTCGGACCATTTGTACCAAAGTCATCAATCAATTAAACGATTATGATTACTACGCTTAAAATACACGTTTCACCATTGTTTAGGTCGGTTTATTTTTCTTGTAAAATACCCTTGTTACACATATCAAACAAGCAAGTATTTATAAAAATAAACAAATAAATAATGAATGCATAACCAAAAAATAAGTCATGCAAATCAAATAACCACATGCAAACCTTTTGATAAATCCTATTAATAACCAATTTTAGATCTGTCAATATGCATATATTTAATTAAGACTTTCACCCGTTTTCATCTATGTACAAGGTGAGCCACATGCATCGATTCATCGATTACGTAAGTCAAAATTAAATACATACCACATAGCACATAATTGATTAAATTAATAATGATTGAGGTCTTCCCCAATTTTAGATCTATCATAATTTAGTGTATATCACTTAAACAAGAAAGACATACAATAAAAGCAGATCCATGATAAAACATGCAGATAATTATCATGGACATAAAATTACACTTAACAATTAATGCAATTAAAACGAGTTACATAATACATAAAGTTGCATGCATCTTAGGGTTTCTAATCCAATTAAAACTTTAGTTTACAAAACCCTAATTAGGGCACCAAAAAAACGCCCCCCTAAAAATAGGGTTTAGGTTTTGCAAACCCTAGATCTACGCATACAAATAATAACACAATCATGTTTATTTTAATTATGTGTTTCAGTAATTAATTACTTGTTATACAAGGCTCGTGATGCCACTGTTGAGTTTATAATACATGACATACAATAATAACATGTAGACATCAAGAGTACACAGCGGAAGACTTAGAATCATAACAATAATTAATTAACTGAAAGATGTGTAACGTACCTCTTGCAATTGGCAGATCTCTTCAATTCAAGAACCATAATTAGGGTTTATGTGGTTTAACGAATTGACTCTTACCGTTTTTCAATTCAAACCAATTGATGTAACAATAGTTTGTTACACCACGTTTTTGTACACACGTACTATTAGCGATTCGATGCGAATGCTAGTTCTTGATCACAATAGAATAACCAAACACCTTTGTTATGCTCAAGGTCACTCGTAAATCCTTACAATGGGATTCACCGTCGACCAAGAATAAGAGGAAGAAAAGAAGAAGTTTGGCCTTCAATGAAATCAAGTGTACCAAAGGATGAATACATGGGGATGTATTTATAGCCTTATGGTAGATGTCATGTTTACTATGGTTTCGATGTGGGATTCCATAGTTTCGGCCAAAAACAAGCCCAAAAGAAGGTTCCTAAACCGTCTCTTGGCTTGTTTACTTTTCTTCATATCCGTTGACATTTAACGACCAATAGTCACTTTCGATAAGTGCTTATCGCTCGTTTAGTCGTTTATTGTGAATTTAATAATTAAACATAATATTTTATATTAATTATTTAAACATCGAGTCTCATACGTAAAGTGTGCAATCCCGTGGTCACGAGTTCGAATCCGGACATTTACGTACTTGTAAATATATACATTTTCCAACAGAAGGATATGCAGAATAAGACAAACCATAATTCAGTGTTCCCTTCAAATACTTGAATACCCTTTGAATTGATTGCCAATGTGTAGTACCGGTATTACTCTTATATTTACTCAACTTCCCAACAACATAAGCTATATTGGTGCTAGTCATAACATACATCAAAGAACTTACTGACGAGTATTTTAATTGTGATTTTCCCATGTCTTTATTAGGCGTTAACTTCACACTAGGATCCATGGGAGTGCTAACAGGTGAACACTTACTATAATTAAATCTTTCAGGATTTTCTATATATAGTGAGATTGGGTTACAACTTTTCCCTTGTCCGCCCGTTTAATCCTTATTCACATCTGTCTATCCCATGTCTTTCATGGAAAACTTTGATGATAATAGATCTTTGTTCCTTATTGGAATGTTTTTTTAATTATTAATGAAATCTTTATTTTACTATCTTATAATAAAGAAATACATTTTTCTCATTATATGTCTTAAAAATAAGCAATCAAGTATTAATGCAATGTTTACAATTCACTGATACAAATTACTAATATACATTCTTAAAACACTAATTTAATAATAAATACTAAGTATTAAAATACATAATACAAGTCATGCATGCAAGCTGTTAATTAATGATAATTTAACAACCTCCTTTCAATAAAAAAAAATACACTTAAAAGAACACATTTTACAAGCCAAACAAGCTAATAAACACAAAAAACAAACAAACAAAATAAGCAAAGTTTCACAAAACTTTTAACATTGTTTATAGTATCTAAATGAACAAACTAATTAGTAAATTTATTTCAAAAAAAACGTACAAATGAAATAAATTATTAGCGAAAAAATTAAAATTACGGATACCCATGACAGCATCTCATGGGAACTCTGCTAGTTTAAATAAAAATGTTCGGTCGCCCTTCAGTCACCATAACTAGCATTTGGTCTTGTGTTTAGTCTTGAAGTGAAAACTCTAAATTGTCGCTAAGATGACAATTGACGCTGAGGTAACAAAGGTGACCGGTGTGCGATTACCATTGCCATTAGTCTAAAAAATTAAAATGTGATTGGTGATCTCCACGAGAGATAGCTGTTAGAATCTTTGAATTTTAAATATACGAGAGGAGGTGCACGTAGTTGGTCAAGAATAGGTGGCTTGTTGATTATTTAAATTGTAAGATTGAGTCATTGGTGCCATATGATAACTTATAAAAATCCAGCCCAATTCTTTCAAGTTTTCTATTGGAAATATGCCGTGTTTCATATTTCTTCGTTATGATATTGTAGTGGAGGAGAAAAGTTCAATGTAGATTTTAAATTCTCTATATGTATTTCTTAGCCTTCTATATTTTTTATTAAATAAAAAAACCCACTTTCTTCTCTTTTATAAAAAATTAAATGTTTCATAAACCATTAATCGTTGCGAGAAAAGAATCATAGTTTTCTCTTGTTCCCCTAAAACTAATTTGGGATTCCTAATAATCAATAATTCATAGTTAATATGCATCGGATTAACCCTTGGATATGGCATGTATGATGTATTAAATATGGAGTGACCTACACTGCAAGCTAGAATCATATAAAGAAGACAAAAAAAATGTCATTTGTTGGAAATAAAAATAAAATAAATGTCTCTCAAAAATTATATGCCTCCATTTCCTGACTTTTTTCTTCCCTGCAATGACTATAGTTTTCTCAAACAGTTGAGGAGGATCTTGCATTCTTCATCAATTGAGGATCTCCATTGGAATCTTGATTATCGACACGATTAAATTGATCATTTTCATAAACTGGACATAAGTTGTTAGCTTGATAATAAGAATTGCGTGGATAGTATTATTAGCGAGTTATACACGAAGGCGCACTCAAACAGTTTTGCATCTACCATGTAAGTGGATGGCCTCTAAATAGTAAATGTGTGATGCATTAAATATGCAGTGACTTACATTGCATATGTCATGTATCTGATACAAGGACACTCCAAGCTAGAATCATATAAAAAAGTAAAAAATAAATAAATAAATAAATAAATAAATAAATAATGCCTAGTTGCAAATTGTAGGAAGTATTTGACTTTACGGTCAAACTAAGTACTTTTCAAGTCACTAGATGATGAAGGTTTTGCTACTTCAACTACATGTTGCATTTGCAGTTCTTGTCAAGAAGTTCAATGTAGGAGTTTGAAGTATTTATATCAAAGTAGCGGTGGCAAAATTGGTAGGGCGGGCAACAAAAAAGTTCAAAACGAGTAATTTTTGGTATGATTGACCCGAAACACTTTTTGTCCAATTAAACTGTTAACTGTCATCATAATGTGAAATTTTATTCCACAAACTATATTACAAATAGAATATTTGCATAAAACAACTTAAGAGATTGTAGGCATTAATAATTCATTGAAACTTCCAACCCGTTTCCTTTTTAGCTAAGTTTTTCGATTTGGCCCATTTAACCCGCTATAAGCAGAACAAACCAAAGATGACCCATTCATTATCAAATGAGTTGAAATTTTCCCACCTCTGGAACTATTAGCCAAATTATAACCACAAAAGGAGATTCAAGTGCACAATTATAATTGTGACAAAAGCATACATCAATAACAAATCCTTTCTCTCTCCTCCACCCGTTTTTCTCGCCAAAATCCCTTCATTTGAAAACCACTAAAAGCTTCAATTCTTCATCATTTTAAGCGAAGTATACAATTCTAAGCCGATAGTTCGGTTCGAAATTCAATTCTACACTTTCCGATATACTAGTAGTTTTAATTTTCAATTTTGAATATTTGAATAATAGCTCATTACGCTTCTAAGAAATGCCGATTAAGCGGCGTGCAATTTTCAAAAGACTATTAAGAAGATAAACTTCAACCTAACCTACTTGAAGTTTGAATACCTACATTGGGATGATAGGACGTGTTCAAATCTCTAAGTGTAAGCTTTTCACATTGAATTTAGCTTCTAACCTTCTATTAGAATGGAATTCGGTGTCTCACAGCTAAAGATTTAGATGGACTTTAATCCCATCACTATAGCTGACTTGTGCATTGAGTCTGCGGCAAATCCTTCAGTCAAGTGATCCGCCAAGTTGTGTAGTGAGATTGTGTAATTGTAGGACCCTTGTTCTCACCTTTAATTCTTATTTGAAGAATAACATTCGTCTCCCCCATATCTTTTATTGAAAACTTTGATGACAAAAACTCTTTAGTTTTATCAAGTTGGTTTAGGTCATTACCAAAGATTAACATGTCATCAACATACAAGTATATGATGACTCATTTACTAGATTCATCAAATTTCTAGTCCACATACTTGTGTGATTGATTCAAGACAAGTTTATTAGACAAAACAAGCTCATCAATTTTTTGATGCCACTGTTTAGGTGCTTGTTTGGCTTCCATGCCTTATGTCCATCAAATTCTCATTTTTTAGTCCATACAACAATTTAATTAACTTACACACTTTATGCTAATTACATTTCATAACAAAACCTTGTGGTTGCTTCATATATACCTCCTCTTCTAAATCACCATTTACAAATGTTGTTTCGACATCCATTTGATGGATCACCATATTATGAATAGTTGTTAAAGCTCTTAACAATCTAATAGTGGAGATATGAGCAACTTGGTAAAGTTGTATCTTTTGGCTGCCCAAACTACGTGAGGAAGGCTTCCTAGAACCCATTCTTCGCTTGGGAGCGGGACCTCGACAAGGGCCCTGCCTCTTGCCCCGCAAGAGGCAGGACCCCCTTGACCCCACACTTAGTTGTGCTAGTAGCAAGCTAGATAGAACGATTGCGCACTCCGCATCTCGTAACACGACTATGAGCAAATCCTGACTAAGTCTTTGATCTCAAGTAAATTTCAATTACACAAAATATAAGTGAGAGACAATAAAATCACCAAAAATATAAGTGATAGAGAATAAATGTACATAAAACATGGGACTAACAAGGAGCCTTAAAATCGATCTCGTCAAATCAAGTGAAATGGCCTATAACACACATATACTGACAATAACAAAAATGCCTTTCCAGCAAATATGTAACTTCATAGAGAAACCATTTAGAGTAACCTAAATTAGTGCATATAATTAGGGGGGAAAATGTTGCACATAGTTTTGGAAAAATAAAAATAGTTATAAATACAAATTCAGCTATTGTTGGTCAATGTTTTTTTCATTACACCTTTTGTTACACAATCCAACTACGAACGTTGTATGTGTTATCAAGACAAGACGAGGTCGCACGATTCTAGACTTCTTAAGTGTTACTAAAAAAGATCCAAATATAAGTTACACTTTGAAATCTGCATCTTTAGAAATATCACGTTGCTTCAAGTGCTATAATATCCCAATGAAGAAATCATTTATATCATGTATGATTCATAACTTTCTAGAGTCTGGATGATCAATGCGGCAGTAATACAACCAGCATGCCTTCAAAATGGAGGTGCCACGCCTTCCCATTCTCACATGACCTTGGTGATCCATCTGAATAATGAATCTCTTCGAACCAATATTACGTGATGTTTTTAAAGGTCTTGACACCAAATTCAGTCTCAATCTCTTCAGCTGAATGGAAAACATTTAAAGCAGTAAGCTATTTTGCACTTGCAGAAACACATTAATCATCAAGAGATGAAAATACAACTGAATTTTAAAAGACTCATCCAAGCAGAAAAAGAGAGCATGTACATGAACAACACATACTTCTTTACAAGAGAAAACACTTCTTGTCTCCAATATCTTCAAGTAAATTAGTTGTACAAGTCAACTATATTTTGCTTGTCCATTGGCAATTCACTTCATGATCAAAATATGTTTTCCACTTGGTCCTACTAGGCAGCTTAAACAAGACATATATCTGGACGTATTGGCACAGTTGCCCGTAAGGAGCATTTACGTAATATCATTTTTACAACTGCAAACCGGACTATTTTAACTTATTAGCTTGATAATAATAAGAGTAAAATCTATAAATACTCTATATGTACTAATAAAAAAAAAAAACATAATGCTTTCAGAACTTTTAAGCCACTCATTATACTCTAAAAAACCTTACACGTTAGCCCCTGTAGTTGCAGAATCTTTCAGCGTCTATCCTTTTGCCTAATGGCCGTTTGTTTTCTGACTTTTCTCATTTTTATACATTTTCATACGTTTTTAACCATTTTTATACGTCTTCATCCGTTTTTAAACGTTTTCGTCCGTTTTTTATTCGTTTTCGTCCGTTTTCATCCGTTTTAATATGTTTTTGTACGTTTCATTTGTTTTTTACATTTTCGTCCGTTGTCATATGTTTTTATCCATTTTCGTTCGTTTTTAAACGTTATCGTCCATTTTTGTATGTTTTTACCATTTTCGCCCGTTTTTATATGTTTTCGTCCGATTTTATACGTTTCTAAACGTTTTTATATGTTTTCGTATGTTTTTATATGTTTCGTACGTTTTCATATGTTTTATCCATTTTCAACCGTTTTGTATATGTTTTCGTCCGTTTTTATCCAATTTCGTTCTTTTTTATACGTTTTCGGCCGTTTTTATACGTTTTAGTACCTTTTTATACGTTTTGTACATTTTTATACGTTCTATACACAAATTTATTTTTTTATCCGTTATTAACCATTTTTATCCGTTTTCATATGTACAAAAACGTAATGAAAAATATACAAAAACGTAAGAAAACATACAAAAATGGACGAAAAACGTATAGAAGTGGATCAAAATGTATAACAACTTATTAAAACTTATGATAATGTAAGAAAAACGGACGAAAACGTAGAAAAACATTTAAAAACAGATGAAAACTTAAGAAAACGTATATAAATGGACGAAAACGTGTAGAACCGGATGAAAACGTATAAAAACAGATGAAATGGATAAAACGAATCAAATGTATGAAAACGTAAGAAAAAATGACGAAAATGTGTAAAAACAGATGAAAACAGACGGAAATGTATAAAAACGGATGAAAACATATGAAAACGGATAAAAACGAACGAAAACATATAAAAACAGATGAAAACGAACGAAAACGTATAAAAACTTACAAAACATGTAAAAACGGATGAAAACGTGTAAAAACAAATGAAAACGTATAAAAACGGATGAAAACGGAAAAAAGTATAAAAACAGACGAAAACATATAAAAACAGATAAAAATGGACGAAAACGTATAAAAACGGATTAAATTGTATAAAAACGGATGAAAACGTATGAAACGGACAAAAATGTATACAAACGGACGAAAACGGATGAAAACGTATAAGAATGGATAAAAACGGACGTAAACGTATAAAAACGTATGAAAACAGACGAAAACGTATAAAAATGGATAAAAACGTATGAAAACGTGTAAAAATAGATGAAAACATGTAAAAGCAACACAAAAACGTATAAAATGGATGAAACATAAGAAAACGTATAAACGGATAAAAACGTATGAAAACATAAGAAAAACGGACGAGAACGTATCAAAACAAATGAAAACATATAAAAACGGACAAGAACCTATGAAAACAAAAGAAAACGGATGAAAACCTATAAAAACGGATGAAAACGTGTAGAAACAAACGAAAACGTATAAAACGGATGAAAACGTAAAAAAACGGACGAAAACATACAAAAGGATAGACGCTGCAAAAAGACAGCCCTAAAAATAAACGACCATTAAGCAAAAGGATAGACGCTGCAAGATTCTGCAACCACATGGACTAACGTGATTTTTTAGAGCCTAATGAGTAGTTTAAAAGTTGAGAAAGCATAACGAGTTGTTTTTTTAGTACATAGAGTATTTATAAATTTTACCCTAATAAGAATTGTGTGGAAAAAGTTGGTCAATACTATTATTACCAAATTATCCACAAAGGCGCACACAAACAGTTTTGCATCTACCTAAACTAATACTCCATATGTTACACCACGTAAGTGGATGGCCTCTAAGTAGTAAATTTGTATACTTTTGAAATGTTTACCCCTTGTTCCCCTAAATCCAATTTGGGTTTCCTAATAGTCACTAATCAAAGTTAATATGGATCGGATTAACCCTTGGATATGGCATGTATGCTGTATTAAATATGCAGTGACCTATGTTGCATATGCCATGTATCTGATACACATACACTGCAAGCTAGAATCATATAAAGGAGACAAAAAGAAGTCATGCCTTGTTGCAAATTCTAGGAAATGTTTTACTTTACGGTCAAACTAACTACTTTTCAAGTCACTAGAAGATGAAGGTTTTGCTACTTCAACTACATGTTGCATGTGCGTTCTTGTCAAGAATTTCAATGTAGGAGTTTGAAGTAGTTATATCAAAGTAAGGGTGGTAAAATTGGTAGGGGCGGGCAATGAAGCAGTTCAAAATGGGTAATTTTTGTATGGTTGACCCAAGCACCTTTTGTCCAATTATCTTTAACTATCATCATATTACTATGTAACACCCCAAAATAGGGTTTTGCGGAAGCATACATGCATTAGGGTGCTACCATATTGGTATCACAACATAAGTTACAAAGAATGGTTTTGTTTCATTCATTTAGAATAAAATTCATTATCAAAAACATTAAGTTTACATTAAATGAAAGTAGTGTGAAAATAGGCCCATAAAATAAATGAAGTTGTCACGATTGTTTATCGAGTTGCCTATGACCATGCCACTTGCCAAACGCCTTCAATAGTGAGCTATCGCCTTAAACACGAGAATACATGCTAAAGGGTCACTACTACCGGTAAGTTAACGAGTTTAAGCAACAAAGTTTAATAGTAGTGGACACGATAAAGTTATTTTCTATGTGGGATTAGGTTAGATATATGCCATACATTCCAACATTATTCCAATAATAATCATCCCAATATCGAAGCGAGAGTGAGATCTTAGTAGGGCCCTAGCGACTCTAGCCAAGCATCGACAATATAGCAAGGTATGATCTGTTGCTACTGGTCTAGGTCGGATACAAATGTCTATTCTTAGCTAGGCACCAACGATATAGCAAGCGATTGCTACCTAGTATAAGTCAACATCTTTCGCATATCGGATATCTATTCTTAGCTAGGCACCAACGATATAGCAAAGGATTGCTACCTAGTCTAAGTCAACATCTTTCGCATATCGGATATATATTCTTAGCTAGGCACCAACGATATAGCAAAAGATTGCTATCCTATTCTAAGTCAACATCTTTCAAATATCTAAACTTACCTAATCAATACATTAGCAAATCAAAAGAGTAGTGGCGAGTCCAAGAAATAGTTTGCGGCTCGCATTTACTTCCGATAAACACATAAAGCCTTCAATCACCAATTCAAATATTCCAATCAAACAATCATTCTTAAATAGACATTCCACATATCCAATTAAACAATCATTAAGTTTAGTTAAGCGAGCATGTATTCTCCCCAAGCAGTCATAAAAACCGTTGAAACATAGGGGCCATTAACTCACCTTAGCCACGACAATGCAACGATCACAACCGACACGACTCGCATCTAGAGCTAAATCACAACGACATCCGGAAGAATGGTGCGACAAGTACAATGGTACATGAGCGGCGCAACCTAATACGTATCGATTTTCTCGAATCGGCTCATACGATACGAAGTCGATAGAAGATAACTTGTCGTAGTTTTGTGGATTATTTGTATCATTTCTTTCAAAAGTCCATTATCAATCTCAAAAGTTTTGTTTTAACGTTTCGTGTGGTGGTAAGAAAACTTAGACTCATAACACAACTCACGCCAAAGAGAAGGAGGCGTCGACATAGTCGAGACATCTTGACTAGAACTCACGGTGAAGGGAAAAGACATCGACAAGTCAAGAAATCCGACAATACTCAAGCTAACCATAGAAGACTAGGAAATGAAGACAACTATCTATGTAATATAAATAGATCAACTGGTAAGTTTGAGTATTTTTCCCATAATTCCAAATAGTTTAGAAAAGTCATTTAGGTTTTATAGGAAAAATCCTAGTTAGTAATTCAAATGCTAAGGGTTTCGAAATTTAATAAAAGTATACATTTTAATTCTTTTCGGGTTTTATAAATGTACAAGGATTAAAATAAAAGTGTAAGTTTTGAATGTTTTCATAAAACTTAGACACTAGGTGTCCATTTATATAATGTTACAAAATAGGCGTGACTTAATTAAATCACTTTGTAATTACGATAATTATAAGTTTTATGTTTCGTTATTATTTATTTAAGTACTAGTTTGGGTCCATTGAATATTTTAGGTCTATTCCAGTCTAATATATTAATTTCATTCCGAGTTCAATATATTATATCGTCCAAGTCTAAAATGTCCAATAGGTCCAACGTTTTCCAATATTAACGATCCAATAACCCAATATGTCTAAATAGGTCTATATTCGCTTAAGTATGATATCATTTAATCCGTTAGTTTTAGTCCGATACCATTATATAATTAGTTAGTTAAGTATTAGCAAATCAACCCAAATCCGAGCTCAAGACTCATGACTCGAACCAAGGCAAGATCGACACACCCTATTTGGGTGGTGATCACTGAGAGGAACCAAATACATGTTCAACGTAAAACCAAACCGAGACTAACACAGGGGCTCAACCCGACACCCTAAGCGGGTTACAAACTGACTCGAGACCCAAATACACAAGAAATACCAAAGTTGAACACAACCAAATGAGTACACCACACCCTCGTGGGGTTGATGGCGGTGAAGCTGAAACAAACACCACTACGGGTTACTATACCGAGACAAAGGCGAGCAAGCCATTACAACACAACCAAAACTAACAAATCCGAATCAAACAAACACCCCTTATCACTTTCTTACGGACAAATCCATCTCAACACAATGTTTAATCCGTTTTTAATCCGTATTTTAATTCCACAAAACTTAATAGCTCATTTTACAAACTTTTGAATCCACGAAAACATTATAATCGGTCAAAACAAAATAAAAAATAAAAATATAGGAGCGGGTTCACGGTTTACCAAGAGAGCGAAAGAAGAGAGACGGAGGCGGTATGTACTAACACATGACCTCCACCATCAACGAGAGTAGCGAGAAGATAAAGGCGGTGGTGGTGGCTATTACGAGCAAAATGTAGTATCCGTAATTTTTCAAAGGCCTATTTTAATGCTAAAATATATTTATTATTACTTGCATTCATTTCGGACCTCTCGAGCCAATTGGAAATCGAAATAGAGGTTACCTCGTTAAGCGTGAAAATTTTACATCTTGCGCTTCCTAGCACAAACTATAACAACCCGTACTTTTTCGGTCCTTACTCAACCTCAAACTCAAATTTATTTATTTTGGAAGTTACATAATTACTTTTATGTGATCATTTACAAATCACGAAACAATATTTAATGGACAACGAGTTCGGACTAAATTTAGTCTACCTATATTTAGCATATTATTAACATTGTGGGCACATTTTTTTATTCACTTGCACATGATATTACAACATTTATGTGGTTACGTAAACATACATTATTGAATTTTAATGCATACAAAATATACCCAATACTCTTAATAACTAATTTAGTATATTACTATACTTAATAAACTACTACAAAATAAATACAAATACATTTTATATAAAACTAACACATGATTTATTCTTTTTGATCTCTTAGCCGCCCCTAGATACAATAGTAAGCTAGATTGTGTAAAATTTTGACCAAGATTTATCCAACATTCATATGTGGAGACAAGTAGTACAAATTGGAGGCTTGACAACACCTTGTTATATTTTAATTTGTTCTTTTCATCTTGAACTTAGACAAGACAACTTTAGTTTTCTTATTAAACTAGCATGGTAGGTTCAATTTTATAATAGAAAAGTAGTACACATTTTGTCCCTCCTTCCAACACACCACACAAACACACTTCCATACAATTTCCCATAAAGTTTTATAATAGGCTATCTATTGTAGAGTCTTATCCTAGCCACCAACACATTTGTTGTAAAACCCTCTTTCCCCTTCTATTAAAAAAAACCACCAAAACAACACCTCCTTTGTATTTTTTATTTCATCTAGACTTCTAGTGTGTATTTTATATTTTAAAGACCATTCCTTGGTTTGAAATATAAAAGCTTAAAGCTTAGTTCATTTCTCACAAGTTACAAACACAAACACACAAACTACTACTCTTCTTCTTCTTTTTTCTTGGTCACGACAACAACACAAGAAGGAAGTGAAAGGGAATCTTAGTTCATTTGGTCTTTTGGGATACATATTATAAGGGTTTTTGAGTTGGATTTAGTAAAGATTTCACCCCTTTTGGTTCTTCTGTTCTTGTGCTCCTAATCATCTCCAACTTTGTAAGCATCACCAAATCTCATTTCATATACATATTTTTTTTTCTTTTATATCATGCATTCATGAAATTATATCACCAAAATGTGTTATTGTCTTAAAAATTATGTTTTTCTTTTAATAGTAAACTAACAATATGATGTAATATCACTTCTTATTTTTAGCACGCAAACTGGACTCGCGTTAAAAACCATCATTACCCCGATTGGGTTGGATTAATAATACAAAGGGACACATAAGTTAATGGCTGTTATAGTTGGGCACTTAGTCACTTTTGAAAAAGTTTGAAAACTAATTTCAAGCGTTGAATTTTAACATAAACATCTATTTTTCGTAATAAACTTAAACTAACTTATATTGGTGATAAAATCATGTAAAACACATATGCATCTCATTCATAGCATGTGCGACCTAAAGCACCTTATTATTTAATCAGTTGCGGTTAGAGTTTTCGAGCATCGTTTTCGTGCACATCAATTCCTATACTATATTACTTGATTACTTGAGGTGAGTTCTCGTAGCCCACTTTTAACTTGTTTTCCTTGGGAAAATGGTACTCAAATGATATTTTAAACTGTTTTCATCTTTGTGATTTACGGTTTTACTTGATTTTGGACATATATGTGATATGATGCGATTATATCTTTGTAACAATATCTTGCTTGTGTGTACATAAGCTGCGTGCTATTAACTCTCTGCGGAGGCCTACGTGATGATAGATCTATCGGGGTAGCTCCCCACATGGTTTTGGATATATGGACATATTGGGCTCAGTTGACGCGATACTGGTTGTTTTGTGACTAAGTGCATGTATATTGTCATCATTTTCACTATTGTCCTACATTATATTATTCACAGCTTCGTGGTTTAACTCTCAAACCTACGAGCTCACCAACTTTATGTTGACGTTTTCGAGTAACCATTTCAGGTGTTAACAATGAAGTTCCACTAGGAGGTTGAGTATTGGCCTGGCTTAGCAAGACTTAAATAAAGATCCTCCCGGGTTGTATCCGTGGAGTTGGACTAGGTTATTTTCTTATGATGTAGATTGGCTTTGAAGACTATGTTTGGATTATCCGGTTGTGGGAGTTTCATGACTATTATCTTTAATGTATTACATTTAGTATTTCTCTATTTAGACACCTTGTGTTCTTTACTTTGAAGTCATACCCGTAAATGCTATTCATTGCGCCATTTTGGGGTGTGATGATTAATATTCGAGCCCGGGTTATAGAGAATTAGGTGGTTTAACCTAGACTATAACCTAGGAACCCATATAGTTGGCATGATAGGACTTACGTGTGTGGTTATGTATTTATTTGCCTTGTAGGTAGTAGTGCCTAGTATTAGACCTTAGGAACCCCTGAATTGAGTCAATTTATTTTCAAGCCCTTAAGTTTCTTAATTAACTTGAAGTTTAATTTCAAGACTGTTCTTGTTTGATTGGGTTGCGAAATTTATATGGCTGCAAGTTGATTAAATAACTTAAAGGACTGAAGGAATTGACTCAAGGATGGATTAGGTTAGAATGGCGTAAAGTGATGATGATAAGAAAATGTGGCATGATGCTATCCTAAAAACGCCTGGCCAACGTTTTTACGATAACATCATGGCGCATGGACTTATCAAATTCATGAATGGCCATATAGGAAGTTGAGAATAGTAGCACGTCACGTATATCGACCTACCCTACCACCTCCTACCTAACGTTTGTCAATGTCCTTCCTTATAGAAACATGCCTCCAAGAAGATCGGCACGAGTTAACCGAGGTGTTCCAGCCCAGAGGGGTGGAAGGACTGGTGGACGGGGAGGTAGGGGAGGAGGTCGCGGGCGGAAACAACAACAACAACGACGCAAATCCCGACCTTTCCACCATCATCGCTCATGCAACTCTGAACTTGCTTCCCACTATCCTTACTCAAGTAGGTGATCATATCGGCAACCCGGGAATAACGCTAGTAGGAGCGACAATGTGGAGAATGATGCGCCAGCGACAACGGCGGAAATGGAAATAACGATAATGGTGAGAAAGGGTGTTCATACAAAGAGTTTACGGCATGCAAACCGGTGGACTTTGATGGTAATGGAGGGCGTTAGTGTACACCGGTGGGTTGAGAAAATGGAAGCGGTAATGGACATAAGCGAGTGTGCAACACACGGAAGGTGAAGTATCTTGCAAGCTCGTTGACGGAAAAGCGCGACTTGGTGGAATACGCAATCCAAGCGAGGAAGAGAAGGCGCCATGGGAATGAGTTGGAATGACTTTAAGGGCGCTAAAGGAAGAGTATTGCCCAAGCAACGAAATGCGAAGCTAGAGCATGAGTTCTACAATCATGCTATGGTAGGTCTTGGACATGCGGCTTTACGGATCGTTTCCATGAGCTTGCTAGACTAGTACCTCATATGGTTACTCCCGAATCCAAGAGAATCGAAAGGTACATCTATGGTTTGGTTAGGAGATTCGCGGGATGGTGAAAGCGGCGAGCCCCTACCCCTTGAGTGCGATCTTGAAATCGCAACTTTGGTGATGAAATGGTCGGGAATGGAAAAGCTGTCTAAAAGTGGTGACAAGAGAAAGGCCGTAAGTGAGCCAAGTAAGCAAGGAGGAGAAAAGAGTGATAACAAGAAAGCGAAATGGGAAAAGGATTTGTGGCAACTACTACGCCAAGAAGGAGTATCAAGGTTTTCACCTATGTGTGCCAAATGCAACTACCATCACCCGAGACTAAGCCATGCCAAGTGGTATGCTTTAATAGTGACATGGTCATATGGCAAAGGATTGTAGGGCAGTAGCTAAACAAGTGACACCGGTGAATCTTTGTGAACCGAGGGCTTGTTATGAATGTGGAAACCGAATCACCTTGAATCGTGTCCTAGGTTTATTGGGATACGAGGGCAAATGCAGAACAACCAGAATCAGATTTTAGCAATTGGTGGAAACAACACAAACTGTGGTAACAATGGTAACCCAGCACGGGGTCGAGCATTTGTGATGAACGCTGAAGAAGGACGTCAGGACCCGAACATCGTGACGGGTACGTTCTCTTTAAACGACCACTATGCTACTGTGTTATTTGATTCTGGAGCCGATTATAGTTTCGTTTCTACTAAATTCATGCCCCTATTAAATATGGAACCCGATAGACTAGGCTTTAGTTACGAAATTGAAATCGCAAGTGGTCAAAGGTAGAAACCAATAAGATCGTTCGTGGGTGCAAACTAGAATTAGAAGGCTATACCTTTAGCATCGACTTAATACCATTCGGACACGGAAGCTTTGGCGTGATTGTGGGAATGGGTGGTTATCCAAGCATAAGGTGAAATAGTGTGCCATGAGAAGATGGTTCGGATACCACTACCAAACGGTGAGTTACTTAAGGTTTATGGAGCGACACGAAGAAGAGGTGAAGCACCTCATGAACATGAAAGTGGAGAAGAAGAAACCGGAAGACATCCGATGGTTGGAATTTCGATGTATTTCCGAGGACTTATCCGGATTACCTCCTTCGAGAAGTTGAATTCGCATAGACCTAATTCCTGGAGCAATGCCGGTCGCAAAATCTCCCTACCGCTTGGCACCCACTGAGATGGAGGAATTGTCTAATCAACTCAAGGAACTCCAAGACAAAGGTTTTATTCGACCTAGTTCTTCGCCATGGGGAGCACCGGTACTGTTCGTCAAAAAGAAGGATGGTTCATTTAGGATGTGCATCGACTACCGGGAATTGAACAAACTAACCATTAAGAACCGCTACCCTCTCCCGAGAATTGATGACTTATTCGATCAACTGCAAGGCTCGCGATACTTCTCCAAGATAGATCTTGATCCGGTTACCACCAACTAAGAGTGCGAAGATGATATCCCAAAACCGCATTTAGAACTCGATATGGTCATTTTGAGTTTACGGTTATGCCTTCGGATGACGAATGCGCTGCGGTTTTCATGGACCTAATGAACCGGGTATGCAGACCATACCTAGATAAATTTGTTATCGTATTTATCGATGACATTTTGATCTATTCCAAGACGAAGGAGGACCATGAAATGCATCTGAAGTTAATCCTAGAGTTGCTCAAGAAGGAGAAGTTGTACGCTAAGTTTTCAAAGTGTGAATTCTGGCTACAAGAAGTCCAATTCCTTGGACATGTAGTTAACAAAGATGGTATCCATGTGGATCCTAGCAAGATCGAAGCAGTGAAGAATTGGGAAGCCCCTAAATCCCCAACAGAAGTTCGATCATTCTTAGGACTGGCAGGTTACTACCGACGATTCATCGCAAACTTCTCCAAGATTGCCAAACCTCTTACCTTGCTAACTCAAAAGAATAAGAAGTACGAATGGGGCAAAGAACAAGAAGAATCCTTTCAAACCTTGAAGAACAATTTGTGTAATGCTCCAATTCTGGCTCTCCCCGATGGACCAGAAGATTTCGTAGTGTACTGTGACGCATCATGTCAAGGTCTTGGGTGCGTATTAATGCAAAGGGGAAAAGTGATTGCCTATGCATCCCGACAGCTGAAGATTCACGAGAAAAACTACACCACCCATGATCTGGAGCTAGGTGCTGTAGTATTCGCTCTCAAGATATGGAGACATTACTTGTATGGGACGAAAAGTATTATCTATCTTGACCACAAGAGTCTCAACATATCTTCGACCGAAAGAGTTGAATATGCGCCCGAGGAGGTGGATTGAACTATTCGTGACTATGATGTGAGATTCGTTACCACCGGTAAAGCGACGTAGTAGGCGACGCTTTGAGTAGGAAGGAAAGGCTCAAGCCGAGGAAAGTAAAAGCCATGAGTATAACCATAAAGTCGGGTATCAAGGATAAGATACTAGCGGCTCGGAGGAAGCGTCTAAGGATATGGGCGCACCCACGAGAAGATTCGAGGCCTAAATAGTCAATTGGAGAAAAAGGAAGGCGGTGGACTATACTTTGTAGACCGAATTTGGGTACCATTAAGTGGCGCGTGAGAACCCTAATCATGAGCGAAGCACATCGACGAGGTACTCCGTTCACCCAGGAGCAGACAAGATGTACTATGACCTTAGAGAATTGTATTGGTGGCCTGGAATGAAGAAAGACATAGCTATCTACGTCAGTAAGTGTTTGACTTGCTCGAAGGTGAAGGCTGAACACCAGAAACCATCTGGTTTGTTGCAGCAACCAGAGATTCCTGAATGGAAGTGGGAAAGAATAACTATGGACTTCATTACAAAGTTGCCTAGGACTAGTAGTGGGCACGATTCGATATGGGTTATCGTAGACCGATTGACGAAGTCTGCACATTTTCTACCAATCCGAGAGGATTACAAGATGGACAAATTGGCTAGAATCTACATAAACGAAATAGTAGCAAGACATGGTGTCCCTATATCGATCATATCTGATCGTGATAGCCGTTTCACATCCAACTTTTGGCAAGCGTTGCAGAAGTCACTAGGAACACACTTAGATATGAGTACAACTTATCACCCACAGACCGATGGTCAGAGTGAGCGTACTATACAAACACTAGAAGATATGCTTAGGGCGTGTGCCATCGATTTTGGAGGGAATTGGGATACTCACCTTCCATTAGCCGAGTTCTCCTATAATAATAGTTACCATGCTAGCATAAACATGGCACCTTTCAAATCCCTTTACGGGCGGAAGTGTCGCTCACCTATTTCTTGGGCAGAAGCCGGAGAAAGTCAAATGATAGGACCTGAGATAGTGTTAGAGACCACTGAGAAGGTCATTCAAATCAAGGATAGGCTCAAGGTTGCACGTGACCGTCAGAAGAGCTATGCCGATAACAGACGGAGACCCCTAGAATTTAGTGTTGGTGATAATGTGTTGCTCAAAGTTTCACCTTGGAAAGGTGTGGTGCGATTTGGAAAGAAGGGCAAGTTAGCACCCAGGTATGTAGGACCTTTTGAAATCACTGAGAGAATCGGACCGGTAGCTTACCGACTACGACTACCTCAAGAGTTGAGTGCCGTTCATGATACGTTTCACGTGTCGAACCTCAAGAAGTGTCTTGCTGATAAGGCCTTACATGTACCATTGGAAGAAATCCAAATAGACCCTAAGTTACATTTTGTAGAGAAGCCAGTTGAAATTTTAGAGCGCGAGATCAAGAAGTTGAAGCGTAGCAAGATACCATTAGTTAAGGTGCGTTGGGACTCAAAGCGTGGACCTGAATTTACTTGGGAACGAGAGGATCAGATGAGACTTAAATATCCACACCTGTTTGACAATAGTACAAGCTAAATTTTGAGGACAAAATTCAATTAACAAGGGTAGACTATAACAACCCGTACTTTTTCAGGTCCTTACTCAACCTCAAACTCAAATTTATTTATTTTGGAAGTTACATAATTACCATTATGTGTGATCATTTACAAATCACGAAACAATATTTAATGGACAACGAGTTCGGACTAAATTTAGTCTACCTATATTTAGCATATTATTAACATTGTGGGCACATTTTTTATTCACTTGCACATGATATTACAACATTTATGTGGTTACGTAAACATACATTATTGAATTTTAATGCATACAAAATATACCCAATACTCTTAATAACTAATTTAGTATATTACTATACTTAATAAACTACTACAAAATAAATACAAATACATTTGATATAAAACTAACACATGATTTATTCTTCTTTTGTCTCTTAGCCGCCCCCTAGATACAATAGTAAGCTAGATTGTGTAAAATTTTGACCAAGATTTATCCAACATTCATATGTGGAGACAAGTAGTACAAATTGGAGGCTTGACAACACCTTGTTCTTTTTCTTTTGTTCTTTTCGGCTGAACTTAGCAACCAAGACACACCCTTTAGTTTTTCTTATTAAACTAGCATGGTAGGTGCAATTTTATAATAGAAAAGTAGTAAACATTTTGTCCCTCTCTTTCCAACACACCACACAAACACACTTCCATACAATTTCCCATAAAGTTTTATAATAGGCTATCTATTGTAGAGTCTTATCCTAGCCACCAACACATTTGTTGTTGTCCCCTCTTTCCCCTCCTATTCGGCTAAAAACCACCAAAACAACACCTCCTTTGTATTTTTTATTTCATCTAGACTTCTAGTGTGTATTTTATATTTTAAAGACCATTCCTTGGTTTGAAATAAAAGGCTTAAAGCTTAGTTCATTTCTCACAAGTTACAAACACAAACACACAAACTACTCTTCTTCTTCTTTTTTTTTCTTGGTCACGACAACAACACAAGAAGGAAGTGAAAGGGAATCTTAGTTCATTTGGTCTTTTGGGATACATATTATAAGGGTTTTTGAGTTGGATTTAGTAAAGATTTCACCCCTTTTGGTTCTTCTGTTCTTGTGCTCCTAATCATCTCCAACTTTGTAAGCATCACCAAATCTCATTTCATATACATATTTTTTTTTCTTTTATATCATGCATTCATGAAATTATATCACCAAAATGTGTTATTGTCTTAAAAATTATGTTTTTCTTTTAATAGTAAACTAACAATATGATGTAATATGCACTTCTTATTTTTAGCACGCAAACTGGACTCGCGTTAAAAACCATCATTACCCCGATTGGGTTGGATTAATAATACAAAGGGACACATAAGTTAATGGCTGTTATAGTTGGGCACTTAGTCACTTTTGAAAAAGTTTGAAAACTAATTTCAAGCGTTGAATTTTAACATAAACATCTATTTTTCGTAATAAACTTAAACTCAAACTTATATTGGTGATAAAATCATGTAAAACACATATGCATCTCATTCATAGCATGTGCACGACCTAAAGCACCTTATTATTTAATCAGATTGCGGTTAGAGTTTTCGAGCATCGTTTTTCGTGCACATCAATTCCTATACTATATTACTTGATTACTTGAGGTGAGTTCTCGTAGCCCCACTTTTAACTTGTTTTCCTTGGGGGAAATGGTACTCAAATGATATTTTAAACTGTTTTCATGCTGTGATTTACGGTTTTACTTGATTTTGGACATATATGTGATATGATGCGATTATATGCTGTAACAATATCTTGCTTGTGTGTACATAACTGCGTAACTGTTAACTCTCTGCGGAGGGCCTACGTGATGATAGATCTATCGGGGTAGCTCCCCACATGGTTTTGGACATATGGACATATTGGGCTCAGTTGACGCGATACTGGTTGTTTTGTGACTAAGTGCATGTATATTGTCATCATTTTCACTATTGTCCTACATTATATTATTCACAGCTTCGTGGTTTAACTCTCAAACCTACGAGCTCACCAACTTTATGTTGGCGTTTCGAGTAACCATTTCAGGTGTTAACAATGAAGTTCCACTAGGAGGTTGAGTATTGGCCTGGCTTAGCAAGACTTAAATAAAGATCCTCCCGGGTTGTATCCGTGGAGTTGGACTAGGTTATTTTCTTATGATGTAGATTGGCTTGAAGACTATGTTTGGATTATCCCGGTTGTGGGAGTTTCATGACTATTATCTTTAATGTATTACATTTAGTACTTCTCTATTTAGACACCTTGTGTTCTTTACTTTGAAGTCATACCCCGTAAATGCTATTCCGCTGCGCCATTTTTGGGGTGTGACACAAACATAAACTCTTTAAAACTAATTAAATTTTATTATTATATCATTTATGAGAAAACTAGTCGTGTAAATACTCAATTTAATCAGAAAAATTATTTTGAACGCAATGGCTAAAATTTCGTAAATTAAAGCGATCGTCTACTAACTCAATGGGGCCCACACGCTATTATAATAAAAGTTTGCATAAAATACAAAACTGGTCCATGGAGTAAGCTATCACCGCCCACCCCTCTCCTTCCCCTGTACCGGCGTCGTCTTCTGTCCGGCCACCCTCGCTGGCAACTGTCGCCGCTGCTCCGCCATACCACACCACCATCTGCCGCCGGTTAAATGCAAAGGTTTGAAGGTTCGTGTGTATAGATCGGGTATAGGGCCACGATTAGGTTTCGTCTGGTTTGAAGAACACCACCGTCACCACCATCTTCTCCGTCTCACACATCTCTTTTCTCCTTTCTCTTTTGTTGGTAAGCCGAAACCCTAGTTACGTTTTTGTTGTCATTAATTTGAAAACCGTTTATAAACAATATGTTACTGTTTTCGTGGATAATAAATTGGATAAAAATTTGTTTTAAGCTTTTCGTGTGGTAAAGATGGATTTATAATGGTTGGAAGTATTTTTTTTTTGTGTGGTGTGAAATCTGCGAAAGGATTGTCTGATTGATTCAGATTCGCATTTAGATGTTTTGATTCCTTAAAGTTGTTGTAGAATAATTATCGTGATAATTTTGTTATTATTTTGGATTCGGGTCAGACCCGTATGGGTCGTGCGTTGATTTCTGCTCGCGCATGATGCTCGGTTTAGCAGCAGTAGCGTAAGAGGGTGCCAATTTGAGTATGGACTAGGTTGAGTGATTATTATTTTGGGTTCTTTGTATCGACTTCAGATCTGTGTATTATTCATCTTGAGCCGCGGTTTGGTTTATTGTTTTGTCTGGTATCAATATTAGTTTAGTATTTTAGGTAACTTGTTTAATTAATTTGATTTCCGTAAACCATAGTCTTGTTTGAGGCGGTCACGTTCGCGTGGTTGTGATTGTGTCGGTTGTGTGTCTAGTCCGACTTGAACACCACTGATGTGATGTTCGTTTGTTCGGTTAGCTTAAAAGATTTAACAAGCGGATCAAGGGGTAGTTTTGTTCCAGCAGCTATGGTTGCATTTGTTTTGTTTTGGTTAAAATAGGTTTAAGAGCGGTTATAAACTTTATTGTCAAGTTTTATTGAAATCGCGGATTAATGAATTTGCAACTAAGATAAATTGATTGTTGTGACTTGGTATTCATTAGTTTGTTTCGGATTACACAATTACATATCAAACTTTATCATACAAGCTGAGTATATTCAGTTACAGGAATAAAAGTTATCGGACTAAACATATACTGGACACATCCCATATTGGACAATATCTGTTGCATGACGGACAACTCATTTTGGACTACGAATTAATGAATTACTTTTGGACTAGGAAGTTCAATAATTATTACTGTCGGGCTGTTGAATTATCTAAACTTATCTAACCAGATTAATCAACTATCGAAACATATTTTGATAAATGGGCCGTATTAAACATTTACTTATAAATTTATTTTGAATCAAAGACCGATAATACGACAAAAGTATAATTTTATTTAATACAAAATCATATTTTTTTTTTTTATATATCAAAAACCTATGTTTTACTATAAAACATACCTCGTGTAAAACCATTTGGAATATCGGGTATGTGCCCAAAATCTAACCATTTATTTACCTTTTCACTTAATTGCTAATTGATCCTACTTGTTTAAATTCTTTTATATGTTTTACTGCATTAGCATATGCTCTAGAGTCTTGGGCAATATTTTTTTTTTGACTATTCCTTATAATGTTTTAGGATATACATTATGTTTTAGCGTGAGTTGTGTTTGGGGTGAGTATAGGTCGAGTCCTTGTTTTCTTACCACCACACGGAACGTTAAAAACTAAACTTTTGAGATGACCTTTAGAAATTTACAATATAAGTATTCCACGAAAACTAAGACGCGTTGTCTGTCAAAAAAATTCATTTGCTTTGCTAGAATTATTCTGAGTTACTATATTCATATTAGGTTGTGTCAAATCCCTACCATTCTACATGTTCTTTCGATACTGTTGTGATATGCTTCTCGATGCCAGTTGTGTCAATTATGATTCTTGCATTACTTCATATCGAGGTGAGTTCATAACCCCTACTTTACTTGTTTTGAAAACACTTTTGGGGGAGAATACATGCTTGTGTTATTAAATTTCAATATTTGCAAATGACTTGATTCTTGAAAACTTTATGTGCTTCACTAAATAACTTGTTCGGTTATTTCAAGTTTTAAATGCTGTGGTTAAATGTTTGTTTTATTATTTTGGACATGTTTGTGTGCGAATATAATTGCGTTGGGAGCACTGGCAGTTTTCTGGTTATTCTGTGTGATATTTCTGTGTGATAATTATGTGTGATATTTCTGTGTGGTTCTCGGGTCATGGATTTAATCCACTTGACGTGAGAGTACTCATGTTTTAGCTCCAGCTGGTAGGCATACGTGTAGTACATATATGTTATGGGTGGTTACATGACTAGCCATGTGTTTGATGGTGATATATCTGTTTGCCCTACGCTTTATTGTTATTTGCACACTTGTCCTACTCGTATATCAATACAAAACAAAATTGATTTACTACTTTATTTCAAACTTATGAACTCACCAACCTCGTGTTGACATTTTTAGCATGTATTTTCAGGTTATCGTGACAACTAACTTTGGAGGCTTTTGGCATGGCATGGCATGGTCATAGGATATTCTGATAGTTTTGGGACCGCTTTATTATTATTATGGGCCTGTATTTCCGCACTATTTTTTAATAATGTAAACTTTATACATTTGTTTATGAATTATCTTAATGTAAAACCGTTGTTCTATACTTTGTGTTGTGATACCAATTAGTAGCACCTCACTACCCGAATGCTTCCGCTGTACCAAATTTGGGGGTGTTACACAAAACACGAACCCAAAAAAGCACGAAACCCTTTTATCAAACCCGATCTAAGTATATCTAACCCTTAAAACAACATCACGATTCGTATTTTAGATCTACGACGCGTGGGTGAGTTTTCACCGCACGTGCATCACGTAGAAATAACCACAGGGATGAGATCTATCATTCGGGAGAGGCGATGAGATTTAGTGGCGACGCACGGCGACGAGTGGCCGGACAGTGGGGGGTGGCCGGCGGTGGCTAGTGAGAGAGAGAAGATAGTGAGTTAAAAGAGAGGGAAAGTGTGTGTGTATTATGAGAAGTGTGAGAGAGTTGGGGTATTTATACCCCCGGGAGGACTAATCATGCCAAATTCCAAAGTAGAAGGCGCGGTTGCTTATAAACCTCAAGGACCATTTCCGTAGTTTTTCCAAATCTTTCACAATAAACGTTTCTCGACCTTCTTTCGGTCATCAAAAGTCGTCGTGAGAATACAAAAATTACGCCATCGCTCTTAAAATAATAATTACGATAAAAATGACTATAAATACGCCTCGTATCTTGAAGTAAAGGAAATGGTCAAACTTATTCGTCGTTTCTTCGAATCAAACACGTCAGGAAAATTACGGGTTGGCACATACTAATGTGACATTTTATTCCACAAACTATATTACAAATAGAATATTTGCATAAAACAACTTAAGAGATTGTAGGCATCAATAATTCATTGAAACTTCCAACCCGTTTCTTTTGTAGCTAAGTTTTTTGATTTGGCCCATTTAACCCGCTATAAGCAATACAAATCAAAGATGACCCATTCATTATCAAATGAGTTGAAATTTTCCCACCTCTAATAAGGGACGAAGCCAGGAATTTGAATTAAAGGAGGTCGTAATTATTTTTATATTATACGAGTAGTAACATACAATTTATAACAGCAGAACTTTGAGTATCTAACAAAAGAGTTGAGTTTTATATGATTATAATTCTAGATATGTTACAATAACGATGACAACTTGCATTCGTTTTTGAATTTCTTACTTTTCTTTTTTGATAGTAAGCGTATTTAGTATATGTTTTTTAATATAAAAAGAATAATTGATAAGATTGTGAATGGTATATTTCATAAATTGTAATCATCTTTGGGGTTTTCTTTCTAATTAAATGTAGTGTTTGTCTCCGGATATTGAACAACATATATCTAACTTTGGTGTTAACTTGGTAAAGTAATAAATGTTAAAAGGGTTAGATTAAACTATACATCTTATAGGGTCACAAAGGAAAAAGTTTTTCCAGATTCATAGATAAACACGCCTTTTGGTTGTCTTCCCCATAAAAAAACCAAGCTCTGTTTTTCCAAGCTCCTAATAATACGCTCAGTAGCATATAAAGTGTATGCTTTGTATCATAAAAACAACATAGGAGGGGGGCTAGTTGGGCCGGTTGGGGGTGGCTGAGCACCCGCCAGGCCACCCTAATGGCTCCGTCTCTGCCTCTAATGAAATGTAATCCATTTAACAATAAAACTCGAACTGTCTGTTGGCGAATTATCTGAGTTTGATTGTGGCTGTAGCGTGGATCAGATTCAGAATAATACTAGTTGGAGTGCTAGTCCAACTCGTCTAATGTTTATCCTAATATGGAGTAGTCCTCATTGGTTTAGGATAGGTTTAATGTGTAATCCTAGTTATAGTACAACGCGTCTATGTTGGTCTATATATACCGAGAAGGGTAGGGATTCTCATTGTATCAATTGAAGTTTTAGAGTTAAGATTTCTTCAATAAAAGTCTTGCGTGTTACCTGGCAACTTAGATCTTTATGTCAACATACTTCCTGTGTTCATGTGTGTCGTGTGTTTCATATAGTCAGAGTGCAACTCTCGATATTCAACAATTGGTATCGAGCTTCGGGTTTAGTTGGTGACTGTAACGCGATTTAAGGTTACTGAACCAAAAGAAATCACGAAAACTAACTTTGTGCTTACGGGTTAGTCGTGTGTTGATCCTGCGTCTTGAGGGATACCAGAACCTTGTCATCATTGGACTCTAACCTGCGTCTTGAGGTTGAGTCATGCATAAGAGATTTGTGAAAGCTTTGGTGACCTTTGTAAGCTGCGATTAAGGGTTTACAGAAGCTAAAAAATAACCGAACAACTGTGACCTGTGATTAAGTGTTTACAGCAATAGTTATTGGACTCTATCCTGTGAACCTGCTGGTTTAATTAAGTCGTGTGATATTTGTAATCAGTTTATAAATTGATTAAAGCCCAGCCCAATTAAATTAGTGAGTTGGAAATAGTCCATTGGATATAAATATTAGTCCATTGGGTTGTTTATTGTCTCGATATTTGTTGAATCTTTTTTAGGTTGAATTCCGGAAATCGTTGATTATCCTACCCGTGTTCAACACAAACCGAGCCTAACTAATCTAGCCGTGATATAAGGGTGGAAAGTTCCCGTTACAAACTTACTCACGGTCGGAAGAAGAACCGAGGATGACGGAGACCCATCGAGTTCTAACCCACCACCGAACAAAGAGTTAAGTTTGACATTTGGTGCCCATTATTAACGTCAACCAATTACACTATATGGAGTATGCGAATGGAAGTTCTTCTTGGAATTCATGGAGTATGGGATGCGGTAGATCCGGGCTCAGGCGATGCCAAGAAAAACAATATAGTTAAAGGATTATTGTTTCAATCGATCCCAGAAGATTTGATTTTGCAAATCGGGAATTTGAAAACCGGGAAGGAGATGTGGGAAGCGATAAAAACTCGTAACTTAGGGGCTGATCGTGTGAAGGAAGCGAGGCTTCAAACCCTAATTACGGAGTTTGAAAATCTGAAGATGTCAGATAACGGTACCATAGACGAATATGCTGCAAAGTTATCAGGTATTGCGTCTAAATCAACCACGCTTGGAGAAGTCATGTCAGAACACAAGTTGGTAAAGAAGTTTCTCACAAGTCTTCCTAGACGTTTTGTCCATATCGTGGCAGCCCTAGAATAGGTTTTAGACCTTAAAGAAACGGGATTTGAGGATGTGGTTGGACGATTGAAAGCCTATGAAGAAAGAGTCAAGGAAGAAGATAAAGCAAATGATGCTCAAGAGAACTTGCTTTATGCTAGGACTGATAATTCTTACAGGAATAATGACTCAAGTGGAGGAAAAGGACGTGGTTCATACTCTCGAGGTCGTGGCCGTGGTCGTGGACAAGGTAGCGGACGTGGCAATAATCAAAACCAAGGTCAACGTGACTCCTTGAAAACCGTGAAGATAATGAACAAAGGGTAAGCAACATGAGAAGCGTGATCTCTCACATATAAAGTGTTACCGTTGTGATGAGTACGGACACTTTGTTTCAAGATGCCTGAACGAAGCGAAACCATGAAGTTAACCTTAATGAGGCGCAAGAGAAAGATGTGTATCATGAGGAAGGTCGTTCTTTATGATGAACCATATTCAAGCGATTTTTATGAATGAAGAAAAGTACACTCCACCAAAGTGCGAGCCAAATGCCGATGAAGATGATGTATGGTATTTTGACAATGGTGCAAGTAATCACATGACAGGTAATTACTCTTACTTTTCTGAATTAAACGAAAATATTACTGGACGTGTTAGGTTCGGAGATGGTTCATGTGTGAGCATAAAGGGAAAAGGATCGATTTTGTTCCATGGTAAAAACGGAGAACAAAAGTTGTTGAAAGATATTTATTACATTCCCGCTCTTCGTAGTAATGTGATAAGTCTTGGACAAGCTACAATATTTGGTTATGATATTAGTATCCGAGGTGATTTCTTAACCATGCGAGATAGTTGTGGAAATTTACTTGTAAAGGTCCCACGTAGTGCAAATCGCCTTTATAAAGCTCAACTAAAAGTTGGTAAAGAAGATACAAACGAAGTGGAACGAGAATCAGTTGAACAACAACCTGTTATTGAAGTTGATGAAGTATTCGCGGTAGCTCGACTCGAGACCATACGACTCTTGATTGCTCTCGCAGCCGGGAAATGATGGAAGATTCATCACTTGGATATGAGAACGACTCTTCTAAATGGTGAGCAAAAGGAGCTTGATAGTACTTTAAAAGAGATGGGTTTTCTACAATGCGTGCACGGAAATGCGATCTATAGAAAGGTGCCCAATGGAGAATTTATCATTGTTGCGGTTAATGTGGATGATTTATTCGTGACAGGGACAAGCTTAGACCTCATAAATAAGTTCAAAAGGAGAATGGTTTCTCAATTTGAAATGTCAGATCTTGGTGAGTTAACTTATTACTTGGGTATCGAAGTATCACAAGATGAGGATTGTATCAAGATCAAGCAAGAGAGATATGCATTGAAAATTCTAAAAGAAGCTGGTATGGAAGATTGCAATGCAACTTTATGTCCGATGGAACCAGGACTCAAGTTGACAAAAGCAGAAGATGAACCAGAAGTTGAAGCTACTCAATATCGACATGTTGTGAGTTGCTTGCGTTATCTCTTGCACACTCGTCCAGATTTGACTTACTCGGTTGGAGTGGTTAGTCGATATATGCAAAGTCCAAGAAAATCACATGCTCGTGTAATCAAGCAAATCCTACGCTATCTTAAAGGTACGACTTCGTTTGGAATTAAATACAATCGTTGTAATGACATAAGACTTGTGGGATTTAGCGGTCATAATATTGATATTGATGATGGACGAGTACTCTGGACATGTTTTTATCTCGGTACATCACCTATTACATGGTGCTCACAAAAGCAAACTACCGTGGCGTTATCTTCGTGTGAAGCTGAGTTCATGGCGGCTACTACTGCTGTGTGTCAAGAAATTTGGCTAAGGGAGTTATTGGCGGAAGTGACTGGGAATGAGCATGTAATTGTTGAGCATGTATCCGGTGACGAAGGCGTTGGTGCGCATAAGGTTCAAGGAGATGAGATCGTTACTTGGTGTGCAAGAGTTACCCTCTTCGACTCAGAAATTCAGGGGGTGATTGTTGGCGAATTATCTGAGTTTGATTGTGGCTGTAGCGTGGATCAGATTCAGAATAATACTAGTTGGAGTGCTAGTCCAACTCGTCTAATGTTTATCCTAATATGGAGTAGTCCTCATTGGTTTAGGATAGGTTTAATGTGTAATCCTAGTTATAGTACAACGCGTCTATGTTGGTCTATATATACCGAGAAGGGTAGGGATTCTCATTGTATCAATTGAAGTTTTAGAGTTAAGATTTCTTCAATAAAAGTCTTGCGTGTTACACGCAACTTAGATCTTTACGTCAACATACTTCACATGTTCATGTGTGTCGTGTGTTTCATATAGCTGCTGTAGTGCAACTCTCTGATATTCAACACTGTCAGCCAAATTATAACCACAAAAGGAGATTCTAGTGCACAATTATAATTCTGACAAAAGCATACGTACATCAATAACAAATCCTTTCTCTATCCTCCAACCGTTTTTCCCGCCAAAATCCCTCCATTTAAAAACCAATAAACGCTTCAATTCTTCATCCTTTTAAACGAATTTTAAAATTCTAAACCAGTAGTTCGATTCTAAATTCAATTCTACACATTCCGATATAGTTTTAAGTTGTCAATTTTGAATTTTTGAATAAACGGTGTGCTTCGAAGAGAGTGGTGAAGGTTCCTTAGAAATATGGGGATTCAGTATGCGAGCTTGATAATGATGACGTCAGAAATGGGGATGGTGATGGCGGGGAAAAAGTGCTTAATGGTGAATTTGTGAGCTTAGTAGTGAGACTAATGATGCTATTGATACTGGGAAAACTGGAAACAAGGCTCAAGCTGTTAATACTAATCATTCTTATGTGAAATCTTTTGTTAACACTGTGAAAAACAAGGCAGTAGAAATTGGATGATGACAATATGCGGGGTAAACATGGACTATGTGACATAATTGTGCAAAATGGTGTGTATTTTTTCACATGTAGTTCCTGGTTTTACCATTGCTATCTATCCCTCAGGTTCTTTAGTCACAATTTATTGAAAATTAAAGGAGAAAATTACATAGCCAAGCTCGAAATCCTTTTAGAACAAAGAGTAAGCAAACAAAACACCAATCTAAAACAAACAAACAAATATTGAAATCGCTAACTGAAAAACTATCAAACAGCCACAGCAAACCAGTCTAATAACTTGATGCATCAAACAGCTTTGTCTTCACTCTTTCGGCCATATCATTTGTTAAGGCGAAGTAGTCTCATCTTTCATGATTCACCAGCCTCCATCCAAATGATACACTAACTCAATTCCACCAATAAACTGGCATGACACTACATGAGATAATGAGCTCTTTTGACTCTGGAATACTGGCAATGTATTCACATTCCCAATGCTTGTTTTCCCTGAAATTATGATTGGCAAACCAACTTTATCAGAATATTAACTACACTGCAAGTCAATTTGGACATTGCAAATCAGATATTCAAAACTGTATTCGAATGAATGTTAGAAAGAGAGAGAGACATCTGAATTTGTTAAGAAACGCGTAAAATTTAAGGAACGTAAACTATATAACATTCACCATATAAGGCGGGTCTAACATATGATGAAAAAACCAATGCCACTTCAGGTTTGACTTTAAATAGGTTTTTATGACCTCGTATTAAAAATTTCTCATTTTCTAACAAATAACCAAAATTTTACAAGGAATCCTACTTCATCATTTATTTTGGAAATTGTAAGTCAAACTATTGAAATTAAATCAAAGAAAAGTTAATTAGTTGGTTAAAATATATACTTACTGGGATAATTATCTTGTCACATTTTAGAGTGTTGCGTAGTTAACACTTTTTTTTTGCTTGATAAATTGATCATTGTACATGAATAAAACACACAAAAGTCCAAAATATTAAACTTTTGAGTTATAACAGTAAAATAAAAAAAAGATAGCTACATAGAAGTCGAAAAAGTTTCATGTTAGATAAATTTTCAGATAATTATCCCTAGATATAAGAAGTTAAATGGCATAGAGAGAACATACCTTCAAAAATCCATTTGAATACCATCTCTTCAAACCAATATTACATGTTGTTTTTAAAGGTCTTGACACCAAATTCAGTCTCAATCTCTTCAGCTGAATGAAAAACATTTAAAGGAGTCAGCTATTTCGCACTTGCAGAAACACATTTATCATCAAGACATGAAAATACAACCGACTTTTAAAAGACTCATCCAAGCAGAAAAAGAGATCGATCATGTACATGAACAACACATACTTTTTTACAAGAGAAAACACTTCTTGTCTCCAATATCGTCAAGTAAATTAGTTGTACAAGTCAACTATATCTTGCTTGTCCATTGGCAATTCACTTCTTGATCAAAATAGGTTTTCCACTTGGTCTTACTAGGCAGCTTAAACAAGACATATATCCTAACGTATTGGCACAGTTGCCCATAAGAAGCATTTACATAATATCACTTTTACAGCTGCAAACTGGACCATTTTAAGTTATTAGCTTGATAATAAGAAATGTGTGGAAAAAGTTGGTCAATAGTATTATTATCCAGTTATCCACAAAGGCGCACACAAACAGTTTTGCATCTACCTAAACTAATACTCTGTATGTTACACCATGTAAGAGGATGGCCTCTAAGTAATAAATTTGTATACTTTTGACTTTTGTTCATCCGTTGTCCCCCTAAAACTGATTTGGGTTTCCTAATAATCAGTAATCAAAGTTAATATGTATCGGATTAACCCTTGGATATGGCATGTATGCTGTATTAAATATGCAGCGACCTATGTTGCATATATCTGATACACATACACTGCAAGCTAGAACCATATAAAGGAGACAAAAAGAAGTCATGCCTTGTCGCAAATTCTAGGAAATGTTTGACTTTACGGTCAAACTAACTACTTTTCAAGTCACTAGATGATGAAGGTTTTGCTACTTCAACTACATGTTGCATTTGCAGTTCTTTTCTTGAAGTTCAATGTAGGAGTTTGAAGTAGTTATATCAAAGTAGCGGTGGTAAAATTGGTAGGGCGAGCAACAGAAACAGTTCAAAACGGGTAAATTTTGGTATGGTTGACCCGAAGCACTTTTTGCTCAATTATACTGTTAACTATCATCATATTACTAATGTGAAAGTTTATTCCAAAAACTATATTACAAATAGAATATTTGCATAAAACAACTTAAGAGATTGTAGGCATTAATAATTCATTGAAACTTCCAACCCATTTCCTTTTTAGCTAAGTTTTTCGATTTGGTCCATTCAACCCGCTATAAGCAAAAGAAAATCAAAGATGACCCATTCATTATCAAAAATTTTCCACCTCTAATGAAATGTAATCCATTTGACAACAAAACTGGAACTGTTAGCCAAGTTATATAACCACAAGAGGAGATTCTAGTGCACAAAATGCCTCCATTTAAAAACCAATAAAAGCTCCAATTATTCATCATTTTAAACGAATTTTACAATTCTAAACCGACGGTTTGATTCTAAATTCAATTCAAACACATTCCAATATAGTTTTTAGTTGTCAATTTTGAATTTTTGAATAATAACTCATTACACTTCGAAGAGAGTCGTGAAGGTTCCTCAGAAATAAGAAACGATTATTCAGAATAATGAAGAAATTGTTGATAAAAATGAGGGGGTTGAAATGGATAATGATGACGTCAGCAATGGTACTGGGAGAATTGGAATGGGGCTCAAGTTGTTAATACTAATCCTTCTTATGTGAAATCTTTTGTTAACACTGTGAAAAACAAGGCGGTAGAGTTGGATGATGACACTATTTGGGGTAAACATGGACTATGTGACATAATTGTGCAAAATGATGTGTATTTTCTCAGATGTAGTTGCTGGTTTTACCATTGCTATCTCTCAGGTTCTTTGGTCGTAATTTAGTGAAAAGGAGAAAATTACATAGCCAAGGTCGAAATCCTATAGACATCTCCTTTTAGAACAAAGAGTAAGCAAAACAAACACCAATCTAAAACAAACAAACAAAATATTCAAATCGTTAACAGAAAAACTAAAACAAACAAACAAACAAACACCAGTCTAACAACTTGATGCATCAAACAGTAGTCTCGTCTTTCACGATTCACCAGCTTTCATCCAAATGACACACCAACTCAATTCCACCAATGAACTACCGATCAAAACACCATAAACACACAATGACCTCTTTTGACTCTGGAATACTGGCAATGTATTCACGTTCCCAATGCTTGTTTTCCCTGAAATTATGATTGGCAAACCAACTGTATCAGAATATTAACTACACTGCAAGTCAATTTGGACATTGCATATCAGATATTCAAAACTGTATTCGAATGAACATTAGAAAGAGAGAGACATCTGAATTTGTTAAGAAACGCGTAATTTCAAATCAAATATTATCTGAATATATAAAATTTAAGGAACGTAAACTATACAACATTCACCATATAAGGTGGTGTCTAACATATGATGAAAAAACCAAAGCCACTTTGGGTTTGACTTTAAATAGGTTTATATGACCTAGTATATAAAAAAAATTCTCAGTTTTTAACAAATAACCAAAATTCTACAAGCAATCCTAGTTCATCATTTATTTTGGAAATTGTAAAATAAACTATTGTAATTAAATCAAAGAAAAGTTAATTAGTTGGTTAAAAAATATACTTACTGGGATAATTATCTAAAAATGTAACTAACTTGTCACATTTTCGAGTGTTGGGTAGTTGACTCTTTGTTTTGCTATTATAACACCAAAGTTTTAAATTTTGACTTTTTTGTGTATTTGTAACCATTTTACCCCTACTTTAGTCTTTCTACCTTATTAACAATGAAGGGTAAATTGGTCATTGTACATGAACAAAATATAAAAAGTGTCATGTTAGATCTATTTTCAGATAATTATCCCTAAATATAAGAAGTTAAACGGCATAGAGAGAACATACCTTCATATTATGTTTGTGACTCCAAGTCTATTTCGATGCAGGGGATATGGGAGATTTTGGGCCAGTAGGAGCCTCCTCTACTGCATCTTTCTTTCAGGTCTGGACAATCCCATATTGTCAAACTCAAAAGTGAAGGCAACAACTTTTCTGGTAGATCTTTCATCTTTGGGCATGCAGAAATGGTGAGATGTTGGAGGGAGGTGAGGTGTTGGAGTCCCTCGGAAACTGTTTCCAACTTATCAAAACTTCTAATCCAAAGTCGAGTAAGAGATGAAGGAAGATGAAGATGGGACAGTTGACTCCAATTAGTGGCTTCTTCTTTTTCTTTTGAACCCTGTAAGGTTAGGTCAACAAGTGAGGTTGGAAACGTCAGTGGGCCCCATTCTGAGATGGGCTTCTTCAACTTACCTATTTTAAGCCCACGCAAGTTGGGAGGCCAAAGCCCAGTTGGAACATCCATACTTGGACAATTGAATATGACCAGATAAGTTAACGAGGTGAGACTCTGCAATTTTGTTCAAAAAAAAAAAAAGGTGAGACTCTGCAATTGGAGGTCTGCAAATAACGACTCCTCCGTACTTTTACAATCCCATATTACCAATGTCGTGAGGTGAATAAAGTTAACCCCAAAACCAATGATCGATGCCACATTTGGATGATCTATTATCTGTACAAATTCAAGCATTGGCATGCTTTTGCTGTTGATAAGTAACATATTCTTCTTTCCTCCTTCTCCCAACTCCTCCTTTATCATTAGTTTTTCACAGTTGATAATGGTAACTGACTTGAGCTTCTGCCCTCCCATTCCCATTGAAAAGGAGACGCATGTAATTGTATCACAATCATAGATTCTCAACATCTCAATGTTGTCAGGACAACTTAAATGCTTGAAATTTTCACAACCACTTATGTCTAACGTGCTAAGAGATGTTAGGAGGTTGCTCCCATAATTGTACTCCTCCTCATCTTTCTCCCCTAAACTCACCAACTTTTTACAATCCCATACTTCCAACTTCCTTAAATTCACGAGAACCTTACTACTTGCCTCTGCTTCTTTTGATTCCCACAAGTATCTTATTTCATTACATTCTTTAACAATCAATTCTTCAACTGCCTTAAGATCCAATATAACACCTCTCCACACCTCATTAGTAAGCCCTGAAATAGATCTTATTTCCAACTTGGTGACTGATGGGGCTGCGTGCACCAGACTTCTCAACAAACCAACACCACATTCATGTATTCTCAAATCCCTCAATGAAAGTAGCGGTGCTTTAAGTGAGACTTCAACCAAATTTGGACACTTTCTAATACTGAGCTCTTTCAGGCATGAAAACACATAATCTCCAACCCCACTTCTACTGTATGTTGACCAAACCTCCCACTTCGGCATACCATTAAACTCTAGAATTTCAAGTGAAGGAAATGCAGCACCGGTCCCAAGAAATTCTAAACTCACATCTTTCACATCGTCCATGTCTTGGATAGATAACCTCTTCATGTGGTAGTTGCCAGTGGTGGTAGAGATGTACACTTTGTACAGCCATGTATGGACACACAAGCCAACTTACGGAAAGAGGGTTCCCCAACCCATGTGGGAAATTCTATACCCAGATAGTTCACAATGCCTAGCCTCTTCAAAGAATCATTATTTGGCTTCAATGCATCAAGGACATCATTATCAGTAGTCTCCTTTCGGGAAGCATATGACACGCCACTCCATTCAACCTTTAACTCAGTAAGCCTCTTTTTTGATAATTCTGCTTCTCGTGCTTCCGTTGCGTTTTTTACCTTTTCCAGGCCCTCAATGGAAACTTTCCCATGAAGATTCTCAAAATCTTTAAGTTGGGTTATCGAAAATCATTTCTCCTCCAATAATGATTTTTGAAAGAGTTTGCGAGCTTTTCAACTTAGCGACCCCTACAGCAAGTCTTTTAAAAGTGGAGTATCTCTAATGTCTAGATGCCATAAACTTTTAAGCTTTATGAAGTTGTTTGGAAGCTTAGTTAAAAGAGAACAACCAAAAAGGATTAGTGTCTCTAAGTTATAGAGATCACAAACATTTTCTGGAAAATGTGTGATTTTAGTTTGAGATACATTGAGATAGCGTAAATGCTTTAATTCACCAATGGACTCTGGAACCTCGCTAATCTCATAACCACTCAAACTTAAAACCCTTAAGAATTGCAACTTAGGGAGTAAGTCAACCAAAACCTTATTCGACAAGTAGTTTTGTTGCCACCTTTCTTTCACCCCTACGGACAATAATGTTCTCAAACCTTTAGCTCCTTCTATCCCCTCAAACTTCTTGTAAGCTACATATTCCTCACAAACAAAAGACATGTGACGACACTTATCTAAAGTTTGTTTCCTAACATTCTTTCCCATTTCCTTCTCTAGCCTGAAAAAGAAATCTCCGGCAACAGATGTGGCCAAATCATTCATAAGATCATGCATAACAAACAAAGACTCGTCATTAGGTGAGTGTTGAAAAAATGACCGTGATAACAACTCATCAAAGCATTCGTGACCCAAACGTTCTACAGTTGACGTGCTTAGACGTACTCGGTGCAAAAATCCTTCTGCCATCCAAAGCAGAACCAAATCTTCCTTGTCAAATGCATAGTCCATTGCGAACAAGGAGCAATATGCAAAGAGCTGCTTCAAATTGGCAGGAAGTTCACGGTAGCTTAGTCTAAGAGCCGGAATTATTTTATCCCCCTCTTTTAACCTCCATATCTCACTATCCTTTATTTCCTTCCATTTTTCTTCATCGTCATTTGTCCTCAATAAACTTCCAAGTACTTTTAGAGCCAAAGGCAGACCATCACACTTTCTCACAATGCCTTCACCAGGTTCTTTAAGTCTTGGATGTGAATCAAAGTTATTCGCACCCAATGCATGATGAGCAAATAAACACACAGAGCATCGTCATGTGAGAGACTTTGCAAATGGTTTAATTTACCAAAACCCAACTGTCTGAGTAACTTGTCCTTCCTAGTTGTCATGATTATTTTACTTCCATGAGCACATGCTTTTAAAGGGGCCACTAGTTTATCCCAATCGTCCCTACTTTCACTCCACACATCGTCCAGCACTAATAGAAACAATTTCTCTCTAAGTTGATCACTTAGAGCTACTTGAAGGAGGTTTAAATCTTTAAATTCCTTTGTTTCCCCGGTCACAGACTGAAACATAATATAGCTCATTCTGAAGGTGTCCCACTCATCTGAAACACATACCCATGCCTTGAGTTCGAAATGATCCTTAACTTGCTTTTCGTCATACAAAAGCCTAGCTAGAGTTGTCTTACCTACGCCGCCCATACCAACAATGGGCACGACGCTAAACTTTTCTTTGCATGGTTCATCAGCTAACAGCTTAAGAACCAATGTATCCTTATCCCCTTGTCGGCCAACAATCTCAGATGCTTCTACCAACGAGGTCTCGTTTTGTCTATTTTTATCTTTTGGCCTATCATCCTTCACTTGTAAACTTCCACTCTCCACCTTCAAGCCAAGAGATTCTTTTTCCTTTTCTAGATCTTGTAACTTGTTGGTGATATCATCTAACCTGTGACTCATCTTACTACTTAGTAAGAAATTTGTGCAACAAGATGGGACGAGCTTTCTTATCTTGCTGGTGCTGGCTCGGGATTGTTCGGTAAACTCATTATGCTTAGCCTCGGTTGCCAAGTCATCAAGTAAGTCATCTATATCGTAAGCCAGATGTTGGAGATCATTGAGCCATACTTGAACAGCTTCATTAGTTATTTCTTTATTCCAAGCATCATTCAGCAGTGCTTGGATCCTGAACAAAGTCCTCCCTAGTTTCTTCAGCTCAGAATGAATTCCCTTTGCTCGAACAACTTGCTTAACGGCTTCACTGGCCAGCTTCTGAATAACAGCTTCAATGAGGGTAGAAGCAATAACTTCCGCCATTGTTTTATGGTAAAGTGGGAGCTCTTTGAATCTGAATGAATGGTTATGTGTTTTGAATGAAATGAACTGGAAGAAAAAATTATAGATCTTGACTTATGGGTGGCTGGAATTAAATGAAAATTCATCACTTGTTGATAGCATTTATTGTCTTCTTCTGAACAATTATTGAGCTATGTCTGTAGACACTTGACCACATGATTTTAATTTTTAACACAAAGAGTAAATTACACCCTCTAGTTTGCACAAATAGTTCCTAACTCGGAAAACGTTAACACCCACGGTCTTGACCAAACGGACATTAAATTTGACTTTTAAAGTTACTTATTTTAATTGCACATAAGCCGTCCCGTAAATTCTAGTTGCCCTTGGCGATAACATAAATAAAGGCCATTTTAGTATGGAAACTATGTATACGTAGAATGGTAAATTAGCACAGCAAAAAATGTTATAGAAGTCCAGATATATAGAATCATCAACCCAGATGATACAAAACAACCGTACTAAAAATGATGTAGAACTAAAAAAATCAAATAATAAATGCTAATATTAAGATAAACCTTAAAATATTATCCCAAACAAAATTTAAAAGAAACCAAGTTAGGAGTTCATTCCTCCGTCTCAAATTTATTGTCGAGACAAAAACACAAAGTTTAATAAAAGTAGGTACTCAATTTTAAACCACACGAATAAAATATTCCTCACAAAATTACCTTTTATTACTAAAATGGAAGGTGAACAATCATTTTGAGATAACCCAAAAGAAATATGACGATAAATTTGAGATGGAGGAGTAACTTTTAAGAGAATATAGAATCATTGTAAAATGTTGGATTAACTGGATGATGACTATCAATCAAAAATCACACCAGTTGTCTTTTTTTTTTTTTTTTTTTTTTTTGGCCACTTGCTTGCAGATATTTTTGCACAATGACACGCTTTGGACTAATACGTGAGGCCTAATATTGGGTTTTTAGAAGGCTTTATTTGAATACATGTACCTTGTACTGTTTGGCGAGCTTTTTGAAATTGATGTACTTTTACTAAAAATAATCTCTTTTAAAATATGTAGATCATTTGGATACATTAACTTCAAGCTTTTATTTCAAACAAATAGACTTCTAAATAAAAAGCTGATTCATGAAGCTTTTTAAACATCTTGGAACTATTAAGGGTATGTTTGGCAAAAATAGATTGTGCTGATGCTGGTGTTGTCGCTGATGTTGGTGCTGGTGCTTAAAAAGATTATAAAAAGAGATTATTTTTATAAGCTACATGAAGTAACTTTTTATTTTCAGAGATTATGAAAGATTATTTTTTTATAATCTTTTATAAGTTAGGTCTGCCAAACAATGATTATTTTTTAAGTAACTTATTGTTTGAAAAAACAAGCATAATCTCTCCATGATTTTGTGTGCCAAACATAGCCTAAAACTTTAAATTACTGATATACCCTCCAAACATTTGTTTAAAATTATAAATATGTCTTTTTATGTCATTTTACATCTTATAATTACATTTAAAAACTAATTTATCAAACACTTTTATTGAAAAAAAGATATTGTAGCTCATGTTAACAGCTTTTGCAGTTTACGGCTTACAACTTACGCAGCTTATAGCATACAACTTACAACTAGTTTTGTCAAACATACCCCTTGAATACATGTACCGAGTAGGCTTTTTAATGAAAATGGTGCCCCTCTAAAAGAGTGAGCGATAGTTATACCCCTATGTGTAAGTTAACTAAGTAACTTTAATGGTTAAATTTAACGTCCGTTTAGTCAAAGGACCGTAGGTGTTAAGGGTTTCCGAATTAGAGGCTATTTGTGTAAACAAAAAGTCAAAGGACCAAAGGTGGTGCGGTGGCAAGGTGGTTGGTATGGTGGTGGTTTTGTTAGTGGTTTTGTTTTTATAAATGGTTATTTTGTTAGATGAGAGAGAGAGAGAGAGAGAGAGAGTTGTGGTGGTTTTGTTAGTGGTATTGTAAGTGTTATTAGTTGGATGCAGGGGCGGATTTATGTTGAACACAGGGTATGCATGTGCATAACCTATGAAAATTTTTAGATTTTTCCAAGAATATACATAAAATGCACCTGAAAATTTGTGAGTGCACACCTTTAAAAATGCTGGAAAAATATGGGTGCATACTCTAATCTAACTTATCATTGTTGAAAAGAAAAGAAGAAAAAAGAACTTGTGCTTTTGAGTATGCGGACTGCAGTTTAGAAGAAGAATAAGAGAATAAGAAGTAGGTTAAACTGATTACTAACTTATGTATTCTCCAAGCCCATTTGTTATGTAAAGCTTTGACTTTGAGTTTGAAGCCTAACATGACCCAAAGCCCAGTATATTCAAATTACAAACTTACATACTATTTTTTTATATATTGTTGATACCTTTAGATATTATATACTCTATCCGTCTCAAAGTTATGGTCCATATTCCTTTTTAAGATGTCTTAAAATGATTGTCCACTTTCCATTATTAGTAATAAAAAGGGAATTTAGTAGGGTTGAAATTTGTAGTGGTCCCACTTTTGTTAAACTATGTGATTTTTTTCTCGTGACAATAATTTTAAGATGGAGGGAGTAAGTTTTAACAAAAGGTGTATTAATATTTTTCTTCATGTTATTATATCTTCATGGGGCTTCATTAATATAAGAGTTAATTACATAATGGTCCTTAGGTTTCTTGGATCTTCGAGAGAATGTCCTGTGTTTTTTTTGACGGTCATGTCCGTGGTTTTGATTTATTACGGGTTTGGTCATTTGACCAATAATTCATTAGTTAACCGTTAACTTAAAGGGTATTTTGACTTTCACATGTTTTGGCAAACCACAAGGACGATTTATGTAACTAATACAATAAAAAAAAAAAAAAAAAAAAAGAAAAATTGTTAAAATAAAAATAAAAATAAATAAATAAATAAATAAATAAATAAATAAACTTTAAAAAGAACATTTTTTTTATTATACTTAAATTTGGGCTTATGTATAATATGAGCCTAAGAATGATTTTTTTTTTTAATTATTATACTTAAATTTTGCTTATATACAACATGAGGGGCCTCAATTTTTTTTATTAACACTTAAAAAAAAACTTTAAAAAAAAGTTTATTATACTTAAATTTTTGGCTTAGAAATTTAATTATAGAAAATTTTTTAAAAAATGAAAAATAAAAAAATTAGGCCCTCACAACGTGAAGGCTTAAAATTTTTTTTGGCTAATGTAGAACGTAAAGGTTAAATTTTTTTATTAATACTTAAAAAAAACTTTTTTTAATGCGTATTTTGTATGATTTTTGTATATTTTCATTCATTTTATACGTTTCAGTATGTTTTATATGTTTTATACGTTTTATCATATTTTATACGCTTCTTATACGCTTTTATACGCTGCTTTTTTATTAATAAATTTTTTAAGCGTATAAAAAAAACTTCTTTTAATGCGTATAAATATTTTTAAGCGTATAAAAAGCTGTTTAATAAATTTTTAAGCCCTCACATTATACATAAGCCCAAATTTAAGTATAATAAATATATATATATATATATATATATATATATATATATATATATATATATATATATATATATATATATATATTTTTTTTTTTTTTTTGCATAAATCGTCCTTGTGGTTTGCCAAAACATGTGGAAAGTCAAAATACCCTTCAAGTTAACAATAACTACGTAATTATTGGTCAAAGGACCAAACCCGTGATAAATCAAAACCACGAGGACATGACCCGTAAAAAAAAACACAGGGACATTCTCTGCAGGATCCGGTAAACCTTAAGGACCAATTATGTAATTAACTCTTAATATAATTTACACGTTAGAAATTTTATTTATGATTTAAATATTAAGATTTTAACAATATTTCTCAGTTTAGCCTGTTCAAATTTCAACTTTTTCTATGAAGATTTGAAAAAAATGGAAAATTTGGCCCGTAAAACCTGACTCGAGTCAAAAATCTTTGAAATGTAAAAGAAAATTTTAGATATATAGTGCACACCCTAGTATCAATTCCTTGATCCGCCATTGGTTGGATGTTGGACCAAAAGAGTGAGTGATAATTATAACCTTATGTGTAAGTTAACTAAGTAACTTTAATGGTTAAATTTAATGTCTTTTTAGTCAAAGGACCGTGGGTGTTAAGGATTTCGAGTTAGAGACTATTTGTGTAAAAAAAAGTCAAAGGACCAAGGTGAAAGCCAGTGCAAACCACATAGACCATCTGGCTAATTTACTCTAACACAAACAATCAATAAACACAACCATATATAGTTGTAGAAGATAAACTAATCACCACTCCATATAAAAGGAGGGTTTGTTCAAATCACATCTACCTCAAAACTCTAATAATATTACACGTGACAATCAACCCTCCCAAAAAAACATTGACCGTCCGATCATTTTATTATCCCGCCCAAAATCAATAACAACACAATCACCTCTTCAGTCATTGATTATCAATCAATTCCCCCAATTACCGGATCTTATATCACAAGACTCAAAATGATCAAGGATGTTTGCTGGTCTGAATAACCAAATCATTCATACTAATGATATTGGATACTTTATTTGGTAAAATTTATTTATTTATTGTTTTCAGTTTTATAAAATTAGGGTTTTTATAGTTTATAATTCCATTAATTTTGGTGGTTTTCATCCGCTCTCATGCTTTCTTGAAATTAGGATTTAGGGTTGATTGAATTTAAATCAAGAATTAGTTAACGGTTTTATTGATTGAAGTAGGTTTTCAATTCGTATGATTTTCAATTGCTTTGGTTTCAGTTTGTATGGTTTTCAGTTTATATTGACTGAATTAGGTTTTCAATTCGTATGATTATAATGAAAATTTATGTTATTTTGGTGATTATTTGGTGCATTATCCTTTTATTAATCTAATTTCTTCTTTGTGATAGATATTTTTTGCTTATGAAAATTAGATTATGAATGCTCTGGGTGTAGATTGCCATTGACTTTTGATCGGTCTTGCATGTTCTTGATGATTATGTCTTGCAAGTTATATATGTGGAAATAATTGTACATATCATTCACCCATACATGGCTATAATGAAGAAGGTGTTAATTTTAGTTGTGCATTTGACTCTAAAGTTTGTTTCGTGTAGATTCGAAGCAAAGGATTTATCGGGAGATGATTGGGTGCAAAGACATAGAATGGTTGTTCAACAACATGCTAATCAATACAATTTTCATTAGCTTGGGCAAAGGTACAGGGTCTTGAATGATAATATTTTGACACAGATGTTAGAAACTTGGCTGAGACTTGAGGACCAAACTGAAATTTTGATGTTTTTAGGTTGAAGATCTTTAATGGTCAATTTGAAAATCTTCATCAAAGACAATCGTAGTGGACGGTTTCTGTTATGTGTCTAAATAAGAAAGTCAACGGAAGTCAACTAAGGAAGATCAAACAAGAAAAGTCAAACAACGGTTTTTTCCGCCAAAACCCATTTTACCCATTCTTTGTATAAATAAATAATTAGTGCTCATTTGTAGTTAGCTAATCAGAATTGTAAACACTTATCCTTTCTTATTCTCTCTCAAATCATTGTAACAAACTATCTTCCATTAATAGTCCAATTTATTTGAAATTCCTTCTTTTATTGAATTTCCTGTTAATAGGATAGATCTTCTTCGATTCACTCGTTGAATCCTGGAAAGATCATATCAATTGGTATCAAGAGCCACGTTCTTGGCCAGTAAAAAAAATAGAAAATAAAAAAGGATTTCTTGGTTTCTTGATCTCTGGTAAGATGGCCTGTCAAACAAGATTCAGTTCAACTGATTTAGTCAAACAAAACTATTAAAAAAGGAGAGTTTAAGGGGTTCAATAGCATTGTTAATAAAGGAGGAATTGGAGAAGTTAAGGAATGGAATGAGGAAATGTAGCAGGGTAACAAAGGCAGAATTTCCAAGATTTGGAGGAGATGATGTAAAGGGTTGGTTGTCTAAGAGTGAGCAGTTCTTTAAAGATAACAACTGTTAGCAGTAACATTATTTAATAGAAGTGATGGTCATTCACGTTTAGGAACTTTGTAACGTGTGTTAGATATCGTGTTAGAATAGTCAACGGGCTCGTGGATTGGGCTAAGCTAAATGGCTTCTAGTTAAGTTAAGCTAGCCTTTTGAAAGATATTATCCAATCCAACCCAATCTGTTAATACAAATAAGCCGTAAAAACGTTTATTTATATTTTACGATCTTCTAATGTTTTGTCGATAGCAAACGTAAAATCATTTTAACGAAACAAATAAAATACGTAAATGGTTTGAACTAATAGTTTCTAACATATTCACATTATCATATAAAACACTAAAACAAGTATAAGTGATTTTATGATTTAATATTACATATGTACAACAACTAGTGTTTACATATTTGGGTAAAATATACACATAACTAGTATGTAGTATAAATGGGTAGAAACTTAAGTATCATAACCCATTGGGCAAATACATTGAATGTAGTTAGGTACAACCCAAAGCCCATAACCCATGGAACTTGACCCATAACCCATTGCATGACATCATGCTTATATCATACTTGGATAATATCCATAACCCATGGATCAACCCATACCCAAGTGACTAAGTGCATTGCACTCAAGAGATACATTGTATCTAGCTAAAGATCCATGGATCAACCCATGACCCATGACCCATAACCAAAATACTCATGGGTAAAAGGGAGCGTCCCACGGATCCCTAGCAATACGCTAGACGGATCCCAAGTGAGAGGGATCCGTGGGATCCGGGGAACAATAGGTTTTTTATCTATAAATAGTGAGCCATTTCTTCATTATTTCTCACCCCTTTCTAACATACTTTCCCCCTGAGTTAAAATCTCACTAACCTTATATCCAAGAGATCTATGTTTGTAGTTTTGTTTTTGTGTGATCTTCTAGGTTCTTCTTAAAGGCAAGATCACCACCTTTGAAGTCGAGCAAGCTCAAGTCCATGAGTTGCCATGCTTCCTCATCATCAAGGCTACTAAAGTCTTCTTGTTGATGATTCTTTTCTTTTCTAAGAAGTGTTGAAGGCATTTGTGAATGGTGTCTCAAGTGTCAAGACAAAGATATTAGTGAAGGGTATCTATCGTCCATATCATAAGCACTTGTGATAAGTGCTTAGAAGTCAAGACTAGAAGCATTAGTGAAAGGTGCTTAGAAGTCAAGACACAAGACATTATTGAAGGGTGTCTTGAAGATCTAGTTAAAAGGCATTAGTGAAAGGTGCCTTTGATATACATTCGATATGGTGTGTTTCGATGTATAAGATAGATTAGTACTAGATCCAAGGATATTGATATCCTTGATGATGTTGTAAAGGAGTAGATCTCCTTTGGCATTAGTCGTTGGTGTAGTGTGGTAGTAGTTCCTCCATTGCAATGGAACTAGGTGCTTAGCCTAGTACCTAATAAAGGGTAGGCGACGTTGTGTAGGTGTGGTTCACCTTGGTGTGAAAGAACCGGTGGTTAGCCTAGCACCGATAAAGGGTAGGCGACGTTGTGATAGGTGTGGTTCGCCTTGGTGTGAAAGAACTCGGTATCTAGCTTTGTACCGGAAAAAGGTTAAGCGACGTTGCGAAGGCTTCTCCGCCATAAGGAGATTGGTGTAGTGTTTACGAACTCTCGAGTAGGTGACTCGGGAAGTGGAGTAGGGCAAGGAAGTTGTCCTTGTAGCCGAACCACTATAAATACTCGCGTTGTGGTTTTGTGATTCTTACTCTTATCTTTCATTACATATCTTTATATGCATGTTTATCAACATCCAACACACACAACCAAATAGATTGATATAAGTCGATCTAAATAGATTAAAAGGAAGTTTTAATTGGTAAAACTATTCACCCCCCCCCCCCTTCTAGTTTTCCACACTTGGCATTAGAGCTTCGTTACCAAGTTTCTTGAAGTATATTGTACTTTAAAAACTTGATACGATCCATGGTTAATTGAAAACTACAAAGAAGGTCTTTTATAAAAACAAACACCATGTCTTTTAAAACTATATGTTTGGATGTTGATTGAATAACAACATGTTTCTTATTTATTTTCTATTTAAAATGCACTAATCCTTTCTGTCGTGTTGATTAGTCAAAGCTCATACCCACCAAGCTGTAGGAATTGCTTGGTAACAATAATACCTTCCTTAAGAAGGTATCTTAAACACAAAGGAGCCGGAATCGTCTAAGTGACATTTGTTGTGTCATTTGTAAAGACATTCCTAAGTGCATTCGAGGTATGACTTTCCAGTTATCTCTAAATGATATTAGTTTAATAAATAAATGTGATTTCTTAGGTATTTATTTGAGTAGATTTCGTGTTTACACATGTTTTACATGTAGCTTCATTAGGAAGCTTTTTCTTACATACGTGTCACTCCTTCGTCTAAAAATCATGGTTTTTAAAACTTGTGTTTTGTCTCACTTAATCCAAAAATCATATCTTCTAATAATAAAACAAAACACAAATCTCAAAAATTCCTCTTTCCCCATAAATACTCCCACCGTCGACCACTCTATCAAATCCTCACTTTTTCAAATCTTCCAATTTCAAAATCTCCTCTCATTCAAAAACTTCATCTTCCTCCTCATTTCATCTCAACCGAAACCAAGAAGATCCGTCATCAACATGGTTTACATCGCACTTGTGTTCATCGCCTTAACACTCATCGCACTTGTGTTCCCTATGATGAAGTTCACATACGGAGACATTTACTTTGTGTTGTTAATCTACATTGGGATCATATACCCAATCCTTTGTATCATCCTTAGTATTGAAATGCAATATTACTAATAATCTAGTTATCTAGGTTATTATTATGTGTTTGTCATTTCTTTTGATTTATATGTTTCACATTCTGTCGTGATACATTAGAAGTCATGTATGCATGCTAAAAGAAAATGTAGGATAAAACACATATCTTGGTATATAACTAGGAGATCTAAAAGTCTATGTTTTTAATCATAATCTGTTTCTGTAACTCCAGATCTACGGATCCCGGAAGATATACTAGCCGGATCCCTTTTGTAAAGGAACCGTGGGATCCGTCCTACTGGAAAACAGTTTTTCATGCAGAATAAAAACCACCTTCTTTCTAAAAGAAATATTCAACTAGAATGTAAAAACCATAAGTGAGTTAAGTGTCATTATTGTTAAAAACCATTGTTAATAAAAATCTAGTAAAAACATTAGATAATCATTGGGTGACCACAAAAATCACTTTCTTTTAACTCATCTTTTCTATAGGTTTCGCTATGTCGCATGTATATGAGTTTGATTTTTCACTCTCTAGCCTCTACACTCCGAACATCTCTCTTGAGCCCAACACCCCTGGCAATCATGTCCGTGGGTTCAATAATCTCGAAACCCGTCACTTCCATGAAGGACGATTTTGACACCTCTCTACAATTCGAAGAAGGTATCAATACCTCCTTCCGAACCATAGAATTAGAATGTCTTCTTGAAATTAACGAGAAAATATATCCAAGGTTTGTATTGGAATTCTTCCGTCAAGTCGAACTCGTTCAGAAGAGGATCGTTTTCTATCCCTTTGGTTTTGGATCAAAACCAAAAGTTTGTTTTGACTCTTGGGCAATTTGCTCAAATTCTCCGAATTCCAAATCATGGACAATGTGCCTTCACCGAAGATTGGTCTCTTGATTCTCTCTTCAACTTTCGTGAAGAAAATAGCCCATATTGTTCTCACATACCTTCCCCGGAAGACTTGATTCGCATAATATGCAAACCCCATCACTCCAATCCCAACATTATCTATACACGGGATATCCGAGAAGAATACAAGCCCCTTGCTCTTATCCTACGTGAAAATGTTTGGAGTCTTAGGGGGAATCGATAAATCCTTCCCGCTTGTTGTGCTCACGTAATGTATTGCTTGCTAACATAACAACCATACAATCTCGCCTACTTCTTTGCAAGGCGAATTGTAAATCTTCAAGGCTCCAAGAATAAACCCATTCCTTATGGAATGTTCTTGACACGCCTCTATCATAATGTCATGCATTTTCATCCTCAATATCAAAGTCCGTTGTACGTACTTGTGAATAAGATGATGGAACCGCTGAACATTTCCCTCATGAAGGCGTTCTTCATTCCTGAATCCGCCAACACTCATCAACCATTTGATGATCCATCTAGCGAAAACACTTAAGGAACTTAGTAGTATTTCAACTAGGATCAATCTTTTCGTACTCGTGCTTTATCAATGTAATCCTATTTCCTTCATGAAATAAAACATCTTACATTAGATATCTTAGTGTTAGAACCCTTTTTTAACTAACCTTGGAATATAATGCATTGTCAAGATCATTGCATACCTTTAGTAAAGGTTCTGCTGAGCAGATAGACGGATCCCAAAGTTTGTACTAGACGGATCCCTACTCTTAGGGAACCATGGGATCCGTGAGACAGAAAATGCAATTGCAAGCATTGTATCCCAAACATACCCTTAGAACAACTTACACTAAGCTAAACATAGTGTCTTAAGGCAAATTAAGTCCTTATCAAGCTAAGTAGATCCTTCCCACTCACACATAAACTCACCTAGATCACATTCAAAAACGCTTATGGATCTATCGTCTCATTTTAAATCCATTTCTCTTCCGCTCTTAAGCTCACTCATCATTCTCACATGATCCCTCACATATAGCCTTAGAAGTCTTTCGATTATGGTAGAATTGATCATAATCATCCTTACATCAAAATTGATCAAAATTGATCAAATTCTAGTCTTCCCATCTCAAAGCTTTTAGGATAATTTCCAAAACACTATCCTAAGTCACAACCTAGTCTCTAGGATCATTTAGATACACTTGACACTCTCAAAGCCTTTAGTGTCATCCTTCTTCATTCATTGGTACTCATGAAAGTTTCAAACTCTTCCATAAAAGGCAATCATTAGCTACATCACTCATTTCTCTCAAAGTACTAGAGCACCTCTTCATTTAAGACACTTAGGAGAACTGAAACACTCAAGATGATATAGATCTTAGACCTTAGAAGCATCATCTCTACTCTTTCATAGCTGCTGAGAGCCGGATCCCTAGGATTAGCCTAGCCGGATCCCTCTGAAAAGGGAACCGTGGGATCCGGGTTACAGATCAAGTCAAACTTTAGCTAAACAATCATTTCAAGCTCATCTTGCTCACTCAAACACTCCATCTCATCGTAAATGAGTTCCTAGATCAGCACAAACTCTGTATTTGACCCTTGTGCATGTTAATCATCACATTCAAATGAATCTCAATGGCTTAAGGCTTGAATGCACTTGCCAAATCTCTTGCTTTATAAATCACATTGTTAGGACTTCCATAGTCATCATCTTCATTCCTAACCTTCAGCACTTAAACATTCACAAACCTCCTTGAATCATCTCATTATGAGAAAAACTCCAAGTAGCAAATTATCCACCAAAGAACCACCCAAGAAAAAGGCTCGTGTTATACACGAAATCTCTTCAACCGAATCATCTCCGGTCAAGCCAACAAATGCTAGGATTCCTTCTCAACCAATCAAACCTATTCCTAAGAGGATAGTACCCACAAAACTACCTATATGTAACATATTGGATTTCACATACACATCATATCACAAACACAAGAGGCGTACACAATGGTTTTAGAGAGAAAGTTAGAGGTTTGGGAACTTAGTGAGAGAAAATGAAAAATATTATTATGAGCTCCAACTCTCTACCTTGGGAGGTAGAGAGTATTTATAGTCTTACATAAAAGCGCCACCTACGGGTGTGGATCGGGCATACAATGGGTAAAGACCGTCCGTCCTCCACGGTGTTACTAAACTAAATACTACTTAACTATTAAACCACTACGACTACGAGCTTTCTAACGATTACATATACTTGAGGTGACCGACTCTTTAATAATTGGATTTACTAAATCCTAACAATCTCCCCAAGGAGGTCACCTCAAACACACATTAAAATTACATTGAATACAAATAGATATTACATTATAAATTGTTCTTGTATTCTTGTTCATGTTCTTTGTTACGTAGCTCGTAGTCTTTGATTCTTCATTTTGCATGTTTGGATAATCGGTGGAGGTCTTTAAGCGATCCACGTGATAGTGAGTTTTGAGCCAACTTTGAGATCATCACCACATTAAATCTCGACTCTTCCATTGTGGTGTTGGTATTATGTGATGTTGTGACATTTGGACCGACATGCTCACATTACGGATCATGATATATTCTCATCGTAGTAGCGGAAGCTTTCGTTGATTCATGATATTGGGCGTAGCGAAGCATGGAGTGAAAATATCGAGTCATTGATGCACTAATCATGATTTCTTTAGAAATGAATGTGTTGTGTGAGCATGCGGCTATGGATTGACCGCTTCATTTCGATCGGTGCAAGCGTCGGGTGTACGCATACAACGATTAGCAATAAAGCGCACGAAAGTGTCTTTGATCACTTCGTTGAATTGAGGTACACGCCCACGGTTCCCGTTGATCGATTACAAATCTTGCTGTGATCGGTATAATTCGAAGAATTTCCTTGACGAGGTTTCGCGGTGCTCTATTGTTCTCAAACCGAGCGTCTCAAAGAAGACAACACGGAGTGAGTGAACCGGTAATTGAGATTCAGCGATTGATAAAGAGATTTGAAAAACAATCGTGTATCGCTCAATAGAAATGTTTTTGCAATACAACGAAGGTTTTAATGAAAATCATTTATCAATCATAAACACCTTTTATTTTGAAATATTTGTACACGATCGATGTGCTAAAGAAAAGAGTTTTTAAGCACAACGACCGGGTTTTCAAAGGTATCCGTCAATCCATAACTCGAACCGAGATTGATTCAAAGATTGAATCGCCCCATTGTTTCATTCGGTTGTCACATGGTTGATCTATTGGATAGATCTCACATGCCACCCACGAGGAGCTTGTTTGATGTTGGATCGAAGGCTTTCCATCTTCATTGTGAATATGTTTGCATATCACTCGGATGTTCAGCAATACCACAAGGATAATGCGTGGGACTCATAAGATATAATCTCTCATTTCACATTGTGTGAAAGAGAGTCTTCATTGAAAGTGTCCTAAAGAGATTTATTGATGATCTCGTGGCTCTAGACTCAATTGTGCATATTTTGGTTCCTATGTCGGAGACTAGGGAGAGGTCTCCTTCTTCAATATCAACAAACTCTAAGAGGAAGTCGATAGATTATGTAGGTTCCCGTGAGAATGAAACAAGCCTTTTAAGAGGAACTTGAGTGGCTTGGGAAGTTTAGTGCGATCGTCCTTTGGGTCCATGACGTCTTGTCTTCAATACCGATGTTACCTTGGTAACCACCGGAGTATATGAATTGAACCCGTTTACGCCCTAAGGTTGAATTATTGGAGGCTATTTCTTTTCACCCTTTCTCATTCAATTCTTTTCATTCTTCAACCCCTTGATTGCTTACGAGACTTCATAACTAGAACCTTGTTGGGTTTATTCGATACTAGCTCGGTCTCGATCCGCACTCTTCCCATATCTCATTTTCTCCTTTTATCATCATACCTAAGGACTTCTACACTATCTAGTGGATTGTCCTGGGTAGATCCCTCCGATTACGGCGGATCATGGGAACAAATACCTAACCTTATCATCCTTATATCACCATACATAAAGTAAATTTGGTCGGTCTATTTGGTATTGTTCATCCGCCATTGGAACCAATTGAAAACCATTTGAAAATCAATCCGGATACTTGTGATATATTATCAAAGCATTTTGTACTGAATTGTTTTGATATTTTAGAACAAGAGCTCCCCTCAACATTTGCATCAAGCATCATTTTGTAATAGAAATAATTTTCATCTTTGAGGGTTGGCTTGCATCTAAGAGTAGTTATATAAAGAATGTGGTTTTCAAAATAGTTGCTCCCCTCAATATGTGCCTAGATATTTGAAAATGTTTTGCACATATTAGGAAAAAGCACATTGAAATAAATTGATCACGTTTCAAATCTTTGTGGTTTAAGATAGATGCTCCCCTCAACATGTGCATGGAAAATTTGAAATCGTTTGGCACATGTGGGAAGGAGAGCTTGTACATCCTTATAAAACCATTTATCGAATTATCGGTTTAAATCAATTTAAATCACAAATTCTCCCGATCACAATTATCAAATCATTTGAGATTTGTGATCTCGTAATTAAATTGATTTTGAAAGCTTTAAGGAGAATTGTGACTTGATGAAAACGTTTTAAGCGATAAGGATCGGATTTTGAGACTTTAAACTCCATTGATTAAACATGCATGATTATCTTTTGAAAACAATTGTATGACAAATAACCTTTTGATTTAATTGAAATCATTCTCCCCTCAATCAATGACATAAGTTTTGATTGAGAGATGAATATTTTGACTAAAGTTAAGTCAAGATGATTTTCAAAAATAGAGTCCGAGTTATTTTTCAAAGAAATTATTTTCATTAGATAGTAAGTAATTGTTTATAGAATCGAGCATGAGATTTGAAAAACAAGATAAAGCATGGCTCTGTTCTTTCTTTGAAAAGCGGGTTATTGCTCGAAATGACAATAAACCATTGTTTCACTTTCTCCAAAAATATTTTTGATTTTTGATTTTTTTTTAAAGATATATGTACATTCGAACAACATCTAAAGACCCGTGTCATTCTTTGAATGACAAAAAAAGACCGATATAGATATTATCAAGAAAAAGAATCGAGAAAACATGACCAAAAGGACAATATTTTTGAATTTTCAAGATTTTCAAATTTTATGGATTTTTGAAAGTTTTATATTTTCTATTTGCTTTTGAAGGTTTTGTAATTTTGTATTTTGTTTTGAATAAATATATACATGAGATGGATGAAGAAAGACCTTTACTCCTCGTCTTCCTCCTGAAGGCGTTTGAGTGTTTCGGTTGAAGGCTTTTCAAGCCAAGTCGTGGAAGAATAAACTCAAAGCGTTCTCTTGGAAGAGCTTTGGTGAAGATGTACGCTAGCGGTATTCGATCCTCACAAAATAAAGTTCCACCACACCGTTTTCAACTTGCTCACGATGAAATGATGTCGAATGTCGATGTGCTTTGCTCTTGAGTGTTGAGCGTTGTTGCATGAGAGAGCAATAGCACTTTATTATCACGATGACAGAGGAATTTTGTTGAATTCAAAGCCATAGTCGATAATTGGGATCTCATCCATAGGTTTGAGCACAACAAGATGACATGGCTATGTATTCACCTCTGTAGAGAAATAGAAGTACTCATTTGCTTCTTTGAAGACCAACTCACAAGCTTATCACCCAAAAGCGAGCACCTCTAGACGTGCTTGACGTGTATCTTGACATCTGCATGATCGGCATCGGATAGGTTGTTAGTGACATACGGTGTCCTTGGTACCATAGTCCCATATTGATGGTTCCTTGGAGATACCGAAGACCCGTTTAACCGCTTCAAGGTGCTTTTTAGTAGGCTTAGCACGATATCTACACACATGCCGCAGCGAACAAGATGTCGGTCTCACTAGGCGTGAGGTACATCGAGGATCCAATCATACTACGATATTTTGTTTGATCTACCATGATCCACAGTGGTCCTCATCCGGTTTAATACGCTCTATCATGGGAGTGTCAGCGGTGTCACAGAAACAAATCCAAATTTCTTTAAAATCGATTTGCATATTTAGATTGATTTATAAAATGCCTCGGGACTTTGTGAAATTTGTAATCCCAAGAAAATGACATTTGTCCCATCATTGACATTTGAAATTTGGAACCCATTTCATTTGAAAAGCGATCACATTCCATTGGGTCGGTCGAGGCAAAAATAATATCATCAACATAGATTTGAACATGGATTAAATGTTTGCCTGACTTTCTGGTGAACAATGTTGGATCGACTGCTCCTTTGCTGAATCCAGTTGATAGAAGAAATTTTGATAGCGTATCATACCATGCTCTAGGAGCTTGCTTCAAACCGTAAAGGGCCTTTTTCAAGCGATAGACATGAGTAGGATGCTTTGGATTCACAAAACCTTCTGGTTGGCTGACGTAAACTACCTCTTTCAAATCTCCATTAAGAAATGCGGTTTTCACATCCATCTGATAGACAACCATATTCTTGCTAGCAGCATTAGCCAAGAAGATTCTGATAGCCTCGATACGTGCAACAGGAGCAAAAGATTCCTCAAAGTCTATACCCTCTTCTTGTCGATATCCTTTAGCTACTAACCTAGCCTTATTTTTCAGAACATCACCATGCTCATCAAGCTTCACTTTGAAGATCCACTTAAGAGCAATGATCATAGCATACGATCTGGAGCGGTACTAATTCCCATACATCTAATCGATCAAACTCATGAATTTCTTCTTGCATGGCATTGAACCATTGTCTTCATTCATGGCGGTTTTAACATCTTTTGGTTCGATCTTAGAGAGTACGGAGTTGAAGAAGCACCATAAGGCATCGGTTGCAAGTTGTTTCCGTGTGGATCTTGGACGAGAGGGTTTCAATGATGTTGTCCAATGGATGATCATGTGTCCATTTTCTAAGGTGTTCATGTGGTTGTTGTTGAGGAACCGAAGTAGCAGAGTCGATATCTCCGATGAAGATGGTTCGATGATGATTCGAGGAGCAAATATGTTTTCAAATGGAGCATCTTCGGAGTAGCAAAGGATTAACTTCATCATGGGTGCGAAACAATTCCATGATGTACACTTGATGATTGAAGGTTTGTTGATGAGGCAGTTGATTAGTGGCGCTTCTTGACTTAATGACATTGAAAATGAAGGGTTAACTTCATTGACGGGGATAGGAGTAGCCTTTGTTGATGGAATTGACATATCATTAGCACTTGGCTCAAAGTGTTCATCAAACATAGGATCAAACAATTTCTTTAAATCATCTTCGAGGAGGTACATAAGGAGTTCTTTGGTGAGTGATTTGAAACAAGAGTAGGCGATAGGACTACTTGATGAAGGTTGTGATGCGGGTCGAGCTGGATTGTCACGGAGCCATTTGCCCGGTCGACTCATCGAGCGTGGCGTGAATAGTTTCCATGATATCTCGAGTTCTTTTGTTGTAGATTCGGTAACCCTTCTTGTTTGATGCATAACCTACAAACACTCCAATGTCCGCTTTAGCTCTTAGTTTACCTAAATCTTGACCATCAAAGCACACAAAGCACCAAATACGAAGGTGGGAGAGATCGGGTTTTCGTTTATGGATAAGTTCATATGGAGTTTTGTCATGAGAGGTGTGTATAAGGGAGCGATTTTGGGTGTAACAAGCGGTGGCAATGGCTTGACCCATAAAAACATTGGAACCTTTGAATAAATTAGCATTGTTCTTGCGGCTTCCACAAGAGTTCGATTTCATCTTTTAACTACACCGTTCTGTTGAGGAGTTCGTGGAACACTTCTTTGATGGTGATTCCAACACTTTCATAAAGGAATCAGTTCTTTGTTAACAAACTCGGTGCCATTGTCATTCGAACAATTCTAACGGTATTGTTGAGTCGAACTGAAGTTGTTTGATAAGTTTGATGATGACATCGGAGTTTCATCCTTTGTCCTCAAAAACTTCACCCAAGTAAATCGAGAGTAGTCATCAACAACTACTAGAATGTATTTCTTCCCATTTATCGTTTGCACTCTCATTGGTCCGCATGAGATCCATATGAAGGGTATGAAGAACTTCCATTCTTGAGTTTGTGGGTTTTGGTTTGTGGGCATATTTCGTGCTTTTTCCCAATTGGCAAGTGAGCAGAGATGATCTTTTCATATTTCAATCTGGGTAAGCCTCGACAAGATCCTTTACGGAAAGGTTATTAATGGTGCCGAAGTTCAAGTGATTGAGGCAGCGATGCCATAACCATGACTTTGTTTTGAAGCCTTTGACAACAAGCATATTGAGAGGACTTCATCATGTCTTCGATAGATATGGTGTATAGATTTGAACCACGGGTTCCTCTTAACAATTCCACACCATCAAGTTCTCTAACGAAACAAGTATGCTTTCTAAAAGCCACTTCTAGATCGGAATCACGAATTGACCAGCGAGAAAGCAGTTATGACCAAGACCTTCTACATAATATACCCAGGAGATTACCTTTTACCCACAACATAGTCTCCATAACCCATAATAGCACCGAAATGGTCGTTCCCGAATCTAAAGTCTCGATGAATTTACTCACGAAGTTCATGAGCATGGCGATCTCCGGTCATATGCTTGGAGCGGCTGAGTCCGGTACCACAGAGCGATTTGAGCGATCTGCGGTTGAACACGAGACAAGAATGGATAAGCGGATAATTGGGATCCCCATGCAAGAATGGGTTCCATTTGGTTAGTAACGATGATTGGAACACCCACATCGAAGTAGAAACAATGGAATCATCGAAATAGATGCGATGCTAGTGTCCGTATTTGACCTATTCAAAGTATGTTCACTTCTTAAGGAATAGTTCTACCGGTAGGCATCCATTTACTAGTGGGCATTGACTTAGCAAATTTAGGGCACAACTCATTAACCTACGGCCGTGGGTATCCATTGATAACCTATATTCTTGAATTTTCTCCTGTGGGTTTCCACTGTTTTCTAACTTTCTTCGCTTTTGCCTTTTAGCCTTCTTAGCTTGATTTTTAACATTAACAATTTTAACGGGGCATTTAACGGCATTAATCAAATCATTCACACCACATTCATGATTAGAAAGCGAATTCAAGCAATCATCGATTACATGGTTTGCAGATAGTAGCATAATTGAATTAATTACGATGCGCTTATCGCTAATACTAGAATCAACACGATTCGTTTATTCAAATCAAACTTAATGTTCCTAGGATGGTCTTCTACTCTCTTCCAATGCACATTCTTAGCTTGCGAGGTCCTATCTTGCTTGGTATTGCACGGAGGCTTTGACCCGCTTGCTTTAATGTCATGATTACTCTGTAGGGAATTGTGGGAACATTAGTTGGTTGATCTATTTTTTGCATTCCTGAACTAGATGTGTAAGGATCTGAACTACTTGAAGGCACATTAGAGTTCACTTTATTATTACTGGGCATAGAATGGTTTGTGTTCTTGGCATTAGGCATAGAACAAGGCATCAGAACTTTATCATTCTTAAAAAAGTATCTTGGGCATGTTGCTCTTAAACATTCTAAAATCTCATGAGATCGTTTGGCATATAGGCAAGCATACCTAACTTCTCTATCAAGTGGTTTATTTAGGTAATCTTCTTCTACAATCTCACGAAGACATTCTAGATTATCCTTAAGATGATAAAAGTAATCATGAAACACACTTTCATTGTTTCTGAGATGAGGAGGAATGTATTTAACAGTCACAGTATATTTGCAGTATGTAGATGAATTTGATGCAACATTCTCATTAAAGACAAGTGGCAGTTTCCCTTTTTCCAATCTCCTCAGATTCTCAATTTCCTTTTGCAACGAAGTTATTTTTTCGTTATTTTTGTTACGAGTGACTTTTATTGATTCAAATAACTCATTGAAATGTCTTTTAACCTTTTCATTTTCTTCTATAAAACTCTCATTTTCCTTTTGTAAAGCATTAACCAAGTTTTGAAGATGAAAATTTTGAGAATTCCGAGAATCTAAAGGAGGAGGCATTTGGGAGCGGTTACATTGTTCTTTTCACCCTTTAATTGAGATATTTGGGCTTTCAACTTTCGATTGTGTTACGGTGAGCTTGAATCATTCATCACGTTTGTTTAATTCAAAAGCGCATCAAACTCGGAACATCCGAGGATATCTTGATGTTTGAGGTTTTAACATTTTCTTTAAGATGTTGATATTTTAGTTGCAAATCAAAATGTTCAACTTCTAGCTTAGAAAAATGTTTTACCAAATTATCGTGATCATCTGTTCAATTTTCTCACTTAGTTTAGAGTTTTTGATTTCAAGCTCAATGACACGATCATGGGAGACTTTCAAAGCAACAGATAATTCATGAAATTGAGAAGCGATAATAGAACAATTAGTAGCGATGTAGAACACATCTTGAGAGATACATTGTAAATCGATTCTCATTTAAGGTATGCAAGTTCTTCCTCTCAATCTCATTATATTTTAATGCTCGCTCATAGTCACTAACCTCAACTATCATTGCATCAAATTCCTTTTCCATTCCTTTAATATCCGAATCCATCCCTTTTAAGACTCTCAAATTGATCTTTTAGTTGTTTAAAAAAGGCATGACCTCGGTTAAATAGCATTCTTTTGTTTGCTCAAAACCCTTTCCCTTGATTATCCCGATGGGTGTGATCCTTTTCTTACAAGTTTTCTCAAAATCGTCAAATAGTTGAAAAATAACATATTGGTGATTAAGGTCTTGCTCTTAGTGGCAATAGTTCTAGGAACTAAATGCATTGGTGTATTTGGAGGATACACGATTCTTGCAGAGCATTTTCCTAAGGGAGGGTTTGTTTCAACAAGACTTTCGCTTTTGCTTATCTAAGTCCTTTTCCGAACACTTGTTCGGTGTTAACAAAGTTTGAGGCTTAAACTTGTTTAAGGAAATCCAATTTTCCTTTTGTAATCATGAGGTTTGACAATAATCTTATTCTCTTTGCACTTGGGATCGTTAAGCTTCTTATCCATTTTCTCCTAGATGCATCATCTAATTTTCTATCTTCCTCGGTGCACTCAATGCAACTAGGTGTACATCTAGGTTTAAGAATCTCATTGCCATCATAGATTACATTTTGAGCAGCCTTTGCTATCTTACCATACATAGGGTTGGGTTTATCTACAATGGGAACACTATGCTTATCGCTTAAGACTCTATGCTTAGTGACCATGTGAGCAGTCTGAATGGTATTCCCTTGTACGTACAGCTTATTTTCAAGCTTGTTTTTCAAAGTTTTTAGATTGGAAAAATCATTCAAAAGTTTTGATTCCTTAACATGAAATTCTTGTTTAAGCACTTTAACATTTTCTTGAAGTTCTTGTTTTTGCTTAGTGGTTTTAGAAAGCTTTTCTTGTAAGGAGTTTAACCCTTGTTTTAACACTTCTTCACTAAAATTACTTTTTCTAATAATTATGCGCATTTGGTTGTCCAACTCCGCTCACGAGTAGTTAACTCAAACTTAGCACGTTGTTCATAAATGGCAACTTGTTCTTTATAGGCATTAAGTTCGAAATAACGAGAATCATCGAGGCACATGCGGTGTATTCATCAAAAACATAGTCATCATTGTTGCGCAGAAGATGCATCACTTGGTACAATCTCACTTTCACTTTGTTTCACATATTGATCATATGGGACAACATTGATATTACCCAAATTTTCAATATCTGATTCAATAGTTTCAGTTGATTGTACTTTGTCATGTATCTTTTGCACATCAACATCATCGTATAGTTTTAATACCTCTGAAATGATTTTGTCTTTAGATGGACCAGCTTGTTGTGGTGGAGAGACCTTTGGAGAAACCATATGAGTGATGCTAGCCATGAAGATTGTGCAGGCAAGAGGTTCATCATCGACATCGAGTCAAATGCATCACGATCGGCTACTTGAAAGGCATTCGATGATTGTGACCTATTTCTGAATTGGTTGTTCATCCACATCGCATCATATGTCTTGGCATTCCGCAAAGAAGAAATAATAACTCTTCTTCATCTAAAGTCGCTCCATTATCCCGAGCTTGCACAAGCAACATCTTATCTGAAGTACTCGCATTATGAGGCGTTTTGGCGATGTGCGGTTCCTTGCAATATGTCCTCACCACACGATTGTAGCATTTGATTGGCTTTGCTTGTCCTTGATTTCCAATCCTTCCCTATTCGATTTCCAACATAGCCTCCACTACTCCACCTCTTCCTGTTCATTTTGCCTTCCTTGAGCAGGTTGCACCATAACTTTTCCATCTCGACAACTACATGATTGTGAAGGTTGGATGTAGTTCGATCTCATTGTTAGTGTGACTGTTGGCATGTGGACCGAGAGTCGGGTTTTGTTTAACCATAAGGGCTAGTTGATTAATGAAGTGTCCAGCACGGGTGCATCGACATCGGCTTGTTTGAACATTGGATCGGGAATGAGTTTGTGATTACCATTACCCATGGGTATAACTTGAGAAGCTTTGGTGGTAATTCCAACATTTATGTAAAAGCGGTTGAATCATTTGATGAGCTTGTCTCTCCTGGTTGGTTTTGAACCGCTCAAGAATCCTTTTTCAAACATAGCATGTCTCTCATTACGAAGAAGGAAGGCATAGAGTTGCTCATAGTTTGTATTCTTCAATCCTTTGTTTAGCTTCACAGAGGTGACAAACTTGTGCCATTCGGATTCATGTTGTTCACAAATTTTGAGTTCAAATTGTATGTTTGGCATGGTCATTTTGATGTTTCTCATGTCATTCACAAGCTTATGGAATCTCACGTAGTACTCATAGACACTCTCATCGGTTTCATATTGAAGTGCTCAAATTCATCATACAGTTGTGATTCTCTGTCTTTAATAGTTAATTGGAACACGAGAGAAGCATCTTGACATTATCCCACATTGCCTTGGCTTCGGTGTTGTGATTGATAAGCTTGTAGATATCTTTTGGAAGACCTTGAAGTATAATGTTAGAAGCCACGATATCGACATCGAATCTCTTTTTCTCCTTATCATTGAGCTCATCATACGTCTTTAGTGTCTATTCCATAGATCATTGTTCCATCTGCAATTGTATCAATTAAGTCTCTTGTTGTCTCAATCGATATGGTCCTTCGTCAATGGATTTGAGAATGTTGACCCATTTTCCTTACCAAGATAGTACAATCTGATTCGTTGAGCCCAAGAGTCGTAGTCGATTCATCAAGCATGGTTGGACGGGTATCTGAACCATTTGCTTGAACATCCTCAACAACGATGGAGATGATTGTAGATACGTTGGTAGACATGTTTGCAGATTACACGGATTTTATAACTCTATGATTAAACCGGGAAATATATTCTTTTACGGGATTTTACTAAATCAAGAGAAAACCGTATTATAAACAAAAGTTAACCAAGTTGCTAAGAATTCTTGAACTAAGTCGCTAAGTAGCAACTCGCTAAGATCTCAATTTTCTGTGAACCAAGTCGCTAGACATAAGTTGCTAAAGCACCAAGTCGCTACACAGTCAAGTCGCTAAAGAGCAACTCGCTAAGGTCCAAGTCTCTAACACCAAGTCGCTAAGAAACTTAAGTACAAGTCGCTAACAAAACTGAAAGCAAGTCGCTACCTTTATCAAGTCACTACCGTAGTGGAGAATCCACTAAGTGTCTTGTTTGTCGGCTTGTCTCGAAGACAAGTCGCTAGGACCAACTCGCTACCAAAAGCACTACAACTCGCTACCTTTTCTTCAAGCAAGTCGCTAAGATGAAATTCACTCCGAGAACCAAGTCGCTACCAAGAAAAACTTCAAAACACACTTTTCAATCCAAAACAAGCTCAACCACGTTGATTCAAGCTTACTAAATCAAAACCCAAGCACATACAATGATTCTAAACACAAAAGTACACCCAAAATTCAAACTTTAACACTAGAAATGAACCAAATGATGCAAAACCACTAAACTTTTCAAACTCAAAACCATCTAAAACCACTAGAAATCCAAGGATTTGTGAGATGATCGACCATGGCTCTTGATACCATTTGTAACATATTGGATTTCACATACACATCATAACACAAACACAAGAGGCGTATACAAGAGGTTTTAGAGAGAGAAAGTTAGAGGTTTGGGAGCTTAGTGAGAGAAAATGAAATATATTATAATGAGCTCCAACTCTCTACCTTGGGAGGTAGAGAGTATTTATAGTCTTACAATAAAAAGCCACCTGACGGGCTGTGGATCAGGCATACAGTGGGTAAAGACCCGTCCGTCCTCCACGGTGTTACTAAACTAAATACTACTTACTATTAAACCACTACGACTACGAGCTGTCTAACGATTACATATACTTGAGGTGACCGACTCTTTAATAACTGGATTTACTAAATCCTAACATATACTTTAGGTAACCACCATACCTCCTAGGCCAAACAATATCATCTCCACTAAACCATCACCATTGGTTCCTAGAGCTATCTCTTTTACATCTCCACTATCATCACCACACCTCTACAATTTAGAGGACTTGCCTCCTAGGCCGTCTCATCCGCTTCCGCCAACAACACTCTCTTCATTAGGAGGAATAGTGACACAAAATCAAAGTGTTGAGTCAACACTCGCTCCGGCTTCCTTTTCGCCGTTTCCATCATATAATCCCATTTGGATTATGAGGAATCATCAAAGTCAACCATACGACCATATGGAAGTTGACACTTCTCTACCACCACCATCATTCTTGGTCGAGCCATTCTCAAATGCGCCTCCACCAATTCCTCCGTCGTTTGAAGCCCCACAAGCCGCTTCACTTGATCCTTCGCATCAAGCCATTTTATTTCTTCCACCACCACTACCTAGCCATGACAAAGATTGCTATCATTGTCAACATGTTGAAAGTTTGATACATGAAATGCGAGAAGACCAACGTTTCATGTTCTATCATCTCCTCGAGCGTTTGGACGAGATTAAACCTAAACAAAACTTGAGCTAGAAGATTTTAGTGGTGTCCTAGCATCAAGCGTTAGTTGGTCTAGAAATTCCTAGTCATGTATTGTCTATTTTCTTATTTTTAGAGTCATGTATATCATAACTCTTGTTTTATTAAATGAAATTACATGCTACTTGCTATATTTCTGAGTATATGTGTATATTATATAATCCATATCTCACTTTGGTGTTAAAATTTCTTGTTATACCACCATTTGCTGATTTTATTCATCAGCCAGACGGATCCCTTTTGTTGGCCTAGACAGATCCCTACTAGGAGGGAACCGTGGGATCCGTGAGACAGAAACGTATCTTTCTACTAACTTGGACCATATTTGCAGGAAATTACGCATTATACCTGTTTTTCTAACCTTTGTTTTGTAGTTATTCAATTAACACATGAAGAATTTGACACCCTAAAAGCTAGGGGGAACTTGGTGTCAAAACAATACGTTGCAAAATTACTTGCAATCTTATATTTATATTTCATGACATCCCGTTGCAAAATTACAATCATCTAGGGGGAGCACACCCGTCACATAGACAAAATCTTTTGCAAAACTTAATTGCAAATGAACTAGATTAGAATTACTTTCTTGACGCCCTTACTTAGGGATGGACTCGTCAAGGGGGAGTAAAGACGAGATCCTTTCCCGTTACTTGCTCTTTAATTCTTATTTCTTTTCTACTTTTCACACGTTTTCCTAAAAACAATGTGTTGATTTCTTTGAAGCTCTTTTGTTTCGACAAAAGGGGAAGAAAGTAAAACTACAAATTCAAACTTTTACAATTTTAGCTTTTCCTTAAAATAATTTTATGTTTTGTCATCAACAAAAGGGAAGATTGTTAATACAAATAAGCCGTAAAAATGTTTATTTATATTTTACGATCTTCTAATGTTTTGTCGATAACAAACGTAAAATCATTTTAACGAAACAAATAAAATACGTAAATGGTTTGAACTAATAGTTTATAATATATTCATATTATCACATAAAACACTAAAACAAGTATAAGTGATTTTATGATTTAATATTACATATGTACAACAACTAGTGTTTACATATTTGGGTAAAATATACACATAACTAGTATGTAGTATAAATGGGTAGAAACTCAAGTATCATAACCCATTGGGCAAATACATTGAATGTAGTTGGGTACAACCCAAAACCCATAACCCATGGAACTTGACCCATAACCCATTGCATGACATCATGCTTATATCATACTTGGATAATATCCATAACCCATGGATCAACCCATACCCAAGTGACTAAGTGCATTGCACTCAAGAGATACATTGTATCTAGCTAAAGATCCATGGATCAACCCATGACCCATGACCCATGACCCATAACCAAAATACCCATGGGTAAAGGGGCGCCCACGGATCCCTAGCAATACGCTAGACGGATCCCAGTGGGAGGATCCGTGGGATCCGAGGAATGAGGTTTTTCCTCTATAAATAGTGAGCCATTTCTTCATTATTTCTCACCCTTTCTAACATACTTTCCCTTAGTTAAAATCTCACTAACCTTAGATCCAAGAGATCTATGTTTGTAGTTTTGTTTTTGTGTGATCTTCTAGGGTCCTCTTAAAGGCAAGATCACCACCTTTGAAGTCGAGCAAGCTCAAGTCCATGAGTTGCCATGCTTCCTCATCATCAAGGCTACTGAAGTCTTCTTGTTGATGATTCTTTTCTTTTCTAAGAAGTGTTGAAGGCATTTGTGAATGGTGTCTCAAGTGTCAAGACGAAGATATTAGTGAAGGGTATCTATCGTCCATATCATAAGCACTTGTGATAAGTGCTTAGAATTCAAGACTAGAAGCATTAGTGAAAGGTGCTTAGAAGTCAAGACACAAGACATTAGTGAAGGGTGTCTTGAAGATCCAATTAAAAGGCATTAGTGAAAGGTGCCTTTGATATACATTCGATATGGTATGTTTCGATGTATAAGATAGATTAGTACTAGATCCAAGGATATTGATATCCTTGATGATGTTGTAAAGGAGTAGATCTCCTTTGGGATTAGTCGTTGGTGTAGTGTGGTAGTAGTTCCTCCATTGCAATGGAACTAGGTGCTTAGCCTAGTACCTAATAAAGGGTACGCGACGTTGTGTAGGTGTGGTTCACCTTGGTGTGAAAGAACCCGGTGGTTAGCCTAGCACCGTAAAAAGGGTAGGCGACGTTGTGATAGGTGTGGTTCGCCTTGGTGTGAAAGAACTCGGTATCTAGCTTTGTACCGGAAAAAGGTTAAGCGATGTTGTGAAGGCTTCTCCGCCATAAGGAGATTGGTGTAGTGTTTACGAACTCTCGAGTAGGTGACTTGGGGAGTGGAGTAGGGCAAGGAAGGTGTCCTTGTAGCCGAACCACTATAAATACTCGCGTTGTGATTTTGTGCTTCTTACTCTTATCTTTCATTACATATCTTTATATGCTTGTTTATCAACATCCAACACACACAACCAAATAGATTGACATAAGTCGATCTAAATAGATTAAAAGGAAGTTTTAATTGGTAAAACTATTCAACCCCCTTCTAGTTTTCCACACAATCCAAGCCCATGCCAAGCCCATTAGGGTGTTATGTATTTAAGTATAAATACCCCTCAAATGTGTCATTTGAGGGGTGTGCTTGAGTGTGTTTTGTGTGTGTTTTTATTTCAAGTAATACAAGTTTTCTCTTCATCTTTTTCTCTCTAACATACACGATCCATATATATCAAGTCACCACTTTCCTTTCTTCTTCTTAATCTTTACGCATATCTTATAGTTTGTGTTTAACGTGTTCATCTTGTGGTAACGTGGGTATACGCGTAAGGTTGATGTAAAAACAAGGTCCTACAGTTGGTATCAATCGCCTAACAATGGTTTAGGAGTGTTGTGTTACGTTTTTTGTTGAAACTTTACAAGAAAGTTGCGTTTTTCCTATAAAACGTGGGCTTTTGGCTTAAAGTTTTGATTTTTACGTGTTGTTAAAGTTAAAGTTGTAGTTTTTATTGATATTTAAGTGTTTTGGAAGAAGTTTGTGCAAAAGAAATTGTTTGAAAACGTGTTTTTGGGTGAAAAATTGCGTTTTTGCAAAAACTGGGCATTTTTACGCGTAAGGTTGCAAGTACATAAAGTCAAAACCCTCTTTTTATGCCTAAGGAAAAGTCAAAACCCTATTCTTACGCATAAGGTACTACGCGTAAGAATTGAAGTTTACGCATAAGCTTTTGGTGAACCATCTTCGTGCAACAACGGTTACTCAGTGTTTTCCTTGCTTGGGTAAGCTTGAAAAACACTTCGACTTGTGGATATCTTTCACGCTTGGACGAGTGTGAAGGATTTTGGTTTTAAACCTAAGTTTAAGCATAAGCATAAGCATAAAAGCTTACGAGTAACACTCTACGCCTAAGCTAACACTTACGCGTAAGGTTTCTTACTTATAAGCATTTAGTTTACGCATAAGCTTACGCTTAAACCTTAAGTTTACGCGTAAGTCTGGGTCTACACATAAGCATCATCATACGCCTAAGGAGGGTTACGCATAAGCAGTTTACCCATAAGCAATCTACGCCTAAGCAATCCTACGCATAAGCATCAAATTCTTACGCTTAAGAACAGGTTTACGAGTAAGATTTTGAGCAAAACTTCAAACGGCCATAACTTTTGAACCGTAACTCCGTTTTCAGCGTTCTACCCATCAAAACGACCGTGAGAATGAGGAGATTGGCATGCCGAGTAAACTAGGTCAACCTTCAAGTCCTAAAAACGCTCCGAAAAGAAGTTATTGAGGTTTTTAAGTGTTTAGACCAAATTTTCACTACAACAACCGATCTTAATCTTCGTCAAACACAACTCCTTTATCGTTGAATCGATCCTACATCAACTTTATCAGTAATATTTTCGTCCATGGCAACTCAACAAGACATTCATGCATTTGGTGCCGAAAACCGTCCTCTATCTTTGGAAAAAGGTGGTTATCTTCAATGGATGAGTCGTATGCTCCGCCACATCAAGACCAAACCTAATGGAAAACTAATGATTCAATCCATTACGAATGGACCCTTCAAGCCTCGACAAGTCCAAAACCCTCGAAATCCGATGCAACACCTCCCGTCCCACCATCCTTTCGTGCTCAAATTGAATCGAATACCACCAAGAGGATCGAAACAAGTCGAGCAGATGACATGGCAATTCACATTGTCAATGGGATTACCAAGAGACATCTTTCTTTGCGGTGAGCAGAAACCGAGTTCGATATGTGGGAGCGTGTTAGGCGGATTTGTTATGGAGCGTAAATTGGTCAACAAGACCACGGAGAACAAGTCGCTAACTGCATGGGATAAGTTTACATCTACTCGGGAGAATCCATTGAATCCTACTATGGAAGGTTTTGCACTTTAGTGAATGAGCTTATCGAAACAAGTTGGCACTCGAACTATCGTGAGTAACATCAAATTCCTAAACAATCTTCCGTAAGAATGGGGACGATATGTCACTATTGTCAACCAAACAAAAGACTTACATCGTGAACTTTGATCAACTCAACGATTTTACCAAACAAAACCAAAGTGAAGTGAATGAAGTAAGGAAAGAAAGATTGGCAAAGAATCATGATCCATTGGCACTAATTGCAAAGACTCAAACTCGGTGAATACACAACAACAAGCTTCATCATCTTCCACTAACAACAACTCGCAACAATACATTCCACAACCACAAGTTGTTATCCTCAATAACAATTCTATCCACCGGAACAACAAGTCATTCAACAAAGTATCCACAATACCGGACCAAGGAATCATCGATCCTGGCCCGAACAAGAAGAGGCTTTGTCAAATGCATTTGCATTTACGAGTAAAGCATTCGAAGTTGCTATTCCACACCAACTAACAACAACCAAAGGATTTCATCAAACACTCAGCAGTGCAAATTGCACGGTAGGGTTTGAATATGGGTCATCAGGACAAATGGTTGGAGTTATTGCGAATCCACGAGGATATGCTTTGGATTTCACATGGTAATCAGCGGTTCCGTATCGGTAATCAGTTGGGTCGAATGTTGGAAATCAGTTAGGCGGAATGTTGGGAATAGAGCGGTGGGCAATCGAATGGGAATGTTGCAGGACTCTAGTCGTTGGGAATTATGGAAATGTGAATCAGGTGTCGGGTTAAGTGTTACAACTGTCAAGGAGTGGGTCACATGGCAAGGAATTGTCCTACTAAGCCGAAAAAGAAGGATGCGGCGTATCTTGTAAAAGCTATCTTCATTAGCACAAAATTGAGCGGGGTTGCGGTTGAGTCTTTGAGGAACATGACTTTTCGCTATTATGGATGATTTGGAAGACCTAGAGGAAATCAACGCAAACCGAATCTTCATGGCAAATCTTGAGGAGACTAAGCACGACATCGACTCGACGCACCTCCTGTCTATGACGCCAATGCGATTCGAGGTACCAATCATTGATCCATGCTATAACAATGTCATATTTTATGTGTTTACTCATGACTTAACAACATTCTCGTGGCATCGGCACCTACTTATGATACATATCTGGACAATCCGAGTTGTAGCAATACTAACTCACGAAACTCGGATGTGGATCTTAGTGAAGGCGTGTGGCACAAAATCTCGAGGCCGATGAGGAAACACGTGCCTTATTTGAAACATTAATCAATAATTGTGGCATTGAAATTGAGAAAGTTAAAAGGTCAATCGCGATGTTAAGGCGCGAATGAAAAATTGGCACCGAGCTTGAGAGGTACAAGGAGAATGCAAAAGCTTTTGAATTTCACAAAACAAAGAGTCGAATTAGAAATTGGTTATCGAAATTACATTTTAAAAGAACAATAATTGCAAATCAAGTATAACACACTTGATGTGAATTTGAACTTGAAAATAAAATCTTTAAACAAGGAAATTTCTGATCTAAATGACCAACTTTCTAAACAAAAAGCAACTTATTCTGATCTTGAAAAAGAAAACAAGCAGTTAACTGATTTTTCAAAACGAGAAGATTCCCTTCTTGATGAAATTCTTGATAAAAATGAAAAAAATCACCAAATTGAAAAATTTGCTTGTTACAACGGCTCATTCTGCTAAAACAACCACGATGCTTTCTAACCAAGTAAATCCGTATTTTCATACAACACATAAAATGGCCCTTGGTAACAACCCTTATTGTTTCCTCAAGAAAGCTCAGAAAGAACGGAATGTGTTAAACAATGGAAAAACTTTGCATGAACCCATAATTGTTCGTGATTCTCTTGAAACGTTAGAACTATCTGAGGAGAGTAGATAAAAAATGAAACAAAAAAACCCGGAAATCAAACCAATCGACTACAACAAATGGAACAAAATTTCTGGAATTACTTTTGTTACACAAAAAGAAAAGTCACAGTTTTCCATCACACCAAGTATTTCAAACTAAGAGTCAACACCTGTTTCAAAACAAGTTTCAAAACCAATTTCAAAACCTGTAGTTGAATCAAAATCATTGTAAAACATGGAAAAAATGTCTTCAAACAATCCTTTTAACACAAGTGATGCCAGAAGCATTTTAGATGATGTTAAAACTAGAATTGGGATACTTCAAGAGACTGTTAAAACTAAAACCAATATTACAACTAACATATGGTTTTCTAGTTTTGATGATGAAAATAAAAAGTTTTTGAAACTCAAATTGCCCCTCAAGTGAATAACATCAATTCAAGGGTAATGCATTTTGAACAAGCATTTTTGAAAGAAGCGATTGACTTTGTCAAGGACCATAAATCCACAGTAAAGAAAGCTAATGATGATGTTGAACACATCAAAGTTTTGGAAAATTTAAATGATTCTCTTTGAAGATGTTCGACTCTTCGATATTATGTCCATTATTTTACAAACATATTACATTGAAGATCATGAAAGACTCGGTCTGAGACCTACGAAATTGTTTCAAAATATGAAAAGCTCTGAAAAACTTGAAAAGAAAATGTCTCATATTTTAAACAACTTGATCGAAAAACCGAGAAATGCAAGTATGACAAGCTGTCAGATGAGCGTGCCTTCAATGACATGAAAGCTAAAATGATCTTTTGAGGGCTCACTGGAATGTCAAAAAGGAAAGGCAATGGATACTAAGATTACAAAACCATTGGTGAGGAGAAAGCAAATGTTCCCAAACCGCTTTCAAACCAAAATGTCTATTTCTGCCTCCTCCAAAAGTCAATGAGAAAAAGATTTGTCAAAACCGGTACTCCACCGCCTTGTCAAAGCAAAATGAAAAATTGTTGAAAATGAAAAGCGGTTATCGAAACCAAAAGTTTTAGACCGGCCTTTTTAAGATGAGTACCACTAATAAATGCGCCTCCACATCTAAATCATATGGAACAAACGACATAAGTTTAGATAAGCACTCTAAAGAGACTAGGAAAGCTGAAACCACTTCTAGATAAAAAGTGAATCCTAATGAGTGTGCCTTACCTTTACAAGACTAGGAAGCACCTCTAGGAGCAGACAGACTAAAGCCTAAGAGCAATACAAGGAACAATAGAGTCTCGCATGCCTCTAAGAGTAGTAGCTTGAATAAAGAGAAGAAAGTAGAAGAACACCCTAGGAATTTACCGCTTTGTAATAAGAAAGACACTTCATCTGAATCTAATGAACCTATGAAATCTGCTAAGTTTAATGAATCTATTGAATCTGTTTGTTTAACTTGCAAGAAATCTTTAACTAATGTTCATGATGATTGTGTTTCTAAGTATGAGAATGTTAAGCCTGCTCAGAAGAACGTTCCTAAAAGAACTTATGCTAAACCAATAGGAAGACTAGTTGCAAGATTTAGGTCTTACACTACTGATAGGAAGCATAGTCCTTACTTTAGGGATGACATTTGGAAACCAACGGGTAGAACTTTCATACTCCAGAATGGTAGAATGAGTGATGAACTTGCTTTCCCAGTAGATAAATTCTATGAGTGTGATCAGGATTTTACCTCTAACCCAAAGGAACCAAAATCAAAACGGTTTCCAAAATCTTCTTCTTCTTGGCAGTTATCGAAATATGTCTTTGGATCGTCGACTCGGGTTGCTCCAAGCACATGCCAAAGAATCTGAAGCTGGCGATCAATTTCATCCGAAATTCATGGGGCTATGCGTTTGAAAATGATCATGTAGCATTTATCATGGGTTTTGGAGATCTACCTTTTGGAAATTATTTGATCACTCGGGTTTACTATGTTGAAGGGTTGGGACACAATTAGTTTTCAGTCGGGCAGTTCTGTGATGCAGATTTAGAGGTCGCATTTAGGAAAAATGCTTGCTTCGTTAGAAACTTGGATGACACTAATCTCTTAACTGGGAATCGTGATACAAACTTGTATGCTATCGACATTAACCAAATGGCCTCTTCCCACTACAAGAATTCTGTCGAATAGCCACGAACAAAATTTGTGGGTAAAAGGCCTAATTTTGTGGGTAATTGGGTAATACCCACGGATTACCCACGACTCTCTGTAGATGGGTAAAACCTCCGAGGCTAATTGTTTGCCCACAACATTTTCACACTGTGGGTAAGTTTACCCACGTCATTTTTGGTGGGTAATTGTTTTGCATTCATGGGTAAATTGTTTGTGGGATTTTCTAATTCACCACGAAATACCCACATATATACTCGTGGGTATTCTGTGGGTAACAATGCCCACAAAACTATTCGTGTGTAAAATTCAAATATCCCACAACAATCCTTGAATAAAATTAACCACGTATATAGTCGTGTGTAAAACACGTGAGCAAATTTGCCCATGATAATCGGTGGGTAAAATTACCCACACATATGACTGTGTGTAAATGTCATGGGCAAACATGACATATTTGCCATGAGTATTTTGTGGGTATATTCATAGCTAAATTACCCTTTATTTTTATATTTAAAATGTGACTAATCCGTAGCATCTATCATAAAAACCACACTAAACACAAATATTATCGTAATATAAAGCACACAATAATAAATAGATCATTCGTACATAAATAATAAGCTTCCTAATTTAAAACAAACCATCATTCTAATGATGTCGCAAAACAAATAAAATAACCTGAAAGAGTAAATTACACCGTTGGTCCCCAAACACTTCTCAATTCTCGTATATAGTCTTAAGTTCTTCGAAATCGCACTTTTGATATCTTAATGTATCTTCCCATGCAGGATTCGAGCTAGGGGTGCCATGGTGCACGTGCACCCCATGGAATTTTTCGATATAGTGTTAATTTTTGAAAAAATTATCGATTTTTTAAAAATGTATCTTAAATGCACCCGGTGAAATTGAAACAGGGAGAGGGAAAAACCAAGAAGTTACCATTGCACGAGCTGCAAATACAAGATGGGGTTCTCATCATAGAACTATCACTAGATTGATACAAATGTTTCCGGAGGTTCTTAAGGTTCTTCACTATGTTGAGGAAGAGGGTGATACTATCTCTAACCGTGGAACAACTTCTGGTCTTATAAAGTATTTCAAAATGCTTGATTTTGTGTTTTTATTGTACTTGTTGTTGCATATAATGGGGCTTACTAATACATTGTCACGACATCTTCAGAAGAGCGATCAAACGATCTTAGAGGTCGTTTCATTGGTAAAAGGAACCAAAAGAGCATTGCAAGAGTATAGGGCAACGGGTTTTCCTTCACTTTTGAAGAATGTAACTTCATTATGTGGTAAACATGATATTGATATGGTAAATATGGTTGACTTTCAGTCAAGAGGCCGAAAGGATAGAATTACAAATCAACATCATTTCGAGGTTGATATATTCAACACTGTTATGGATATACAAATTCAAGAGTTTGGCGTTTTAGTGAGGGAAACACCAATTTACTTGATTATATGGCGCCGTTGAGCCCGCATGATTCATTTTCAGAATTTAGTATATCAAAGTTAGTGAAACTTAGTGAGATATATCCGCGTGATTTTACTTAAATGGAAAGGTTAAGTCTTCCTACAGAACTTGGGGTCTATTATCAGATCATGGGTAATGATAAAGATTTCGCTAACTTGGATAGTATTGCCAAACTTGCTGAGAAGATAGTGGATAAGAAAAAGCATACATCTTATCCTTTGGTTTATCGGTTGTTGAAGTTGGCTTTAGTCTTGCCTGTTGCTACTGCTATGGTTGAAAAATGTTTTTCTAAAATGAAGCTCATTAAAACTGATTTGCATAATCGGATGGGTGATGATTATTTTAACGACGCTTTAACTTGTGCCATAGAGAAAGAAGAACTTATTAATGTTAAAAATGAGGGTGTACGTAAGCATTTTTTTGCTATATGAGATCGTAGAATCACTAATTAGAAGGTAATATGTTCATTTATTTATAGTTTTTATGAAATCTTCGTTTTATTCCACTTTTTAACTCTATTATATTATGGTTCAAAAAATTGTGCACCCAGTCATATTTGTTTCGCTCTGTCCCCCGCCCATGCATTACATACCGAAGATCCATTAGTTAGCTCCACTACAGTTTTGGAATCTGACCCTGTTTTCATCACTAGTACCAAGACCATATGCACCCATTCTGAGATATCGCTCATCGCCAAGTCACTTCCTGAAAAATGAGTTGTGGATAAATGATAATAAGCACAACATGAAATAAGAATGTTAGATCAAACGCTGCCATTTTGTGAATAAGAATGCTAGAATCATATATCCTAAAAATTGAAATAATGTATATTTAGATAACAAAAGAGCATGAATTTGACAGCCATCCTAGAAAGGTATCAAGGTCAGAATCAGAAGGGAATGTACTACTTCCATAGTGATATAAAAATTTAAAAAAGAATTATAAAAAAGTTAGACATGTTGGTCCCGAAAAGAAACAAAACCAAAACCTCATGAATGACCAGTTTTTTGACCCCACATAACTCTCGCATCACTAGAAATGAGCAACACAAAAAGAAAAGTATCAATATGCGATAAAACGATAGAGAAAACTAGTGTGACAAAGTGTTATTAGGTGGGTGTGTGGGTTACTACGAACAACTAGCATAGGCGAGAAGCATGCAAACAAGATAGCATCAGAACCTCGTGGCTAAGGTCACCAACGAATATGTTGTAATGACCTATAAACTTATATAGCGACTATATAAGACCATATTACACTTGGATAATAATAATACGCAGCAATCACTGTGTAGCCTTCACATACAAAAGAACACCACATAAACAAACTTGAGGTATCCTCCCGCTGCCCGCTGGCATATGCCCAATTAACTTTAATAGGTTGTCCAAACCGGTGAATTAAAAACAGGAGGAGTTAAATTGTCAGGTAAGATAAAAGGAAGCACATACCTTAATAAAAAAAACACTTACAAATGCCTTCCATTTAGAGACAATATAACAACGCTGATCTGCAATCGAAGTAGTGAATGAATCCATAAGATGACTGAAAAAAAAAAAAGTTCCTTGTAAATCCTCGCTAATCACAAGTTGAAATAAACATTTCTCTATATATCCCAATCTCGTCTTAGATAATTCATGTTCTTCACGTTAATGCACAGTTAAGGTTTGCTGTGGAGAAAGAGTTACCTTTGTTGGAAATGTATATATTTACAAACATGTGAATGTCCGGATTCGAACTCGTGACCACGGGATTGCACACATTAGCGAATGAGAATTAAAGTTAATAATTAATGTTTATGTTTACGATTAATTATTACACATTAAGTCCGGTTAACGATCGTTAAGTATTTAACGGAAAAATGACTAACGACCGTTAAATGGAAAAGAGGAGGACTAGAAATGGAAAACTTGGAAAAGTTATGGATTGGGCTTTGGGCTTTCATTGGTGGCCGGCCATAGGGCCTATACAAAGCCTAATTCACAAACTTGTTCCCTAAGTTTACCTACTAGTATATAAGGAGGGGTAGGTTCTAGGGTTTCATACACTTGTGCATTGAATTAACCCTAGATCTCTCCTCTCCTCTCTCTAGTCCATATTTCGGCCGAACACCCCAAAGTAAGGGAGTTTGGTTTCGTTTTTCTTAAACGAGGACTTGTGTTAGATCTAGCAATCGCTTGATTCGTTTGGTTAATTCGTGTGTACAAGAACGTGGTTGTAAGACATTATTCTTACACCAATAAGTACTTCTTTGGTTTGCTTTGCTCGAGGGTTGTTTTGCTTTGCTCGAGGGATTTGATATTCGCAAGAGGTACGTTACGCATACTTTCAGTTAATTAATTTATTTGTTATGATCTTAAGTCTTCCGCTGTGTACTCTTGAATGTGTTATTATTTGTATGCTTAGATCTAGGGTTTGCAAAACCTAAACCCTAATTTTGAGGGGGGGCGTTTTATTTGGTGCCCTAATTAGGGTTTTGTAAACTATTGTTTTAATTGGATTAGAAACCCTAAGATGCATGCAACTTTATGTGTATATGCGTAACTCTATTTAATTGCATTAATTGTTAAGTGTAATTTTATGTCCATGATAATTATCGCATGTTTTATCATGGATCCGCTTTTATTGTATGTCTTTCATGTTTAAGTGATATACACTAAATTCGATAGATCTAAAATTGGGAAAACCTCAATAATTATTATTTAATCAATTATGTGCTATGTGGTATATATTTAGTTTTGACTTACGCAATCGATGAATCGATGCATGTGGTTCACCTTGTACATAGATGAAAACGGGTGGAAGTCTTAATTAAATATATGCATATTGACAGATCTAGAATTGGTTATTAATAAGATTTATCAAAACCGTTTGCATGTGGCTATTTGATATGCATGACTTTTATTTGTTATGCATTCATTGTTTATTTGTTTATTTTTATAAATACTTGCTTGTTTGTGTTTTGTAACAAGGGTATTTTTACAAGAAAAATAAACTGACCTAAACAATGGTGAAACATGTATTTTTAAGAATAGTAATCATAATCGTTTAATTGATGATGACTTTGGTACAAATGACTGAACGACTCACCCATGAGAATGAACTAATAAAGGGGTTTAAAGAAGTGCGCACACCACACCGAATGGATGTCTAAGGTTGTGCTTTAGCGCGCACAGTCCTCTGCCTCCTGTAAGTTCGAGTGGAGCTACTTAGTAAGTCATTAAATGTGCAAGCTCATCTTAAGGGCGAATTAGTGTTGATTCCATGCGCCACTTAGGTGGTAATTATCCAAACACTAAGTGTTTACACTTATGCAAAAGTACGGTATAATGGATGATAATTAACACTAAATTCCTTGATTGGTGAAACCAATACCTCAATTAAAGTTTGATGATGAAAACTTAAACATTAAAACAAGATATAAATGTTTTAATAAAACCTATATTACGAAGATGAATGCATGACATCTTTGTACATATTTGATTTAACATCAAAATCATTACCCTTTAATTTAAGTTATATGCCATCCAACCAAACGGAAACACCTAAGATTATTTTTATTTGCGTGAGACCGTGACTTAGATCGTAATCAAGGGTAAAATGTCCACGTGTCGTGAGAACGGGCATGGACGATTTTGCGGTTTCTTAAGTTGGACAACTTAATTGAGTTTTGTAGTGAGCGGCAACTCAAGGCATAAGATGGGATAAAACATGTTTACATGGCAATTGAAATTGGCTATATGTAAATCCCATAAATCTAGGAATTGCAATTAATATTGGCAATTGAGCAAAAGCTCTACCACTTTGTATAAGGTTCATTACTAGCGGATCAAGCGATGTGATGAGATTATGACAATTTGGATCCTAGTTTTTCAAATGAAAATTAAATGGTTATATGCTTATGAACCATGGGTAATTAATTTTCTTGAAAAGGTTAATTATCGAAAATACTAAAATTGAATTTTGTAATTCTTTTGAATGTATAATTGCAACATTTAACCGTAAACAAAGTTTAGTCTTTGATCGAGAATTGCTCCATTCTACTTTCAAACAAATGTTTGATCGAGAATAATTTACCGAAAAGACAAACGAAGTCTCTTTTCATGGGAGAAGCATGAGACTCAATCCTATTCCTTTTCATGAATGAGAAAGGTATAATAGGAACATTTGAATTGTCTAAATTCTAATGTAACTCATAGCAATGAATTGCACATCTTATTTTCCATAAAGATTTCATTACCTTCATTTGGTGAATGAATCCTTTTGTAACAAACATGAATGTTGGTTAACTGGAAAACATGTATATGAGTTACTAAATTAGAAGCTAGACTAATTACATGAAAATTGGTAAAAGGCAAACTAGCTTAATTTATCTAGTTGGTTTGCTTTAACCTTTAAAGGTGCTACATACCGTATGGGATGGTAGGTCATAAGGAAGAAATTGCATACCCAATTTTTCGAGTTAATAACATTGATGGATAACCCATCATTCATAGAGTAGAATACACCTTTTAGTACCTTAGTAATGATTACGTATGGTTATTTAGAGGTGTAGGAAAGTAAAAAGCAAGCAAGTTGGTTTCACTAGTTATGCAACACTTACAATGTTGTCAGATTCAGTGGGAGCATTTGTGTTGCATTACTGAATAAGAAGTTGTTTTAATGATTTCTAATTCAGTGGGAGCTACAAGCCTTATTTCTGTGTAGTAACCCATATTATCTTCAAAGATAATTACTTTCCAATTGTAGGCACTTATGGTTTTCAAAGATTGTCATGTCGTTTCCTTACTAATCAATATAGTCCTACATCTACTTGTTATATCTATGACACAAATCATATTAATCAAATAAACGAACGTGTATCGTGTTGTTTATCTGCTACATGATGTTGTTCCATGCACAAGTGGGAGAAATCTTTATTGTGTGCAAGGTACAACACATATAAATATGATTCTCTTGACTGCAAGGTAAGAGAATAACATTCCAATAGGAATTATACATTTAAATATGTATGATTGCCTTATTTAGAACATGTGTCAAGATGATAACAAAGACTACTTTATTTTAAATATTTATGTTATTCAATATTTAAGAAACACTTGTAGTTACAATTTATGTTGCGTGAGAACGTGAACTAGATTGTAGCCCAAGGTAAAATATCCACGTGTCGTGAGAACGAGCATGGATGATTTTGCAGTTTCTTACGTTGAACATTTCATGGAATAACATAATTAAATGAAGTAATCTAATACTACTTTGAATTTAAGTATTCGTTGAATGACTTAAATATATGTAGTAAATATTAACTTGAAATATTAATTGAAACACGAGATGGTGTTCATAATTACTTTTATTATAAATGTTTATGATTTTGTAAAGTCACAAACATAAAGTCTTTTAATACAAGACTTACAATATAAAGTAAGACGTTAACTTGCTATGTTTTAAGACATATGCATAAAGTCAATGAGTTGATCAATGAATTATAACGTATAGTGGGATTATAATCATTATGTCTTTTGACTTGGTCAAAAATACTTGAGTTATAATGCATGCAATTGATTTGGTAATTCTATTGTACCATTAAGTTTTACTTTGTTGGTAAATAGGATAAACCAAAGAGTAGATGGTTATCTTAAATATTGTTAGATTATATTACAATATTAATTCTAATGAAATACCATAGTTTTATGATATGTTCAGTTAGAAGAATCATAATCTATTGGCATGTTTGATTCAAGATAACTATAGTTTCTTCCAAAAGTAATCAAGGTTAGTAGATTGAGTATAGATTGAATATACTCAATAAGACTCCAACCTAGAAGATTGATAAGACACCATTTGTTTATGGAATGTGATGAATCACATTAAGTCTTATAAATGAAGTTCTGAATTTGTTAAACTACTTATAGAGTGAGTTGTAACAAACTAATGTTAGGAACTGTCAATGTTTTTTTGTAATATCCCAAAAGAGAACAATGTATTGTTGCTCTACTTGCTAAACTATTTAAAGGTAATCTTTAAATTTTTAAAAGGCAAGTGGGAGTTTTATTTAGATCTTGAAAGATTGAATTACAAAATACATAATCTTCTAAAATACACTAGCAAATATCATGATGAGGCTAAACATGTAAATGATAGACCTTAATATGATGGAATTGTCATTCATAGATCCGTAAGGATATCTCGTGATATTTAATATCTTCGAGGAATATGAGTTCTGAGGATCATGGTAAGCTCATTAATCATAATGATGAATTTACCAAATGTTGAATTGTGGTAAATCAATCATACTATGAATGTTGAGATGCTGTCCATAAAGATAATCAACTTTAGATACTTGGTTTATCTTAATAATGAATATGAGTTTCTTCAAAGGATGGAAACCTTAGTGGTTTAAGTCTTTATGTAGAAATCATATGGACAATATTGTACACATATTTAATGCATGTCTAGTGATAATAATATTAATCATATTTAAGCAATTAACTATGATTGAATATTATTTTCTAGATACATTAAATAGAAGTATAAAGATTATAATACTTAGTTTCATTGATATGAAATTTTGACAATGAATATCAAAACTCTTTGTTGCGAATTACTTTTGCGAGGACGATAAGTAATACAAAGTAGTTTATGAATTCAAATAATCTTTGAATTTGTACAGACTGCAAGAATCCATGAATGGATATATGCATGCATCTAGGAGATGATTCTTATGTTTAATATTAAATCCATGTTTGATTTAATAATTAAAATAAAATTGCTCATAAATATTCCTGAAAGCTAGTGGGAGTATTATTTATTTTTCTTAAATCTTATATGTTGTATGGGAAACTACATTCCACTTAAATTAAGTTTTAGTTGGGAATGAAACTTCGTTTGTAAGATTTGGAAATAATATATACAACCTTGGAATATATGTTTATAAACATATGCGGTAAAACAAATGAGTCTAATAAAACATGATAAATACATATCTTTGACAAGATATAATATGAATGAGATCTTAAAGTCTAACTTGAAGATTCATCATGAACATCATGTTGTGTATAAGGTTGTTGTATCATGCTTGATTACAAGATGATTTAACAATATTGTAATATTTATGTTTGGATTTAGAATTGCATTCCTCAGCCTGGAGTTGCTCCCAGATTCTATACGACAATTGTTGTGTAATTGTCATAGTCAACAAACTTGAGGTTTGGATGACACCAAACAAATAAATATTCAAAGTTTACGGATGTTTAAAGAGCATATTGTTGTACACAATGATGCTGGTATAATTGAGATGACACTCAGTTCTAGTCATGGTATCCTTGATGATGACCATGTTGACTAATCATGTTCCGCTAAGGGCATAGTTGCATTATACATTAAAGAATAAAGAATACTTTAAACTTTAAGTTTTGAAAGATGTTTTGTCATAAAAGGTGGTTCAGATTGTCACGCACCTTATGGAATGATATGACAATATCAAGATATGTGTAAACATATACAAGAAATTCACTTATTGAATTCTTGAAATAAGTATTCTCAAAATTCCTATAGATCAAAGTTAATTGAAATTATGCCTTGTCAACAAGTATGATTCACATGACTTGTGGCAAAATTCATCAACTAGTATTATCATGCATTGATCTATTTAGTATTTGGATAAAGGATGTTAAACAATTATTATTTATAATGAATTAAAGTACGGTATACGTTTAATTTCATTTATAATATTGTGTCCTATATTTGCATGTTTAAATCCATGAATAACTTAAGTTATTCTAAATAGTCCATTGTCAATCAATAACATGGGAATGATATTGAATTAAGACAAATGAGTATTAGTTAGAATATACTTGAAAGTATATTGATGCGTAGTATGACTAATTTCGATGATATTCAATGAATTGAGTATAGGACTTATCCCACCGCATGATGATACTTTATGGATCTTTGTCATTAAGTATATCATGGATATTTATCCTCCGACTTGAGATACAAGAGATATGTCATGGATGTAGTGCATTTTGTGAAGCAATCTAACGCTACACGAATCGGTAGTTATAAGGGTTGTTTTCGAAGTGTTGCGAAATTTATGAATCCTCGCTTAATGGGATTTGTTTCCTTCAAATTTATTTTGAAGTATAATACTACTGGGCCCTCGTAGGATTGTTAAGATGTTTGTATGGCCATACCCAAGGTCTTCGCTCGTAAGAATTGGTAATCTTACTCAATCATATAAAGCGAGAAATGTAATAGTTAATTAAGAAATGAGTAAGATCCATATTCTTATTAACATGGTATTAGAAATAAAGGATGAATATGATGATGAATCATCAAACTTGGTTTTCTCCAGAAACCATACACGAGTTGTACTGGGGGCATTGGCGTGTTGCTAGACGCTAACCAATGTCATTTCACGCTTTGTAAACATATCCAAGTGGAGTCGTTGGAAATGTATATATTTACAAACATGTGAATGTCCGGATTCGAACTCGTGACCACGGATGCACACATTAGCGAATGAGAATTAAAGTTAATAATTAATGTTTATGTTTACGATTAATTATTACACATTAAGTCCGGTTAACGATCGTTAAGTATTTAACGGAAAATGACTAACGACCGTTAAATGGAAAAGAGGAGGACTAGAAATGGAAAACTTGGAAAAGTTATGGATTGGGCTTTGGGCTTTCATTGGTGGCCGGCCATAGGGCCTATACAAAGCCTAATTCACAAACTTATTCCCTAAGTTTACCTACTAGTATATAAGGAGGGGTAGGTTCTAGGGTTTCATACACTTGTGCATTGAATTAACCCTAGATCTCTCCTCTCTCTCTCTAGTCCATATTTCGCCGAACACCCCAAAGTAAGGGAGTTTGGTTTCGTTTTCTTAAACGAGGACTTGTGTTAGATCTAGCAATCGCTTGATTCGTTTGGTTAATTCGTGTACAAGAACGTGGTTGTAAGACATTATTCTTACACCAATAAGTACTTCTTTGGTTTGCTTTGCTCGAGGGTTGTTTTGCTTTGCTCGAGGGATTTGATATTCGCAAGAGGTACGTTACGCATATTTTCAGTTAATTAATTTATTTGTTATGATCTTAAGTCTTCCGCTGTGTACTCTTGATGTCTTTATGTTTTATTGTATTTTATATATCATAAACTCAACAACCTTATCTTTTCTTATGAATTTGCATCCTTCAACTGGACCAGTACTTGCAAAAACCTCTTGAAGAAGCAGTTCAGTCACTTGCCTATGAACCTTACCCACATAACTGCGTTTTCTCAAAATATCAGAAATATACAAGTTGTAAAACACAGGGGTAGATTTAGCTAAATGTACAGCAAGTGCTTCACGCGTATATAGTAGAAATTAATTCCAGAATTCATGTACACTAGACATATGGTAAGCAAATATCAAAGGTATATGAGTTCAAACAATATTAATTAACATGCTTACAAGATTTTTTGCATGCTCGCGAAATGAGATTGACCCTTCGGTACAAGTTGCGGAACCTTATTTTGTGTATTTTTTTCTTGGATCTCCTAATACTTTCGGTGTTCCCCAATAAGATGTGAAATTCCTCCACACGTTATTACTCATGAATATAGTTTTCACATTTTTATCTCTTATGTCTCTCAAGAAATCAGAATAGCGTGAGGACGCTTTTGAATCCATTATTTCCTTACGTTTGTCTCAATTTCAAGATCCCATACAAAATGTTTCTAGTTTAAAGGCAATTTATTAGTATTTATTAATGATGAAAAAAGGCATATCAAAGGATTAGAATCTAATCAATACCTTGAATTCTTCAAAGTAAAACGTTTTTTTTAGATTGAGACACTTTTGTCCACGTGTAACCTGCGCCTCATCAATTCTTTAATTTGTTGCGAACACTAACTAGAATTGTGAAATTTGTAGTAATGATGAAAAAAATGAAGTCTCACTATGAAGCTGTTGTCATACTCAAAATTATAATAAGTAGTACTTACAATACTTTCGAAACACGAACTGGTTTTCTTCCTTCCGGGAGTGATGGATTATGTAAGTTATCAGTCACATTCCTAGGGGAGATTTCATTGGTAAATCATTGTGGATATCATTTGATTGTCCTTCACTAGCATGAGACCTACAACCCCCTGCTCCAAACCGTTGCCTTCGTCTAGCCATATCTACATAGAAAAATAAGTAACACTGTTTTATATACCAAGTATAAATGTAAAATATTTACGAAATTATCAAAGAGAGCCAGCAAGATAAAAACCATGGTTCAAACTGCAATGGTTCATTAAAACTACATCACCTCCATATAGAGTTGGCATTTTCTAGTCCTCTAAAGACTTGTAAAAAGACAATAGTCAACTTTTTTTATTAGTGCCTTCACAAACACAACTTTGCTTGTCTATAGGATAATGAACCTAAAATGTCAGTAGCTTAACATAACCAAATGTAACACAAGACATTTATACTTTAAAGTGAAGAACAAACTGTAGCTTGAGCAACAAATTGCATCCAATTTTTTATTGAATATATTTAAGAAACAAAAGATAAAAGGTCCTTTTTTTTCTCTTATTTTCCCAATTCCCACGTATGTTAGGCTTTACAAATCAAAATAGTATGTTCAAGTGCTCAACACCAGTAGGTTCACAAATGAAATTAGTGGCAAACACAATGTTATCTACCAGTAAGATATGACTAATCCAGGATTCAAAGTGAATCGAAGATAGCCTGTTTCAACACACAGGAATTCCAGGAACAAGAATGGAACTCGAATATGAAGAAAGGATTTGTTATTATGAAGATGAGTTGTTTACAGAGAAGAGTAATTGTTTACAAGTGAATTGATTAGCTACTTCTGTAATGAACTAATGATGTATTTATACAAATGAAAGTGAATAGTAATTGGCGGGAAATCCAGTTATTGTTCTGTTTGGCTTGTTGACTCTTTATCTTGACTTTCGTTGACTTCCTTATTTTAACCCATAACAATCCATCCCGCTTGAAATGATGCTTGTCCTCAAGCATCTAAGAATTTGAATCACTGAGGTAACCTTCTTCATACCTTTAATCATCCTTCCTCTTTCTTGAGCCAAACACCCCTTAAAAAATGCTTCAACAACAACTCCTAAATGATTCTGGTGGCTTTGGTTTGCTTTGAACAACAGCTTCAATTTCTCTATCACATCAGGTGTATGCTTAGGAAAGAGAGCTATTGCCTTCATATGTACTTGAATCTGGTACTCTTTTGTAGCATCAGTACTAACATAGGACACATTAGAATTTACAGCACACCGTGCAATATCAAGCTGAGACATTGGTATATTCAGTTCACCATACTCAGGCTGCTCAACAACAAGTCCAACCATATCAAACCTTTTGGCAACCTCACATGTTCCGATAATCTCCGGAGCAGGCCACTCACTAGTCTCCCAATTAAAAACCCAACCCGGATCAATTATATAATTCATAGCTCTAATAGTCTCCTCAACAAATGTAACACTACCAAGCATATGACAGTATATCAATTCAACATATTTGATATGACCTTTGGTAACCTTTATGAAATCTAACAGCTGAACATGGTACTGGTTTTCTGTGTGAACCTTACCCGCTTCATTTCCTTGTAATGCAGTGCACATCTTCTTTTTAACCCAACACAGAGACAAGCTGCCAATAATTCCTTCGACTAACTCATTAATTTTTCCATTAGAGAAGACATTCTTGAGTGAATTTAAGACGAATTCCATAGTTTGGTGTGACCAATTTGCAAAATTAGCATCATCCCTAGAACTTCCCAAATCAAAAACTCGTTTTCCACCCGGATCAAACACTTGTTTACTTGTAAAAAGATACTCACCCTTCATCTTCCCTAAACTACTAATAACCTCAAACTCATATACTTTTGATTTAAACCATAAGTTTTCAACACCAAAACATGATTCCACAGCATATGCAAGCTGTAACTCAACTTTTGTATCAATGTTATAAACATTTCCATCAACAGAACCCCATATGTCAAAATCTTGTATACCCCCTGGATCAAACACGTGTTTAGTTGCAAAATCACCAACACCAACTTGCCCTTCCATGTTGTGGATACCATTTCTAATCAACTTTTTCAGCGCAGTTTTAATTATTTCAACACTTTCTAAATTCAGCACATCAATAGTCTTAATATCTTCAATCACTTTGTTTCTTACATTCGTCCCTTCACTAAAGCCATATTGATTCAAATCTGATGCACACAACTTATCAACAATTAACTCATTATCACCCTCAACCAATTCTTTAACCCTTTCAACCATAACAACATCCACTAATCCATTCCCTATACCAACTGATCTCACAAAACTACTCTTTATATCAACACTCACTTGTTTGTCATTACCTACTACATTTTCCTCACAACTCGTTAACCCATTATCCTTTACTTTGTAAATTTCAGACACTCCACTCCCTGCAAGTTCAGAGTCTTGCAACTCGTTGACTTCCTGACCTTTTGCTGATTCATTGTCCACCTCAGTTGGTACCACTTCAAATGTCTCTTTTATGGTTTCGACCAAAATAATTGAAGTATGATTAAGTGAACTAACTTCAACATGCTTATCAACTTTCTCAACAAGGTTACATAGACCCATAAAGCAACCATCTTCAACTTTACTCAAATCTTTAAACTCAGATTCTTGCACTTGATCACATTCTTTAGTAACTCTATCAAGAACCATATCACCAATGTTATGTTCGACCATATGACTTCCTTCTTTAACACCTTCTTTAGAAATTTTCTTTATTGACATTTCATCAAACATATTATGTGCACTATAATCTTTTTCATCTTTCGCTTGATAATAATCATCATATACCACATAATCTTCCAAATCATCATCAAGATTCAAACTAAAACTTGAACTTTTAACACTATTACAAGAAAATTGTGTTTTGTGAACATTCATCAATCTTTGCAAAATTGCATCTCAGAATCACCCAAGTCACATTATTTTCCAAGATTCTCATTACGTTCTTATGCTACATCAAAGCTTCGCCAAACAAGTGTAGAGAAATGAGATTTACCTTGCTCTCATCATGGATGTTGTTGACTTTAAAGAACCGCTCACTCTTTAACAACCAACCCCTTACATCATCACCTCCAAATCTTGGAAATTCTACCTTGTTACCTCGCTACATTTCCTCATTTCATTCCTTAACTTCTCCATCTCTTCCCTCAACAAAGAAGCCACCATTTCTCTTAGTGACTCTCTTTCTTCATCATCAACAGAGGTTGATCTCGTTTGAGTAGGCATGGTTTCAAGATTTAACCAAAATCAGAATTAACTTTTGTAACTAACTTCAAGAATCAGAACTATCTTCAAGAAAGTGTAACCGACTAACGACTCTAGACTCAACACAAGTATTTTGGATTGGAAAACCGAAAGAAGAATTAAGATGTACGATTTTGATTGGAAGAAAATGAAAATAGGAATGAATGATTGATGATGAATCTTGAACATGTAAAAGAGGGTTGGTTAATAGTTGAAGGACTCATATTGGAACATTGAAATAGTGTAGGGTTTGTTTTGTAACTTTTCGTTATTCTTTTTCCTTCCTCCCATCCGCTTCATCAGATAAAACCTTTGTATCTTTCATTTTGAAGTAATAAGGAGAATCATTTTCACCGTGTGAATCAGATGTTTCTCTCTACTCATTATCACAACATGGTATCGAGCTCAAGAATGAGTTCTTGATCGCCATACAACCGCTACAACCACCGTAACTAACTTTTCCGATCACCATAAACCACCGTAACTAACTTTTTCCGATCATTATCAAATCATCATTTCTCCATCATTTCTATCATTCTCATCACAATTCTTTCATCAATAACTATCAAATTTTCATCTACATTCGTAAAGTGATTCGGTTCAAGTGTCTTATTCAAGACCGAATTTGTTGAATCATCCGTTGTTATAACGGTTCTTTCAAGATTGTTGAAGCTTCCAACGCAGTTAACAATGGCAAGATCATCTTCTTCAACCGATGCTACTAGCCAAAACAACAATCTCTTTTGTTCCAAAATCCATCAGATTTGCATCCTTCCGATGGCCCCGTACTCTTGTGGTGAATGAAAATTGTTAGAGCACAAAACTATCGTTCTTGGAGAAGATCGGTTGAAATTGCTCTTTCTACCAAAAGAAAGTTAGGTTTCATCGAGGAACAGCCCAAGATCACAAGATGATGGGAATTTACAAGAACAATGGGATACATGTAATAACTGGTGATTAGTTGGTTAATGAACTCAAGATTCGAATCAATTGCAAAGTCTATTATGTTCATTGAACCGCTTATGCAATTTGGATTCAACTTGAGAAAAGATTTGCTCTCAAAGAATGGGTCACATAAGTATAAGTTGAACAGAGAAACTTATGAGACTATGCAATCGTGAAGATCTCGTGAGTGAGTACTATACAAGTATGAAGTGTGTTTGGGAAGAATTGATTCAATGAATGAATTGCCAAGAATAGTCAATATTACTCCGTAAATTGTCGTTTTTAACCGCTTGAGTACTCGTAAAGAAGAGCAAAGATTGTTTCAGTTCTTGAATGGTTTGGATGAAAATTTTCTCATCAAAGGAGTCGCTTGTTGTTAAACTCTCCTTTACCAAGTGTTGAAACCGCTTGTGCTTTGCTTCAGCAAGAAGAGTCTCAAAGGGAGTATTTGGATGTGATACCAATTGTTGAATCTACGCCCTCTATAGCAAAGGTGAGGTCAAAGAGAAGTGTAACATATGTGGCTACAAGTGGCATCCACCGATAAATGTTGGGAGAAAGTTGGTTACCCTACATGGCATTACAAGTATAAGCAATCACGAAAGGTAAAGCTCCTCGTAATATCGGTCCAGTTATGTGAAAAGACAAATGCAATGGTTGAAACCGGTGGTCATGTGGTCTTCACTTCAAAGCAATTTGAGCAACTAATGAAGAGTATTCCTCATTTCAATCGCACCACCGATGAGACCAATGCATTGGAACATCCTTTCGAGAAGGTACACTTTATCGTTTTTCTTGTGTGAATGGGGTTATGAAGGATGGATAATTGATACAGGCAAGTGATCATATGTCACCGATAGCAATGATTTGAATGATGTTGAGGCTCTTAAGTGTAAAACAGTTATTAATTTGCCAAATGGACATACTTCACCATTTCCAAAGTAGGCAATGTTGCTTTACAAAATGGACTTAAGCTAAACAATGTTCTCATAGTTCCTTCCTTCAAATTCAAGCTTTTGTCAGCCTCTAAACTAACAAAAGATTCTCATTGCTTTGTTACATTTTATGAGAAATTCGTGTTATCCAGACTTGAAAACCGTGAAGGTGTTGGGCTTGGGTAAAAGCAAGTCGGCCTCTATCATCTACTCAATCTTCCTCTCGATCAAATTCATTCTCAACTTTCTTCAATGGTTGTGTCGCTCTTGAAGATTGTAGTCTATTTTCATTTTCTCAAACTGCTGCTCCAACAAACTATGCTTTTAGTGTTTTCAATAATCCTTACAGTTTGTGGCATCATAGACTTGGTCACATTTCGATTCTACTTTCAAACATATTACTGTTCTCGAAAGTGTATCTCATTCTAATGAGAATTTTGTTTGACTTGTCCAATGGCAAAATTCACAAAACTTCCATATTTCGCTAGTAAATCTCATTCCAAAGTTCCATTTCACTCATTCATATAGACATTTGGGGACCCTATAAAGTTCCAACCATAGGAATCATAAGTATTTTCTCACTATAGTTGATGATTGTAGTAGAGTGTTTGGACATATTTACTAGTCGAAAGTCGATGCCTTTGCCACTTTCAAGTCATTTGTTACTTTTGTGAAGAAGCAGCTTGAAAAGATATAAAAGTGGTGAGATCGACAATGCCTTAGAATTTCTCAAAGGATCTATAGGCCCTTTTATGGACTCACCGAATAGAGCATCAAACTTCATGTGTTGATAGACCTCAAAGAAATGGGAGGGTAGAAAGGAAACATAGAAACATATTGGAGATAGCTAGAGCCCTAAGATTGCATGCTCATTTGCCTGTACATTATTGGGGTGACTGTGTTATCACCGCAACATATCTCATTAATGATTTCCCACCGTGTTGAAATTTAAGACACCTTATGAAGTTTTGTTGCAATCTAAACCCGAGTATAGTCATCTAAGGGTGTTTGGTTGTTTAGCAATGGCTAGTAATCCTTCCGAGTTGCCGACAAATTTGATTCCGTGAGGTGTACCTTGTTTATTTCGGGTTATCCACAACATCGCGGGTACAAACTTCAATTTGTTGAATCATACAAGGTTTGTGTCAAGAGATGTTGTCTTCTATGAACATATATTTCCTACTCTAAAACAAGTATGTTGCAAGTTCTTCAACCCGTGCTCGCACCCATTTCTTCACCATTGTGGTATGAAGATTTTGTGTCCACAACACAACCTGCTCATGAGCCCTTTGTTACCGCCAAGTTGTTCATGATTCTCACATGAAGTTGTTCATGAATCACCGATGTTGTTCATGATTCTCCGATGTTGTTCATGAATCACGATGTTGTTCACACCGCACCATCTTTCATTCCAACCACTAGTGTTCAAGATGCAGAATCGAAGATCCACTAGAGTGTCAAGTGCTCCAAGTCGGCTAAAAGATTATGTAACACCAATTCATCAACCAAAGGCTAATCAAGTGTCGCCATTCTCTTCGCCTCAATTTCATGCTTTTCTATGTGCTTTGGTGGCTCAACAAGACCTACTTACTTCAAAGAAGCGCTTAAAGAAGAAGATTGGTGTAATGCAATGAATTTGGAGCTAAGAGCATTAGAGGAGAATGATACATGGAAGGATCGTTTCTACCTAAAGGGAAGAAAGCTATTGCTTGTCATTGGATCTACAAAATCAAACTCAAAGTCGATGGTACACTTGACAAGAAGAAAGCTAGACTTGTAGTGAATGGGAATAGGCAAAGAAAAGGTGTTGACTATGAAGAAACTTTTGCTCAAAGGGCAAAAATGGTGATCGTTAGAGCTTTACTTGCAAGTGGCAACCATGAAAGGTTGGGAAATTTGTCAAATGGATGTGTCTAATGCCTTTCTCCATGGTGATCTCTTTGAAGAAGTGTATATGCAAATGCCTCAAGGGTATATTGGAAAGGGGAGAGTGTGCAAAATGTTCCCGCCGATTCAAGTTTAGTATGCAAACTCAAGAAGTCCTTGTATGGCCTCAAACAAGCACCTAGACAGTGGTTTGCCAAACTCTCTTCAAAGATTGTTGTCCTTTGGCTATACTCAATCTAAGGTCGATTACTCATTGTTCATCAAGACAGATGTCAATCCTTTACAAAGAATTCTTGTTTATGTTGATGATCTTCTAATCACCGGTTCTAGCAACACTCGATTCAAGCTCTTAAAACACAATTAAGTACTCATTTTCACATGAAGGATTTGGGTCGATGAATTATTTCTTAGGACCGAGGTGTGCAAAAGTGACCAAGGCATTTTCATCTCTCAAAAGAAGTACACTATCGATTTACTTCAAGAAGTTGGTTTGACTAATGCAAGACCATACAAGTTGCCTATGGATTCTCATATCAAGTTGCAAGCGCATATGGGAACTCCTTTACCGATCCAAGTATACGTAAGATACATAGGCAAACTCATATATCTCACAATAACAAGACCGATATTTGCTATATCGTGCAATTGTTGAGCCGCTTTATGCAAAATCCTACATCGATGCATATGCAAGCAAAGTGAAACATTTGATGAGATATTTGTTGAATTCACCAGTCAAGGTATATTATTAGCTAATGGTTCATTGCTCATTTGATCGCCTATTGTGACAAAGTTGATTGGGCTAGTTGTCCTATGACAAGAAGGTCCACCACCGCTATTGTATTTTGTCGGGTCAATCACCTATTTCATGGAAATCTAAGAAGCAACAAGTGGTGTCTAGATCATCACCGGTCGAATACGAGCTATGGCCCTAACATGTTGTGAAGTTACTTGGTCGGTGACATTGTTGAAAGATTTGGGGCTCAAAGATCTTGGTCCCAGAGATTTGAAATGTGATAATCAAGTCGCATATATATAGTCGCCAATCCGGTCTTCCATGCCGTAACAAAGCATATAGAAGTGGATTGCCATTATGTGGGATCAAGTCAAGAATGGGAAGTCCTACCTTCTCATGTTTCCACTAAAGACCACCGGGTGATGTGTTTACTAAAGTTCTTCCAGCAGATCAGCATTCTAAATTAATGTCCAAGTTGGGAGCTTGCAGTCCTTCCACCTCTCAACTTGAGGGGGAGTGTAAAAGAGGGTTGGTTAATAGTTGAAGGACTCATATTGGAACATTGAAATAGTGTAGGGTTTGTTTTGTAACTTTTTCGTTATTCTTTCTCCTTCCCATCTCCGTCATCAGATAAAACCTTTGTATCTTTCATTTTGAAGTAATAAGGAGAATCATTTTCACCGTGTGAACTGTGTGTTTCTCTACTCACATCACAACAATATTAAATTAAAATGTAAAGTTAAACTAATTACCACAAATCTAAAATAGTGAATGGTAAAGTGTATCATATCTCATAAACCGCAACATCAATATTCTGTGCAAGGAGGCACTGCTGCTCCACGATCCCCACATATCACAAAGGCTGCCAAGTATTTTCATCTATGGTCAATAACTGTAAGATGCTCAAGTACGTGTTAAACTATGATGAAAAGTAACCATATAGTTTTGTTACTCCTTTTTTTCTTCTTCATTATTACTGTATTATTTTTCTTATTACTATATTATTCTCAAAGTTATAAATAGTGGCATCCTGGCATAGCCAAGTCTCACGCTTTAAAAGCTATAGCGTTTTAAATGTATGACTTAATTAGGAACATATATGAAAATATTTATAGATTTATATATTATGTTATATTTAATATATATCGAGTTTACAAAAAGAGTTTACAAAAAGTGTTATACATAAAGACATAAATCAAGAAACTATCTTTACGTGTAATTTTCTTCATTTTCTTAAATCATCGGAGTTGAATTCAAAAAATCCATTACGCCTCGCGCTTTTGCCCGCCTTATCACTCCTTTTCACGCTTAATCTTATGTCACGCCTAAAGCCGACGCTTTGGTTTATTTCGTAACGTGAAGGTCATGCCTCGCACTTAGCAGCGACTTAGTGCCGCCATGACATGCGTTTTAGAACACTTATTATTCTTTTTATTAGTACTGTATTATTATTATTATTATTATTATTTATTATTATTATTATTTTAGTATAACCATAGCTCTTTTAAGAACTCAAACAACTTTACAAAAATTTAGTGAGAACCCTAGATATCATTGAGGCTCTTACTCCTTTACCTATAGCAAAACTGATTTTATTAAAGATGTGGACAAAAGCTCGTGCCGCAATATCTTGAGCCATCGAGAACTTTCGTATCCGTTTCAGCAAGGCAACCGCATCCTTCTCTAACAATTCAAATTTTTAAAATTCAAAAAACTGAATAATGTTATTTTATTAATAATACCATAGTTTTGACTTTTTAGCCACCTAATTCACGGGATTTGAACATTGCGTCACACGACTCAAACTAGGCAAAACTCCCCCCTTTAGTAGGAGTGAGCATGGGGCGGTTGGGCTGTTTTTGGTTAAAACCAAACCCCGAACAAAATATTTTGGTTTTTGAAAATTGCAAACCATTTGGCTTCGGTTTTTTCGATTTCATTTTTTGGATTTTTTTCACTAAATCATTTCGGTTTTAGTTTTTAACCTTTTGATACACCGACAAATACACTAGTTAGTACCATCATAACTCTTAACCTATTTCGTCATTTTTCATCTTGATTTCAATCAATAAAAACATAACAACTACGAAGCATCCCATTAAACATAAAAAGTATGTTCCAAACAACATTATTCAAACAAGATTAATGGTAGGATAATATCTAACAATCCAACACTATCAAATAAAGAACGAAACAACAATATTAAAATCCATATTTAAACAATTTTTGCATAAGTCCGAGAGATGTACCGCATCTTTGATAGAAATAATCAAGTAGACAAGATTATTTTAAATCGTTTGAAAATAGATAAAGGTGGGGTGGACCCTTTTTTGGTTCGGTTTTTCATATGCATCTAAAAACCGCCCTAAACATTCGGTTTTTCTAGAAACCACAAATGTCCATGTGTTTTCATTTTTTCGGTTTTTCGGTGCGAGATTATATATTTACCCATAAATTACACACATAAATACCATAACAAAGTATCAATGTAAACAACATCGTGGGTATATTACTGGGTATATTTGTACCATAAGTTGACTACAAATGATTATTCACAACAAAATCCCATACAAGTAATAAGATGGGTAAAGTCATGGGTATGTATTTCACACTCAAAACACCCACGTACACTCACCCACCAATGAAAAGGATTTTGCATTTCGTGGGTAAATAACGTTTACCCACTAAATTACCCATATATGTACCCATAATAACTCACGATGTGGGTAATCTGCGGGGACTAATTTGGCGTCAATTATTTACCCACATATTTCATACCAAATATATTTTTGTAGCTATTATTGTGGGTACATTCGTGGGAAATTTGAGGGAAAATATGACCGACTTATTAAGTCACTGATTGTGGGTAATGGGTGGGTATTACATGGGTAAATGCCCTCAAAAGGTTGCGTGTGGGTAATTGTCGTGGGTATTCCATCAGATTCTTCATCACCAATATGTCTTATGACACGAGCATCTGGAACAAAGTCCTGGTTGTGGCATAGACGATTATCCCATCTCAATTTCGACACTATCAACAAAATTGCCAAAGACAACATCGTCAACGGACTTCCAAAGTTCGAATACACCAAGGATCACCTATGTCCATCATGCGAACAAGGAAAAGCAAAAGAGCATCATATAAACCCAAACCGTACTCTAGTTCGGAAGCAAAGTCAGATCTGTTGCACATGGACTTATGTGGCCCAATGAGAGTTGAAAGCATTAACGGAAAAGTATATTCTTGTTATCATCGATGATTATTCAAGATATACATGGGTTAGGTTTCGAGATCAAAAGACTAACAAGGCATCATCATTGATCCGCTCCCAAACGGTCAAGTTTTATCACGCAAGCTAGCCTTGTGAATGACCAACCGTAACAAACTTAAAACAGCTTGAAGCAAATGCAATGAAGATCGAGGAGAGTATAGTGTTTCCTGTCGTTAAGTCCCAACGAGTCAGGCGAGAATAATCGACGAATAGTGATCGAGAGAATTCGAACGGAAAGGATTGTGATCGATCTATACTAAAGAAAGAGTACATAAACCATGTGGGCTTAAATGCAAATTAAAGGAAATTAAAAGATAAACTATATTAAATAAATGCTATCACTATTTGCAAAATGATGTTTTGATTTTTCTTTATAAAACTTAAATTAAAATCTACGCGACGTACACAAGAAAATGTGAAACTATAGCAATATAAATCCTAAAAATATGAAAATGATATTTTACAAACCTAATGATAAAAGAAAATTTTGAGAAAAATAAAATTATTTTTATAACTATTTATTTAATTATTATTAATTAAAAACTATTTTTAACTATTAAATAATAGCCTAAAATACAAGAAAATATGAAATAAAGCTTGAAAAATAAAATTATGACTTAGAAAAATCTAAAATAACAAAAGAGAATTTTCAAAACTATTTTATATTTTTGATTATTTTTCTATTTTTTTGAATTTTAAACTATTTAAAATTAATTAAATTACTAAAAATTACAAATTTAACTATGAAAATCTGGAAAATAATTTTTACTTTTTATATTTATCTAAACCTAGGAAAATGAAAATTATTTTTGAAACTTTTCTCAATTAATTGTATTAAAAGCTATTTAAAATGCCTAAAACCTGCTTTTAATTAAGAAAAATAGCAAACCGACTTAGAAAATGTGAAAATTCAAGAAAACTCTAAAATAATATTCTTATTCTAGGAAAAATATAAAACAAAGGGCTTATGTGTAGGAATATGGAATCGCAATGCAAGTGCTTGTAAATAAGCACTTTGAAATAAGCCAAAGGACACAATAAGCTACCAAACTAAAACTGAAGCTATAATATGTTATAAATACTCAAATGCAACTAATCTCAACTATCCTTAACCTCTATTTTGCTGATTGTACAGATTTGATGTTTTGAGATTAAGTGTTCAAACAGATTTGATCCACCACTGCTAAACTCTAATAATAAGCCACTTAATAAGCTAGAAATCAAAGACCGATATTAGAACTTAAAGAAGACCCGCCAAAGCTAGTAAACCAAAGATGGGACCTAGATAAGCTCAACTGAGCTTGTGGCAAACCTCGAAGTCTCTGTGCACTCAAGATGAATATCGAGTCGCATCTGTGGCGCTTTAAGCCCATTTGACAAGCCAGTTTGAGGCTTATACAAAATTCAAAAAATCTTCAAAAATGATAATAAGAAATTAGACCAACTGAAATTATAAGACCCAAAGTTTCACTTGAATAGACCCAGAAATGAGTCCATGAAAAATCATCCTAGGTGGGCTGAAAACTAGTTTTTCAGTTTTGACTTTTTAACTGTTTTTGAGATTTTGACCAAATTGAACTTTTGAGCTTAAGAAATGGAATGATTATGATGTTTTAAGATGAAATGAAACTGAAATAAGCTAGCTTAACTGATTCTACACCTAAATGAAAGTTTTGGACTTATAAATCCTTAACAGTAAACAATCATTGAGCATAAAATGGAATTTTGACTTTTAAAGTGTCTAAGGTGCAAGTTCAGACAGATATGAGTCAAATGACCATATTAAGACTGAGTTAGACAGATTACAAGCATAAGCCAAAGCTAAAACTCAAATAAACCATTAATCCAAACACCCTTTAGACTTAATCGATATGCAATTTAAAAGAAGCCAACCGATGAACAAGCTTGTAAAATAGATCAAACTGAGTTTAACTACTCTAAGTACCATTAAATAAACAAGACTAAACTAGTGGTAACCACGATACATATACAAACACAAAATGCAAACTGGCTTGAAAATTGAAAATGAGATACTCACTCACAGATGTCCAACTTATTTCTCAGGCTAAACCAGAACCAATCCTACTCTAACCTAGTCCATTTCAACCAAAATCCATCTCTGCAACATCCCATATCCATTTCCATACTGCTTAACCAAAAATTCTTCTCAGATTGACTTTTGTTGACCACATACCAAACTTGCTTAAAAATGAATTCCAAGCTTATCAAAAGCTATATGAAGCTTAAGTAAACCTGGTCGAGCTTAAAATAAGCTAATGGAAGCTTAAATGTGAGAGTTTGAAATTAAACTTTTCAACAAAGGAACATCAAAATATGAAATTTAAGTTAAACCTTGAATTAAGACTTGAAATGAAGTAAAATGACTAAATAGCTTAGTTTGAATACAATAAAAGCTTAAGATTACATTTTAAACTACTAATTGAGAGAATTTAAGAAAAACGACATACAATGAATATTAAAAACTAACTACTTCTTGTATCTTGCTTCTTCCTCCTCTTTTATACACCAGAAAGCTTTCCACATGTCCTCTGAATGATTCCCACTTGATAATTTGTCCACTGGATCACTTGAGTGCATAATGGCCATTGGGTCATTTTGGCGGGAAAAGTGGTTTTGACCATGTGGCTCGAGACCGCAACTGGGGGGGTGGAGTAGGTGTGATGATGAGGGGGAAAGTTTGAGGAGATAAGGTGAGGTGGGAGGTGATGGGTGAGAGCTTAGTGTAGCAGTGCAAGTGGAGAAGAAACACAGGCTAAGGTGGGCGGGATAAAGGGGTTTGACTGGGTTTTGACTAGGGGTCCAAAAAGAAAGGGTCAAGGGTTTTGATAGGGGGCTCAATTGGTAATGGCAGGGGTCTAAAATGCAAAAGGGTCAAGGCTTAGTTTTTAATTATAGGGATCTTTTTGTAATTTCTGAAATTTGGAGGGACCAATTCTGCCATTATTCCAAAGTTGTAACAAGGACCAAAACTGACAAGTTCCAATAGTACAAGGACCAGTTTTGACATTTTCAATTTTCCAAGGACTATTTGTGACAATTTCAAAACTTGAGGGACCTAAATTGTAATTTTGCAATTTTAAATTTCAAGGACCGCTTTTGACAACTTAAGAATCCTAGGACTTAAAATGATATTTTTCTTTATTTAGATTTACTGTGGACTGTTTTTGACAACTTTGAAACTGGGGATTAAACCGCCAATTATGCAAACTTGATACGCTTTTTCACCGTGATTTTGATATTTTGCATTTAAAACACATAAAACACTTATTTGTGATATTTTATCATTTTGATGCATTTCGAGTGTTTTCGGATGTTTTGCAGCTTTAATTGGTACACAAATGATGAGTATTTAGACACTCATCAATCCCCACACTAAGATATTGCTAGTCCCTAGCAATGTTTTGAGAAAAATTAATGGATTTCATCTCTTTACCAAAAGCCATTACTCGGAGTAGCCAAATGTTTCGGTTCAAGTAAGAACCTTGGTACATCGATAACCAAATGATTTTGAGCAAATCACCAAATTTTCAACGGATTTGATTTGTCTTTACCGGCCGCTTGCTTTCGGACTAGCCAACTCTTAGATAAATTATCAATATTATCTTTGGTGAGCCGATTACCAATTATGGTTTTTCCACCGCCTTTACCACAAGCCATAAACTTGGGCTAGCCAACTCTTCACTTTTAAGGATATGGTGAAATGAACACCATACAATTTTGGGCAAATTGCAAGCCGTCAACGGATTTGAGATATCTTTACCAAGAGTTGTTTGCTCTGGATTAGCCAATCCTTATGTGGGTTAGAAATGGTGGACTGATTACCATTTGTTGTGTTTAGTACATAGTACTTCCACTAATTTTTTTTAAATTTGGCCATTTTGGGGAAAAGGGACTAAAAGGGTACATTTATGATCAAATTCGCGAATTTCCCCACACTTAGAAATGAATATTGTCCTCAATATTCAAAGTACCTATTGTTATGCCGAAACTTAGAACGTAGAAAGATAACATTACTAGCTAAGTGTAGAAACACAACAATTATTTTTTTTTTTTTTTATTTTTATATATTTACAATTTTCATTCATTTTTAGGTCTATATACAACATGTGGGCAACTCCCCACACTGGGTGGTACACACGGTGAAACCCATGTTTAACTATCGTTTTTTGATTACCGAGTCGCTAGCTTGACTCGACCCCAATTAATTTGTTCATGGGAAGTAAGTGGAAGAGAAAATCTCCATCGGACTTTCATTCAAGACGCTTGGATAAACATTTGAAGTACGTGAAAGTTCCACACCGATGAGATATATTGCATGCACCGACTCACAAATGGTACATGGAAATGCCGGGGTCAAGATAATGTCTTCATTCCCAAGGAGTGAAGAACAGAGAAGTGATGTAATATATGAAGAAAAGAAAGAAAATCATGATAAAAATCATGACTAACTCTTCATCCTCAATAGGAGAATTCATAGTTTCATGAATCTCATCGGTTAGCTCGCTTACACCAATTGCAATTTAGATCGAGAATACGGTGGATTCCCGGTCGTTAAGTCCCACGGAGGATGATTGGTGTTTAACACAATCGATGTCGAATAACCACCAAGGATAGTGGTCAAGAAGGAAGGATTTTGAGAAAAGATTTATAAATTACAAAGGCTTAAATGCAAATTAAAGGAAATTAAAAGATTAACTATATTAAATAAACGCTATCACTAATTTTAAAATGATGTTTTTGATTTTATGTTTTATAAAACTTAATTTAAAACTACGCGACGCATAAATAAAAACGTGAAACTTACACAATATTAATCCTAAAAATATGAAAATGATATTTTACAAACCTAATGATATAAGAAAATTTTAAGAAAAGAAAATTATTTTTATAACTATTTAATTAATTATTATTAATTAAAACTATTTTTAACTATTAAATAATAACCTAAATTACAAGAAAATAGGAAATAAACCTAGAAAAATAAAATTATGACTTGGAAAATCTAAAATAACAAAAAGAATTTTCAAAACTATTTTTATATTTTTCTCGATTATTTTCTATTTTTATGGATTTTAAACTATTTAAAACTAATTAAATTACTAAAATTACAAAATAAACTATGAAAAATCTGAAAATTACTTTTTTACTTTTTATATTTATCTAAACTTAATAAAATGAAAAATTATTTTTTGGACTTTTCTCGATTTAATTGTATTAAAAGCTATTTAAAATTACCTAAAACTGCTTTTAATTAAGAAAATAGCAAACAAGTGTTGGAAAATTATGAAAATTTCAGGAAAACTCTAAAATGATATTATGAATCTAGGAAAATAGAAAACATGGTGTTGTGTGTAGGAATATGGAATCATATGCTAGTGCTTATGTAATAAGCACTTGAAAAAGCCAAAGTGTACCAAAAGGGTACCAAACCAACACAGAAGCTATATTATGTTAAAATGACCCAAATGCAACTTATTTCAACTACCTTTAACCTCTGATAAGCTAACTCAACAGGTTTGGATGTTTTGAGATTAGTGCTAAAAACAGTTTGAGAGCACCACTTTTGAGCATAAGCACAAGCAACACAATAAGCTGAAAATAAAATCCAAATGTTGGAACTTGTTCTAGACCTGGCTAACTACTTTCAAACCAAAAATTAGACCTGGAAAAGCTCTGTGGAGCTCTGGACAACCCCAACAATAAGCTGAGAAAATCTCAGCTTTGACTGAGTTTTGGAGCAGGGCATATAAGCCCTGCTTGATGAGCTTATTTGAGGCTTAAGAAAAATTAATAAAATCAACAAAATACTAATAAGAAACTAGACCAAGAGAACTTATAAAACCCAAAGTTTCATTGAATTGGCCTTAATTGAACCCGTGAAAATCTTACTAGTTGGCCAAAACCGGTTTTTTCAAATATTTTGACTTTTGACAGCTTGAGACAAGTTTGACTTTGGTGAGCTTTGATCCTAATTTGTTAACTGATATTGATGTAATATGGTTAAATGAAACTAGATTAGGCTATGCTACTGAATTCCAAACATGAAACAAGGTTTTGATTTCCTAAACTCTTAACAGATAAGCATAATGAGACAGTTATATGTGATTTTGACTTTTGAGCTAATGTAGGCACACTTTTATGACTGATATGAGCACAAATTGACTAAACAATCATGAACCAACAGATCTCCACCACTGAACAAGTCTGAACACAGTTTAAGCATTAAATCCAAACACTACTTTTTGAAACTGTTTTGAACTAATAACTAAGCTTAGGTCTTAACTAGCAACATTAATGATCAAACTGAACTTAGGTAACTTAAATACAACTATGTAAACAAATTTAAACAGTTTATGATTACAATTGCAAGTACAGACAAGTTATGCAACTGATATTGAAATGAGAATGGAACAGATACTCACAAGATTCTAGCTAGTGTTGCAGGCTAAAACCAAAAACCAAACCATACTTAAGTTATTCAAATCCACCCCAAATACATCTCTGCAACACCCATTTTCATCTTCAAACTGCTTAAACCAAGATCTTCTTCACAGTTGACTTTTATTGACTTTCAATGGAACTTGATTGAAACTGATTTCCCAAGCTTACAAAAAGCTATTTTAAGCTTTAATAAGTTTGTTTGAGTTTAAATAAAGCTCATTGAAGCTTTGAACACAAGAGTTTGACACTAAATGATGCAACAGTAATTATGAAAATATGAAACTGATGTAGAAACTTGAATTAGCACTTGAAAACAGTCTTAATACACTTGCACAACTTAATTTGATATATTGGAACAAAAGACTACAATTTAAAGCTTAATTAAAGACATAGAGATAAAATACGAAATACATAAAAATAAAAACTAAAGACTGGCTTTTTTCTCTTGTTCCTCTTCCTCTTTTATGCTCTAGAATCCTTCCACGTGGCCTTCTGAGCAGATCCCACCTTTCAATTCGACCAATGGGAGAGTTTTGAGTGTTTGAGCTTTAATCATTTTGGCGGAAAGTTACATTTGACTTGTAGGCTCGTGAAATAGCTACTAGGGGGTGGCATTTATTGTGGGGGTTAGTGATGATGATGGGGTGGAGGAAAGGTGAAAAGGTGATGGGAGGGAGGAGGTGCAAGTTGGAAGCACAGGGAGGGAGAAGAACAAGTGGTGGCGCGCTTTTTGCTTTTGACTTGGTTTGACCAAGGGTTCAAAATAGGTCAAGGGTTTTGACAGGGGTCAAATGGGTAATATGGCGGGGTCAAAAAGGTTTTGACAAGTCTTAGGTTTAGTTTATATGACAAGGACTAAATTGCAATTTCGAAAGATGAAGGACCAATCCCGTAATTTTCCAAAGTTAACACAAGGACCAAATTTGACAAACTTTAATAGTACAAGGACTAGATTTGACATTTTCAATTTTCCAGGACCAAACTTGACATTTTGAAAGTTCGAGGACCTTTGTCGCCATTTGTAAAAAGATTTATTCAAGGACCATTTTGACAATTTAGAATATTTAAGGACCTTGAATAACATTTTTCTTTATTTAGATTTACCAGGACTGCTTTTGACAACTTTTGAAACTTGGGGACTAAACCGCCAATTATGCAAACTTGATACGCTTTTCACCGATTTTGATATTTTGCATTTAAAACACATAAAACACTTATTTGTGATATTTTTATCATTTTGATGCATTTCGAGTGTTTTCGGATGTTTTTGCGCCTAATTTGTACAAAAATGATGAGTATTTACACACTCATCAATCCCCACACTAAGATATTGCTAGTCCCTAGCAATGTTTTGAGAAAATTAATGGATTTCATCTCTTTACCAAAAGCCATTACTCGAGTAGCCAAATGTTTCAGCTCAAGTAAGAACCTTGGTACACCGATAACCAAATGATTTTGAGCAAATCACCGCTTCCAACGGATTTGATTTGTCTTTACCAAAGCCGCTTGCTTCGGACTAGCCAACTCTTAGATAAAATATCTTTGGTGAGTCGATTACCAATTATGGTTTTCCAATCGCCTTTACCACAAGCCATAAACTTGCGGGCTAGCCAACTCTTCACTTTTAAGGATATGGTGAGTGAATACCATACAATTTTGGGCAAATTGCAAGTCGTCAACGGATTTGAGATATCTTTACCAAGAGCCGTTTGCTCTCGGATTAGCCAATCCTTTTGTTTATTAGACAAGGCGGATCGATAACCATAAATGAGTAAGTGTAAAACACTTACTCAAAAAAAAATTTTGGCCAAAAATGGGGAATTAGGCGGTATAATTACATGATAAAATTCGTGAGAATTCCCCACACTTAGAAATGAATATTGCCCTCAATATTCAAAGTACCCGGTTATGCCGAAACATAGAACGAAAAGGGAAATACTAAGGCCATTATTTAGCAAGGATTTTTTTTTTTTTTTTTTTTTTTTTTTTGAAACTCTTATATATACACAACATGTGGGCAACTCCCCACACTAGGGTGGTAGAAAGTAGAAAGAAGAAGCTAAACCGTCAAGTTTTGTCACACAAGCTAGCCACTTGTGAATGGCTAACCGTAACAAACTTCAGACAATTTCGTAAATATGGGTGAAAACCCATATGGCATGCTATCGTTTTTGATTCCCGAGTCGCTAGCTTGACTCGATCCCCGCATTCATTGGTTCATGGGGAAAGTTTGTAGATCCGGACAATCACAGGGGAATGTCCTCTCCAAAGTAATGCTTCAACCGATGACCATTCACTTTAAAGTTTGGACCATCGGGTTGAGATAACTCAATGGTGCCATAAGGATAAACCTTAGTGATAGTAAATGGACCGCACCAACGGATTTAAGCTTTCCGAGAAAATCTTCAATCTTGAATTGAAAAGAAGGACTCGATCACCAACGTTGAAAACGCGGTTCTTGATTTTAGAGTCATGAATCTTCTTTGTCTTTTCTTTGTAGATCAAAGAGTTCTCGATGCTTGATCACGGAGTTCATTTAATTCATTCATTTGAACTTTCCGGTGATCACCACCGTCTCGAATATCGGTTGGCATGCTTCAAGGCCCAAGATGCCTTGTGCTCTAGCTCAACCGGCAGATGACACGCCTTCCGTATACAAGCTAGTATGGAGTACACCGATGGGTGTTTTATAAGTCGCACGGAAGGCCCAGAGTGCGCCATCTAGCTTATCCGACCAAGAGGCACGGTTTTCGCCAACCGTCCTCTCCGTAATTCTTTAATCCCGGTTGGAAACTTCCACTTGCCCACTTGTTTGGGGTGGTACGCAGAGAGAGACGGTGAGTTACACCATACTTTCGCATGACTCTTTCAAACCGGTCATTGCAGAAATGCGCACTCACGATCACCGATTATGGCTCGTGGAGTTCCAAACCTAGCAAAGAGAGATTTCAAGAATTTCACAACAACTCGGGCATCATTGGTATGCAAAGCCTTAGCTTCAACCCATTTTGACAAGTAGTCAACGGCCACGAGTATGTATTTATTACCATGAGAAGAAGGAAATGGCCCCATAAAGTCAATGCCCCAGATGTCAAAGATCTCACACACTTGAATGGCGTTTTGCGGCATTTCATTTCTTTGTGAGATATTCCGTGACGCTGACAAGCGCCATGTGCTTTGACAAATTCGTGGGCATCCTTGTAAATTGTGGGCCAATAGAATCCGGAATCAAACACCTTCTTGGCGGTGTAGTTGGGGCTATGATGTCCCCAAGAGGTCCGTAATGGCAAGCCTTGAGAATGTCAATAGCTTCCCGACCATATACACATCGCCTCGATGACTTGATCCGCGCAAATTTTAAACAAGTAGGGTCGTCCCGTAGTAATGTTTAACATCTTTGAAGAATTTGTTCTTCCGCTGGGACGACATCCCTTTCACTATGAAGTTACCCGCATGGTAATTTGCAAAGTCAAGAAACCATGGGGTAGTAGAGTCTCCACGAAAAGAAACCGCATTGAGTGTCTCGAGAGGAAATGTTTCATTTATTTCCTTTTCTCGAAAACATCTTGGTGAGGGTTCTCTAATCGACAGATGATCGCACCTGTGTTCTCGCTCCTTTTTATCACGATAATGATATCAAATTCTTGGAGGAGGAGAACCCAACGGAGCAATCTCGGCTTTGCATCTTGTTTTGCAAAGAGATATTTGAGAGCCGAGTGATCCGTATACACCACGCATTTGGTCAAGATGAGGTATGGCGAAATTTCTCAAACGCATACACCACAAACTAATAGTTCTTTTTCCGTAGTGGTGTAATGGGTTTGAGCTTCACCATAGTCTTACTTGCAGAGTGGATAGGCTGAAAATGCTTGGTTTTCGCTGCCCCAAGACCGCACCGATAGCAAAATCACTTGCATCGCACATGAGCTCAAAGGGTAAATCCCATCGGGGCAACTAGAATGGGTGCCCGTAGTTTTTCTTTAGTGTTTCAAAAGCTTCGACGCACTCGTGAGAGAAGATAAAAGGAGCTTTTTCAAGAAGATGGGTCATAGGCCGAGCGATTTTAGAAAAATCCTGTATGAATCTACGATAAAACCCGCATGACCAAGGAAACTCCTAATACCTTTGACGGTAGTAGGATGAGGCGCTTAGCAATAACATCAACTTTGCTCTATCGACCTCAATCCTGCTTTTTGAAATCTTATGGCCAAGGACTATGCCTTCTTTGACCATAAAGTGGCTCTTCTCCCAATTTAGACATAGATTGGTGTCTTCACACCTTTAAGCATTTTGTCTAAATGGGAGAGACATGTCCGAAATGAATCCCCAATGACCGAGAAGTCATCCATAAACACCTCCATTGTTTCCGATCATGTCGTGGAATATGGCCATCATACATCGTTGGAACGTGCAGAGCATTACATAAGCCAAAAGGCATACGCTTGTAGGCAAAAGTTCCGTATGGGCGGTGAATGTGGTCTTCTCTTGATCCCGTGGATCAATGGGGATCGAAGTAACCCGAGAAACCATCAAGGAAACAATAGTACTCATTCCCCGCTAATCTCTCAAGCATCCGGTCCATGAAGGGTAGAGGAAAATGGTCTTTACGGTGGCGCCATTCAACTTACGATAGTCAATACACACGCCATCCCGTAACCAATCGAGTTGGAATTAACTCGCTTTCTTCATTCGTGACAACAGTTATGCCACCCTTTTTGGAACACGTTGAATCGGGCTAACCCAAGGACTATCTCGAGATTGGGTAAATCAATCCTCGCATCAAGAAGTTTGATAACCTCCTGCTTGATAACATCATGGATTTTGGATTCACCCTCTCTCGATGTTGAACTCTGGTTTGAAGTCATCCTCCATCAAGATTTTGTGAGTACAAAATTCGTGGTTGATACCCTTAATGTCGGAGAGTTTCCAAGCAATTGCTTGCTTGTGTGACTTCAAGACCTTTATGAGAGCAGATCTTTTCATCTTTACTCAAATCTCGAGCAATAATGACGGGTAATTTATCATCACCCTCAAGAAATGCATACTCGAGATGAGGTGGTAAGTCCTTAAGTTCGACTTCAGAAATTCTTCGTTTTCTCAACCGACTTGACTTCCTTGTTATGAAGGTTGACGGAGGGAGAGGAGGAGAAGTGTCCCGATTTAACAACTTCTCAAGAATAAGAATATCTCCTCCGGATTAATCTCATGGTGATTAATCTCTTCCGAATTGCATCACTAGTGTGAGGGGTTGATGAATGATCATCTTTAAGCAACTTCTCAATGAGAAGTATGTCCCCTCGATGTCAATTGGAGCGTGATCAATTTCCCATGGAATGTAATCACTAGCCAAGTATGCTTCAATCTCTTCCAAGATGAAGTCGCCTCAAACGGAGTGAGAGAAGGAGTAGAATTGGCTATGATAGGTTGAGAAGATGTGGTGGGATTCCCACCACGTAATTATGAGAATAACCAAGAACTTCGAGAGTACTCTTCGTAGCAACATCAATGATATCTATTCGGTTAACCGACTCGTAATCATAGTTTCATGGAGTACCTCAAGTTTGATCAAGGTTAAAGGTGATGACTTCATTACCAACACGTAATGTGATTTCTTGCTCAAATACATCAATGAGAGCACGGCCCGTTCTCGTGAATCCTCTTCCAACAATGAGAGGAACCCGTGGATCAAGATCGAAATCAACAACTACAAAGTCACCGAAAATGGAACTTTCCTACTTTACAAATACGCCCCTCGGCAATTCCAAGAGGACGGATATTGTACGATCCGCAAGCTCGAGAGTCATGCATGTAGGAGTAAGATCCGAAGAGAAAGTTTCTTCCATATCGAATGAGGCATCGTGTTTATGCTTGCACCAAGATCGGCTAAGGCAAAGCATTCAACCATTCCCGAAATACACAAGGTAAGAGGAACTTTCCAGATCTCCAAGCTTCTCGAAGCTTCTTCAAGATAATCGCAGAGCAGTTCTCGCTGAGAGGAGTTTTAGCCATTTCAAACAACTTTTCCTTGTTGCTTAACATGTGTTTGAGAGTTGATGCAAACTTGGGCATCAACATGATAGCATCCGCGAAGCTTATGTCAAAATGAAGTTCTTGGAAAATTTGAAAGAATTTTTCCATTTGTTGACTGGATTTCTCACGGAGCTTTTGCTCATGTAAACGTGATGGGTAAGGAATAGAAGATTTGGATTTGGGGTTACCAATGGGAGCTACAGGAGGTTCAAAACAACTCTCGGATTGGATTTTGGTTTCGGACAACCCGAGGATGGACATTGTTGGTACTTCCGTTATTAGTAGGAAGTTCCTTGTCCTTTGTCGCCTCGTGTTCACTTTCCACTACCTTCGGGGAGAAGAAGAAGAGGTAGTAGGAATAGCGGGTCCATCATATGAAACACCACTTCGGTTGTGATCGCTTTGCATCGCCTCGGATTAGCGATCGTGTTGCTAGGTAAAGTACCGAGCCCGAGGGTCGATCATTTAAAGACTTCTTTAATTCAATGATCCGACCGACCAACAACCTGTTTGTCTCCTCTTGAGTCTTCATGAATTGCTTTAAAAGCTCATCGATGTTGACACAGGAGGAGGTGGAGGGACAATTGAGGTCGTATGTTACGTTATAGCCGAATTTCCTTGATTAGGTTCATATTCCCCGAAATTGATTCCCTCGATTGTAAGTGTTTTGATTAAGATTTCCTTGATGTTGGAAACCTTGATTGGGTCCGAATAGAAATTACCTTGGTTTTGATAACCTTGGTTCATTCTTGGTTGGTTCTCGATTCGGTTAGGATTCTCGTTGAAACCGGTGGTGCCCGATAAGTGTTAGCACGGTAGTTTGGTTCATTTTGAGGACGGTATTGATTACCTCCTTGATTTGAAGTACCGGCTATAGCATTAGCTTCAAACGGACTACCATCGGTGGCAAGACAGCTTGTAGTATGCATGAGGACCACCACAAGTAACACAAACTTCAACTTTCTTCACTTCACCATATGATGGTGCTTGTGTGAAAGTGACTTTCTTTGGTTAGCAAGAACCAAAGCTCGAACAATATCCGTGAGTTTGTCAATCTTAGCATCGGTGCTAGATGTACTCACGGAGATGAAGTAGAAGGTCCAAGATTAGACTCAAGATGATATGTCTTTGTGCGGAAAGGACGGACCGGGACTTGTTTTCAATGATTTGCAAGGCTTCTTTTGTGGTCTTGCTCAAGAAATTACCTCCGCGGAGGCATTCAGAGAGTCTTGATTAGTCCGGTTCGCACCATTGTAGAAAGTATCCATTTGCATTAACTCGGAAAACCATGATGCGGACACTTACGGAGCAATTCTTTGTAACGATCCCATGCCTCCCGAATGATTCATCAAATCTTCGAGAGAATTTCATTATCTCATTCTTAAGACTTGTAGTTCGGGATGGAGGATAGAATTGCTCACAAACTTTGTGACTAGATCTTCCCATGTCTCAATGGAACGAGGGGTTGTTTCTCAAGCCAATTCCGGCTTGTCCCTAGAGAAAATGGGAAAGAAGAAGCTTGATAGCTTCATGGGACATTCTTGTATTTGATGGTAGATGCAATCTTGTTAAACCATCGAATGTGTGCATGAGGATCATCCCGCCAAAACCATAGAATTGGCTTTGGGTTACCAGATTAAGTAACCCGGTTTTGAGCTCAAAAGTATCACCACGATGGTGGGACAACAATAGCATCTCCGTAACCCTCGATGGGTGCTTGAGAAGCTCATTCATCGGCTTGTCTTCCGCCATTATGGCGGTGGTGGTGGTGGTAGACGCCTCACCACGGTGAAGGAGCGAACGCCCTCACGCTCACGAGGAATCTTTCCAAGTTCGACAATGGACTTGTAGAACTGGAAGAACGAAAGCGCATGCACTAAGTATAAAAATCGCCAAAACAAATGCGAGGCAAAACGACAAGTGAACTTAACCAATAATCACAAATGAAATGGCTTCTTTGAAAAAGGTACACCAAATCACAAGGACACAAAGGCAAGTTTTAAATCGATGTTCGGGAACTTATTATGGTCACACCCCGCTAGTAGGTGTACCGCCTTGATTTGCGGTGGTTGATTTTATGTATATTAAGTATCACCGAAAAGACGAGGTATAGATTTGTGCCGATGGGTTTAAAACTTTTGGACAATATTTTTGGTATCGTCTCGCTTAACCAAATCGTATTTCTTTAAGAATCACCTTAAAAGAAACACAAGCTAGAAAACGTTACGATTGTTTTGTTGTTTTATATTTTGTTTGGTGTTTTAACACTTTAGGAAAAGTGTTAATGAACTTTTGATTTTGTTATAACTTTACAAAAACTTTTACAAACTGTGGTATATGTGCAAGCACGGTCCGAAAATGCTTAGAACACGCCACTACCTCCCCGCAGCAAGCGCCAAAATTTGATTGGTGCAAAACCGTCAAGTTTTCTCACGCAGCTAGCCACTTGTGAATGACCAGTTTTCCGTAAGGAACTTAAAACAACTCAAACACCAATTGCAATTTAGATCAGAGAATACAGTGGATTCCCGGTCGTTAAGTCCCACGGAGGATGACCGTGTTTAACACAATCGATGTCGAATAACCACCAAGGATAGTGGTCAAGAAGGATTTTGAGTTAATTTATAAATTACAATGGCTTAAATGCAAATTAAAGGAAATTAAAAAGATTAACTATATTAAATAAACGCTATCACTAATTTTAAAATGATGTTTTTGATTTTATGTTTTTATAAAACTTAATTTAAAAACTACGCGACGTACAAATAAAAACGTGAAACTTACACAATATTAATCCTAAAAATATGAAAATGATATTTTTACAAACCTAATGATATAAGAAAATTTTAAGAAAAAGAAAATTATTTTTATAACTATTTAATTAATTATTATTAATTAAAAACTATTTTTAACTATTAAATAATAACCTAAATTACAAGAAAATAGGAAATAAACCTAGAAAAATAAAATTATGACTTGGAAAAATCTAAAATAACAAAAAAGAATTTTCAAAACTATTTTTATATTTTTTTGATTATTTTTCTATTTTTATGGATTTTAAACTATTTAAAACTAATTAAATTACTAAAATTACAAAATAAACTATGAAAAATCTGAAAATTACTTTTTTACTTTTTATATTTATCTAAACTTAATAAAATGAAAATTATTTTTTGGACTTTTTCGATTTAATTGTATTAAAAGCTATTTAAAATTACCTAAAACTGCTTTTAATTAAGAAAAATAGCAAACAAAGTGTTGGAAAATTATGAAAATTTCAGGAAAACTCTAAAATGATATTATGAATCTAAGGAAAAATAGAAAAACATGGTGTTGTGTGTAGGAATATGGAACTGCTATGCTAGTGCTTATGTAATAAGCACTTGAAAAAGCCAAAGTGTACCAAAAGGGTACCAAACCAACACAGCAGCTATATTATGTTAAAATGACCCAAATGCAACTTATTTCAACTACCCTTAACCTCTGATAAGCTAACTCAATAGGTTTGGATGTTTTGAGATTAGTGCTAAAAACAGTTTGAGAGCACCACTTTTGAGCATAAGCACAAGCAACACAATAAGTCGAAAATAAAATCCAAATGTTGGAACTTGTTCTAGACCTGGCTAACTACTTTCAAACCAAAAATTAGACTGGAAAAGCTTTGTGGAGCTCGACAACCCCAACAATAAGTCGAGAAAATCTCACTTTGATCGAGTTTTGGAGCAGGCATATAAGCCCCCTTGATGAGCTTATTTGAGGCTTAAGAAAATTAATAAAATCAACAAAAATACTAATAAGAAACTAGACCAAGAGAACTTATAAAACCCAAAGTTTCATTGAATTGGCCGAAATGAACCCGTGAAAATCTTACTAGTTGCCCAAAACCGTTTTTTCAAATATTTTGACTTTTGACAGCTTGAGACAAGTTTGACTTTGGTGAGCTTTGATCCTAATTTGTTAACCGATATTGATGTAATATGGTTAAATGAAACTAGATTAGGCTATGCTACTGAATTCCAAACATGAAACAAGGTTTTGATTTCCTAAACTCTTAACAGATAAGCATAATGAGACAGATTATATGTGATTTTGACTTTTGAGCTAATGTAGGCACACTTTTATGACCGATATGAGCACAAATTGACTAAACAATCATGAACCAACAGATCTCCACCATCGAACAAGTCTCGAACACACGTTTAAGCATTAAATCCAAACACTACTTTTGAAACTGTTTTGAACTAATAACTAAGCTTAGGTCTTAACTAGCAACATTAATGATCAAACCGAACTTAGGTAACTTAAATACAACTATGTAAACAAATTTAAACTACTTTATGATTACAATTGCAAGTATGAACACAAGTTATGCAACCGATATTGAAATGAGAATGGAACAGATACTCACAAGATTCTAGCTAGTGTTGCATAAAGCTAAAACCAAAACCAAACCATACTTAAGTTATTCAAATCCACCCCAAATACATCTCTGCAACACCCATTTTCATCTTCAAACTGCTTAAACCAAGATCTTCTTCACAGTTGACTTTTATTGACTTTCAATGGAACTTGATTGAAACTGATTTCCCAAGCTTACAAAAAGCTATTTTAAGCTTTAATAAGTTTGTTTGAGTTTAAATAAAGCTCATTGAAGCTTTGAACACAAGAGTTTGACACTAAATGATGCAACAGTAATTATGAAAATATGAAACTGATGTAGAAACTTGAATTAGCACTTGAAAACAGTCTTAATACACTTGCACAACTTAATTTGATATATTGGAACAAAAGACTACAATTTAAAGCTTAATTAAAGACATAGAGATAAAATACGAAATACATAAAATAAAAACTAAAGACCGGCTTTTTCTCTTGTTCCTCTTCCTCTTTATGCTCTAGAATCCTTCCACGTGGCCTTCTCGAGAGATCCCACCTCTCAATTTGACCAATGGTTGAGTTTTGAGTGTTTGGAGCTTTATCATTTTGGCGGAAAGCTACATTTGACTTGTAGGCCCGTGAAATAGCTCGTAGGGGGGTGGCATTTATTGTGGGGGTTAGTGATGATGAGGGGTGGAGGAAAGGTGAAAAGGTGATGGGAGAGTGGAAGTTGCAGTGCAAGTTGGAGACACAGGGAGTGGAAGAAGAGGTGAAAGGGGCTTTTTCTTTGTTTGACTTGGTTTGACCAAGGGTTCAAAATGGGAGGGTCAAAATGGGGGTCAAATGGGTAATATGGCAGGGTCACAAAAGGTTTTGACAAGCTTAGGTTTAGTTTATTATGACAAGGACTAAACCGCCAATTTCGATTTTGAAGGACCAATCCCGTAATTTTCCAAAGTTAACACAAGGACCAAATTTGACAAACTTCAATAGTACAAGGACTATTTTTGACAATTTCAAATTTTCCAAGGACCAAACTTGACATTTTTGAAAGTTCGAGGACCTAAGTTGTAATTTTGTAAAGATTTATTCAAGGACCATTTTGACAATTTAGAATATTTCGTGGACCTTGAATAACATTTTTCTTTATTTAGATTTACCAGGACTGCTTTTGACAACTTTTGAAACTTGGGGACTAAACCGCCAATTATGCAAACTTGATACGCTTTTCACCGATTTTGATATTTTGCATTTAAAACACATAAAACACTTATTTGTGATATTTTTATCATTTTGATGCATTTAATTCACAAAGAAGTTATGTTGATTATATGAAGATAAGTCGGTGTGGTGGGTAATTGGAAAATTTGAGGGTCGTTAAATGAGTTCGGATTAGGATCATAATTAAATGAATTCCTCGAACCACAAAACAAACAACTCCCGCTATTACGAATATCATTACCACACTTTGTACACGCATACCAAACGACATGGTGAACCAAAAGAGGCTCACCGCAACCGACACAAGGAATAAACGATTCTATTTTAGAGTTATGAGGCGGAATCGGTTTATTCAAAGAATCAACAAAACCAACATGGTGATCAATGACTATCAAGTCTTGAAGAACATTTTGAAAAATCCGGAGGTGGGACAAGTGGTGTGCTCGAGGCTAGCAATTTCCACCACTTCCGTTATGGTCTCTCGGTTACGGTTCTTGAGAAACGTGAAGATTAGGCAAGTCATTCTTGCTAGTCACCGGTCTAGATCTCGCATGCTTAGCACGAGAAATGTGAAGATTAGGCAAGTCATTCTTGCTAGTCACCGGTCTAGATTCGCATGCTTGCTTTTAACCGTAAATCGTGAAAGTTTAGGATCAATTCTAGGCGGCTTAGAGCAATTGAGGATTAGATCTTTGGATAACCGAGGTTGGACGTCTTAGCACTTCCATTATTAGAAGTACGGTCCTTTGTCACCCCGGTTTCTCGTTCCATTTCCCTACGCAGAATTAATGGATCGTCATGAACAACACAATTCTTGACATTTGTGTAAAGTCCAAGTTTTTCAACCGTCCCGAATCGTCAGAGTCGAGAGATTCCATGAGAATAGAAGAAGTTAGAATCAAATGGATAGAGGGTAAAGGGATAAAGAATCAAAAGGGTAAGAGGGTTAAGATGAATATTTTGGTATTTTTGAAAAACATGTTTGTAAAACAAAGAATGAAAAATCTTTTGGGTTTTGATTTTATAAGAAAATATAAATACATATAGATGGTATAAACAAGGAGTGAATATTCAAATCACTAATCGCTAAGCGTAAGACTATTAGCCTTGTTCCCCAAGAATGGCGCTTAAAATTTGATCTGCTCCCAAACGGTCAAGTTTTATCACGCAAGCTAGCCACTTGTGAATGGCCAACCGTAACAAACTTAAAACAGCTCAGAAGCAAATGCAATGAAGATCAGGAGAGTATAGTGTTTCCCCAGGTCGTTAAGTCCCAACGAGCTGTGCGAGAATAATCAGACGAATAGTGATCGAGAGAATTTGAACGGGAAAGGATTGTGATTGATCTATACTAAAGAAAGAGTACATAAACTACAGGGGCTTAAATGCAAATTAAAGGAAATTAAAAAGATAAACTATATTAAATAAATGCTATCACTATTTGCAAAATGATGTTTTTGATTTTTTCTTTTATAAAACTTAAATTAAAATCTACGTGACGTACACAAGAAAATGTGAAACTATAGCAATATAAATCCTAAAAATATGAAAATGATATTTTTACAAACCTAATGATAAAAGAAAATTTTGAGAAAAAGAAAATTATTTTTATAACTATTTATTTAATTATTATTAATTAAAAACTATTTTTAACTATTAAATAATAGCCTAAAATACAAGAAAATATGAAATAAAGCTTGAAAAATAAAATTATGACTTAGAAAAATCTAAAATAACAAAAGAGAATTTTCAAAACTATTTTTATATTTTTCTGATTATTTTTCTATTTTTTTTGAATTTTAAACTATTTAAAACTAATTAAATAACTAAAAATTACAAATTTAACTATGAAAAATCTGGAAAAATAATTTTTTTACTTTTTATATTTATCTAAACCTATAAAAAATGAAAAATTGATTTTTTGAAACTTTTCTGAATTAATTGTATTAAAAGCTATTTAAAAATGCCTAAAAACTGTTTTTAATTAAGAAAAATAGCAAACTGACCTAGAAAAATGTGAAAAATTCAGGAAAACTCTAAAATAATATTCTTATTCTAGGAAAAATATAAAAACAGTGGCTTATGTGTAGGAATATGGAACTGCAATGCAAGTGCTTGTAAATAAGCACTTTGAAATAAGCCAAAGGACACAATAAGCTACCAAACTAAAACAGAAGCTATAATATGTTATAAATACTCAAATGCAACTAATCTCAACTATCCTTAACCTCTATTTTGCTGATTGTACAGATTTGATGTTTTGAGATTAAGTGTTCAAAAACAGATTTGATCCACCACTTTGCAGCCTAATAATAAGCCACTTAATAAGCTAGAAATCAAAGACCAGATATTAGAACTTAAAGAAGACCTGGCCAGGTGCTAGTAAACCAAAGATGGGACCTAGATAAGCTCAACTGAGCTTGTGGCAAACCCTGCAAGTCCCTGTGCAGACTCAGTGAATACTGAGTCAGTGCACATGGCAGTTTAAGCCCATTTGACAAGCCAGTTTGAGGCTTATACAAAATTCACAAAAATCTTCAAAAATGATAATAAGAAATTAGACCAACTGAAATTATAAGACCCAAAGTTTCACTTGAATAGACCCAGAAATGAGTCCATGAAAAATCATCCTAGGTGGGCTGAAAACTAGTTTTTCAGTTTTGACTTTTTAACTATTTTTGAGATTTTGACCAAATTGAACTTTTGAGCTTAAGAAATGGAATGATTATGATGTTTTAAGATGAAATGAAACTGAAATAAGCTAGCTTAACTGATTCTACACCTAAATGAAAGTTTTGGACTTATAAATCCTTAACAGTAAATAATCATTGAGCATAAAATGGAATTTTGACTTTTAAAGTGTCTAAGGTGCAAGTTCAGACAGGTATGAGTCAAATGACCATATTAAGACTGAGTTAGACAGATTACAAGCATAAGCCAAAGCTAAAACTCAAATAAACCATTAATCCAAACACCCTTTAGACTTAACTGATATGCAATTTAAAAGAAGCCAACTGATGAACAAGCTTGTAAAATAGATCAAACTGAGTTTAACTACTCTAAGTACCATTAAATAAACAAGACTAAACTAGTGGTAACCACAGATACATATACAAACACAAAATGCAAACTGGCTTGAAAATTGAAAATGAGATACTCACTCACAGATGTCCAGCTTATTTCTCAGGCTAAACCAGAACCAATCCTACTCTAACCTAGTCCATTTCAACCAAAATCCATCTCTGCAACATCCCATATCCATTTCCATACTGCTTAACCAAAAATTCTTCTCAGATTGACTTTTGTTGACCACATACCAAACTTGCTTAAAAATGAATTCCAAGCTTATCAAAAGCTATATGAAGCTTAAGTAAACCTGTTTGAGCTTGAAAATAAGCTAATGGAAGCTTAAATTTGAGAGTTTGAAATTAAACTTTTCAACAGTGAACATCAAAATATGAAATTTAAGTTAAACCTTGAATTAAGACTTGAAATGAAGTAAAATGACTAAATAGCTTAGTTTGAATACAATAAAAGCTTAAGATTACATTTTAAACTACTAATTGAGAGAATTTAAGAAAAACGACATACAATGAATATTAAAAACTAACTACTTCTTGTATCTTGCTTCTTCCTCCTCTTTTATACACCAGAAAGCTTTCCACCTGTCATCTGAATGATTCCCACTTGATAATTTGTCCACTGGATCACTTGAGTGCATAATGGCCATTGGGTCATTTTGGCGGGAAAAGTGGTTTTGACCACAGGGCTCTGAGACTGAAACTAGGGGGGGTTGGAGTAGGTGTGATGATGAGGGGGAAAGTTTGAGGAGATAAGGTGAGGTGGGAGGTGATGGGTGAGAGCTTAGTGTAGCAGTGCAAGTGGAGAAGAAACACAGGCTAAGGTGGGCGGGATAAAGGGGTTTGACTGGGTTTTGACTAGGGGTCCAAAAAGAAAGGGTCAAGGGTTTTGACAGGGGGCTCAATTGGTAATTGCAGGGGTCTAAAATGCAAAAGGGTCAAGGCTTAGTTTTTAATTATAGGGACCTTTTTGTAATTTCTGAAATTTGGAGGGACCAATTCAGCCATTATTCCAAAGTTGTCACAAGGACCAAAACTGACAAGTTCCAATAGTACAAGGACCAGTTTTGACATTTTCAATTTTCCAAGGACTATTTGTGACAATTTCAAAACTTGAGGGACCTAAATTGTAATTTTGCAATTTTAAATTTCAAGGACCAGTTTTGACAACTTAAGAATCCCTAGGGACTTAAAATGATATTTTTCTTTATTTAGATTTACCGGACCTGTTTTGACAACTTTTGAAACTTGGGGATTAAAGCGCCAATTATGCAAACTTGATCGTTTTCACCGATTTTGATATTTTTGCATTTAAAACACATAAAACACTTATTTGTGATATTTTTATCATTTTGATGCATTTCTGAGTGTTTTCAAATGTTTTTGCAGTTTAATTGGTACAAAAATGATGAGTATTTAGACACTCATCAATCATCACCTTTCTAAAGCATATTCAAGTACTTCTTCAAACTCCAGTAAGGGTACTAAGAACAGACAACGACACTGAATTCACAAATCAGGAGTTAAGAACTTATATTGAAAATGTTGGAATCACACATCAGACATCAGTTGTTAGAACTCCATAACAGAATAGGGTAGTTGAAAGAAGAAACCGTACTCTTGTGAAAGCTGCTCGCACAATGCTAATCTATTCCGGTGCACCGTTATTTCTATGGGGTGATCTTTGTTGCCCTTGCTTGTTTCACTCATAACCGATCTCTAATCCATCCAAGATTCAATAAAACCCCATATGAACTAGTGAACAACGAAAACCCGATATCTCTTACTTTCACGTGTTTGGTGCTTTGTGATATCCGACAAACGACGAGAGAAGATCTAGGAAAACCGAAAGCTAAAGGTGATATTGGAATCTTCATTGGATATTCGAGATAACTCGAGGGCATTCGTGGTGTATAACAGAGAACTAGGAGGATCATGGAGCGATGAATGTGAATTTTGATGAACTTTCACAAATGGCTTCGAGAGACTCGCTCTAGAACCCACGCTTAATCCGGTGGCTTCTAATCAAAACAGATTAGAACCCGCACCAAACCCGCAGACTTGGACACATCGATTCGGGACTCAGACAACAACGAGCTCCATCAACTTTTGCCGACAAACCTCATGAAAAGAATGGGAGAATTTTTGAGTTAATGTTCGATGAATACTATGGTGGAACATTGACAAATGCATCAAACCATCATTCCGCTGCACCCGCTCAACATCATCTACCACCACCAACAGAAGATGCATCTACCACGGTCAAAACCAATGCACCTACTCCATCAACATCATCTACATCTACTCCAGCAATTCCAATTCTAGAAACAGTTATACCAGCAGTTGATGAGCAAAACCAAAACATATCATTTCAAGAAGAACCTACTCAAAACCAGAACGATGCAACGTTAGATGAAGACTTATATGAAAACCCGTTTGCTACGGAATCAGTTGAATCATCTTCAAACTTACGAGAACCGTCTAACTCGCTTTTCGTATAACATACGGTATCCTTTACTACGAAGTGGACAAAAGACCATCCGATTGAACAAGTTATTGGTGAACCTTCAAGGCCAATTCGGACGAGACGCTAACTTGCCACGGATCGCGACTTGTGCATTTACCTTTGCTCAATTAGCAATATTGAACGAAGAACATTCGGGAGGCAATGGCAGAACCCGCATGGATAGAAGCGATGCAGGAGGAACTTCTCTAATACCGTCTACATGACTCTTGGGATCTGGTTCCAAGACCAATTGACATTCGAGTCATTGATCTCAAATGGTTATGGAAGAACAAAAGGGATGAAGATATGACTGTAATTCGCAATAAAGCTCGCCTTGTGGCCAAAGGATATAGACAGGAAGAAGGAATAGACTTTGAAGAGTCATTCGCGCCGGTAGCTAGACTTGAGGCAGTCAGGATATTCTTAGCCTATGCAGCTCACAAAAACATCACGGTATATCAGATGGACATTAAGACTGCGTTTCTAAATGTAACTCTGAAAGAAGAAGTGTATGTGAGTCAGCCAGAAGGTTTCATAGACATGGAACATCCAAACTATGTCTACAAACTCAAAAAGGCAATCTATGGTTTAAAGCAAGCTCCGCGAGCATGGTATGATGAACTGTCCTCTTTCCTTGTTGGGAATAATCTGTTACCACTGGTAGTTGTGGAAGACATCGCTTGGATTGCACTAGCGGTGGAAGTGATACTACTGCTATTAGATAATGGTTGGGAGAACGTGTCTAGATAAGTATAGAAAAGATCTTGTGTATATTCTATATTGTTAGCTTTATACTTATCTTGTAAAGGACTCCTTGTACTATGAAAGGAGGTCCTAGGTCATTGTCATAGATACTTACATACATACGTATTATTCACAAAGGCTTCAAGGTGTAACCCAAGTGATAAGCAAGATTACTCGTATTATTCATTAATAATATTGGAGCTTAAGTTTTGTGTTTAATCTGTGTTTACTTACAATACATCATACAATCCGTCTTCTAAGTATTACTAAGTAAATTCCGTGTGCTTATTAATATTATACAAAATATCATTGACACAAGGTGTGTGTCCAGATCCATCATTCCTGATTCAAAACTTTTTCACCAAAGGAACGGTCGATCCTACCTTGTTTACACGAAAATACAACAACGACATTTTGATTGTTCAGATTTACGTGGACGACATCATTTTTGGGTCCACTAATCCGAATCTTTCAAAACATTTTGAAAATCTCATGAAAAGCAAATTTGAAATGTCCATGATGGTGGAACTAAAATTTTTTCTTGGTTTACAAATACATCAATCCCCACGTGGAGTTTTTATTAATCAAGCTAAATATACAACTGAGATTTTGAAAAATCATGGTATGGATAATTGTGACTCTATTGGCACACCAATGGTAACTTCACCAAAAATTGGAACCGATTTGTTTGGGAAACCTATCGATCCGAAGAAATATCGGAGCATGATTGGTTCTCTCATGTACCTCACGCTAGTCGACCGGATATTCATTTCTTTGTTTGCTTATTAGCACGGTTTCGAGACAAAGCCTACCGAACTGCACCTCAAAGAGGTTAAAAGGATCTTTCGGTACACAAGACATCCATTCACATGGGACTTTGGTATCCGAAGGAATCCGGATTTGATCTAATCGCCTTTCGGATGCGGACCACGCAGTGATCAAGTTCTGACAAAAAGTACATCGTGAGGAGCACAATTTTGGGTGAAAAGTTAGTGGTGGTCTTCAAAGAAACAAGATTGCACTTTGCACTTTCAACGGCGGAAGGCGAGTATGTGTCTCTATCTGCGTGTTGTGCTCAAGTTCTATGGATGAGAACACAACTCACACATAATGGCTTTACTTTCGATAAAATACCTATGTATTGTGACTCGAAAAGTGCCATAGCCATATCATGCAATCTGTTCATCACTCTAAGACTAAGCACATTCGTGTCCGCTACCACTTCATAAAAGAGCACGTGGAAGAAGGTCTTGTTGAATTATTCTTCGTGAAGCGATTACCATTTCGCCGATCTATTTACTAAAGCCCTTCCAAAAGAACGGTTTGACGATTTAGTTCAACAATTGAATGCGAAGCCTAACCCCGAGGAGTTAGAACGTCTTCTCGAATCTTCTTGAAAATGATTTTCCAAAAGCTTCATCAGTAAATATTTTGAAAAACAAAATACAAAATTTGAAAAACCAACAAAAGCAAAATATAAAAATATAAAATCTTTCAAAAATACAAAACAATATAAAATCTAAAATCCAAAATATTCTTCTCACGACACGTCTCTCGTATAATCGATATTCAGACGTTTCTAGAAATGTCATTCAACAATGATACGGACATGTACGGATGCTTGAACGAGAGTTCTTTAAATGTTTTCTAAAACATGTCGCTTCTCAAAATTTCTTCAAAAATGGCTTTCGTATACTTGATTGAAACCCGTACCAAAATGAAGACTTTTGATTACTTTCAAATCAAAACTCGTGTTTTTAAAGAAAAAATTTAGTGTACGCTTCAGTGCACTACATTTAAAACTGGTGAGAAATCATCATCATCTTGAGCACTTTTTCAAGATAACTCCCTCTAAAACCCTTTAATTGATTATACTTTATTAAAGGGGGAGTATAAAACCAAAATGTTCCAAATTCATGCTTAAATCAAATCCGTTTGTCTCCCCAAAAGATTTTATAAATATTGTTTAATCCGTTGATATCAAAAATATCACAATTATGCTATTTTTGAGGGGGAGAAGACGTGATTAAAATGTGATCTAAATGTTTAATGATCAGTGTTTGAATCTCAAAAGAGCTCGACTCAGTTGAAACCAATGAATTGACGAGTAATCAAAGTCAGTAAATGTACCATCTCGAGAAACTCGTAATAGACATGAACTTACATTGGTCTAACCTCCTTTTCAAAGAGTGTTTACAACTTCAAGTTAGTTAGTAGAGCTAGTTGTCACCTAAAAACTGACAATGGAACTCTTTAACTGAGCAACGTAACCGTGTCTCGTGGGGAATTGTCTATCATGAGCAGATCAATTCAAAAAGTGCTAACTCTACACTCACTGTGCAGATTTCTGCCAAAACAATATAAGCACATGTGAAGGGGGAGTGTTTCTGAAAATATAAAACTCTCGGAGTGTTCCAAACATGTTTTCACTCATAAACACTTTGAGATATTTTCAAGAAAAATGGTTTTATGGCAACAATAGGACAGTCATGGAGTTATAAGGTGACTAAGGATAGGAAATCCGTCCTATGATCCGCCAGAGCCGGATGGATCTACCCATAGTTTAGTACTAGAAAGTCCTTAGGTATGATTGAAAAAAAAGGAGTAATGTGAGAAAAGAGAAAGAAGGGGTTGACGAAATTAAAAAGAAATGTAATGAAAGGGTGAAAAGAAATAGCCCTCCATAATCAACCTTAGGGTAAACCGGGTTCAATTCATACACTCTTGGTTGTCACTAAGATGACACCGGTATTGAAGACAAAGACGTCATGGACCCAGTGACGCACTGCACATAACTTTCTAGCCACTCAATTCCTCTTAAAAGGATTTGTTTCATTCTCACTGGGAACCCTACATAATCTATCGACTTTCTCTTAGAGATCGTTGGTATTGAAGAAGGAGACCCTCTCCCTAGTCTCCGCTTAGGAAAACCAAAATGCACTAATTGAGTCTAGAGCCACAAGATTCATTAAAAGATCTCATAGGAACACATGACATTTCATCATTTGTTGTTCATCAATAAGAACACAAGTGATACATTTTAGAGTCCCACGCAGATCTTAGCAATGCCGAACATTTATGAGAGGTTTTACAATTGTGATCCTCGGTGATTGAATGGAAATTCTGCCGTGGTCAACATCAAGCAGCCTTGACAAAGCAGTCACCGGTAATTCTTTATGGGTTACGCTTAGTGTGTCTCAAACGGTCTGATCGTGAAGTGATGCTTGATTGTACTTGACTCACCGAACCGTAGATGTACTTGTATATCGTGTTAGCCTTCTTGAGGGCATCCGGTTTCGAGAACGACCTTTGCTAGAATGAGAGTTGTGTTTTACATTATGTCAGTAAACACTCTCGAAGTTCGAACTCGTAATAAGTCTGGAAATCCCGCTAAGGAGATTCCTTTCACGAATCGAATCCACGAAGATGGGGGTCGTTACTTGAATTTATTCAATGTAATGTCAAACGTCCCTTATGGGATTAGGACGGTGATTCGCCCGACCAAGGTGAATGGAATCAAGACATTCATCGAGAGAACAATTGTAGTGTCAGTTCTTTAAGAAAAGATTATAATGATCGATTGGTGTTTGTGATGTGCACTGGAAGGCTGCTGGCGATGGATGCTCATGGGAGGAAGAGATCGTGCAGATTCTCCACATGCTCATACCAATAACACATGAAAGTTCTCATCAAAATCAAAAGCAACACAAAGTTAAAGATGATTTTTCGTCAATGTCAAAGAATCTACAAAGTATAAAGAATTGAGAACTACATCATTGGTAATTAAAAGTCAAATAGAAGTGTGAGCATGGTGGAAAATGACGTGGAGACACCTAACCAACGAAGTTGACAACGGCAGACAACCACATTAACTGATCACAAAGCATGAAGGAACGAAAATCAAGACTATTTTATATCGACACAAAAAGGTCAAGCTCAAGAAAAGTAAAGACCTATTCAAGTGGAGCATCTTTTGAATGACCACCCCTTAGGGGGAGATTTTTAGCCGTAACATTATTTAATAGAAGTGATGGTCATTCACGTTTAGGAACTTTGTAACGTGTGTTAGATATCGTGCTAGAATAGTCAACGGGCTCGTGGATTGGGCTAAGCTAAATGGCTTCTAGTTAAGCTAAGCTAGCCTTATGAAAGATATTATCCAAACCAATCCAATCCAAGCCCATGCCAAGCCCATTAGGGTGTTATGTATTTGAGTATAAATACCCTCAAATGTGTCATTTGAGGGGTGTGCTTGAGTGTGTTTTGTGTGTGTTTTTCTTTCAAGTAATACAAGTTTTCTCTTCATCCTTTTCTCTCTAACATACACGATCCATATATATCAAGTCACCACTTTCCTTTCTTCTTCTTAATCTTTACGCATATCTTATAGTTTATGTTTAACGTGTTCATCTTGTGGTAACGTGGGTATACGCGTAAGTTTGATGTAAAAACAAGGTCCTACAACAACATCCCTGATGAGAACAAGGTAGATCTCGTTTTAATACACTTGTATGACATAGCTTTGAAATGGCATAAGCAGCTTCAAAGCATAATTCGTGGAAATTTGTCTTGGGTGCATTACAAAGAGGTGATTTTGCAAAGATTCGGTAATGTTGAGAAAACGCAATTTTTTTGTAATAGTGTTAAAAGTTCAAGTTTTAGTTTCATTCTTGATGATGATTTGGAAGATTATGTGGTATATGGTAGTTATTATCAAGTGAAAGATGAAAAAGATTGTAGTGCACATGAGATGCTTGATGAAATGCCAATAGATAAAATTTCTAAAGAAGGTGTTAAAGAAGAGTGATATGGTTGAGAATAATATTGGTAATATGGTTCTTGATGAAGTTTCTAAAGAAGATAATAAAATGCAAGAAGTTGAGTTTAAAGATTCAAGTAAAGCTGATGATGGCTACAAAAGATGTGCGGAACTTGATAACTGTGAGAAACATGAATCAGTGAGGGTGGAAAATGAGTCAGCCAATGATCAAAAAGTCAGAGAATTGCTAGACTCTAAGCCTGCAAGGAGTAGAGTGACTAAAACCTATAAAGTAAAAGACACTAAAATCACTGATGTTCAAGGTTAGATGTTCACAACAGGTCCTAATCAGGGTGACTTGGGTGTAGGAATGAATTTAGGGAAAAGAGTGGCAAATGATATTAATACCATTGAAGTGTTGAATTTAGAGAGTGTTGAATCCACTGAAGATGAGTTGAAATCAGTTGACGAGGGAAATGGTTCATTTGTTAATATGGTAGCTAGAAGTGTTATAGAAGGAGCTGAGGGAATTAATGGATTGATTGTTGATCAATCGTTGACATCAGGTTTTAATCGAGTTGGTATTGGTGATATGCATAAATGTGAAGTCCGGTTGATAAGAGTCAAAGATGCATTATTGTTTGGGTTACATGAGTGTTTAGATAGTTTGGACATATCTTCTCTTAGTCAGGGATATGTAGACAAAGGTAACACGAGTAGTAAATTCATTCTAACAGTTAAACTAGTGTTAGATCCAGGAGGAAAACGAGTCTCTGATTTCAGCAGGAAAAGTAATTGTAACTTGAAGTATGAGAAATGGGAGTTCGACGTATGGAAATGGCTAAAGAGGAAAAAGAAAAGGGTTGTGTTAGCTGATGAAATGATAGTTGTTACTGATTGGCTTAAAGAACAAGTTGTGTCCTTGAAACTCACTCAGAGAGTCATACAGGTCATCGACAAAGACTCTATGCCTTATAAGCATTATACTTTTACTCTGTGGCAGTTGAAAAGGAATGAGAAGTTGGTGGTAGTCCATGATGCAGAACTAAGGAAAGAGTTACTTAACGATTCACACTCTGATTCCAAGGGTGGACACTCAAGAGTTCAAATAGCTATTCAGAGGATGATTCGGCAGTCAGAGGGTACTATAGAAGCTGAACCAATTCATACTGATGATGTGATAAAAGCTGAGGTCAAGAAAGAAACAGTGTTAGCTCATTTACCATCAGATAAGAATGTTGGAAGGATTTTAGTGATAGAAGAAACTAAGATAGCTCAACGAGAGGCTAATAAAGAAGTCAGGGAAGACACAGGTACGGTTGTTGAAGTCAGGGGTTGAACACTGAAGAGAAAAAGAAGAGGGCTGAAACAGAAGATGGTATTCAGAGATCTCAATTAGTGGTTAGTAACATTATTCAAGAGGACCAGACCACAAAAGTTAACAATGGCACTGAAGTACCTAACCCAGTATCTAATCATCCTTATCACCAAGTACCTTGTTCAATTTTTGATTTAGTACCTGATCCATTACTTGATTGTGGGGACATTGAAGTACCTGATCCTGATCTAGTACCTGATATGTGTCAAGGATTCTCAAACATCAACTCAAATTGAACCCCATTATAGTCAAGGCAACAATGGGGGTGTTTGGCTCAAGAAAAGGGGAGGATGATTAAAGGAATAAAGAAGGGTTATCTTAGTGATTCGAATGCTTAGATGCTTGAGGACAATTGCATACATGTTTATAACTTTCTAAATTGCTATATTAAATAGTTTATACGGTGGTTATATCAAGAATACTTTTTCTAATCATCTTCAATCTAATAAAAGTGAATAAGATTTGCCAAAATTTTAGTTGGTCGACCTAACCCAGTATAACCCACTTTGACCTGTCTATAGTCTACCTATTTGACCCTTGACTCAATCTGCCTGACCCTCCTGCTTTGCAACCAATAGCTGATATTCATGGTCTACAAGCATTGGACAATCATAAGCCGTTTGGATTGCTATTCTGGTAAATATACTCCATTGTCTTTATCTGAGCAAACATTGCAGAGGTCTTGCTTATGGTTCAGGTTGTATCAATAAGGGGCTGTTTGGATTGCTATTCTGAAAAATGAGCAACATGATAAATGGCTTATCTAATTTTAAAAAAAAAAAACATAAGCATTTTTACTCACCCACAACATTGGTGAAGTATTTTTTTTCCATTTTCAAGATTTTACAGTTATTTAATCATGTTTGTTATTTTTTTAAACACGTACAATTTTATTTTGTAGGTTGTGCAAACTTGCTCCTTTGTCTTGATGGTCCTAAAATTCCCTCCCTATAATGGCAAGAATGATTTGCGGATCTAGCAAATCGACTCCCTAAATGAGGTATGAATAAGGTTGAATCTCCAAATTCAGATTCCGTTCTCCACATCTATAAACTGATTGATATAAATAGTTATGTTCACCAAATTATAAAAAAATAATGAGTCTTTTCATCAAATTATCAGTAGTTACAGTTTCTTTTTTGAAGTTTTAGTATGACTCTAGTTTATCAGTTTCTTACTTCTCGAACTATAACGTAAGTTTTGAATTGATAACACGACACCACTTTTTCAGGTTCGAGATGTTTTCTACAATGGCGTGATCAACAACAAGGCTGCAGTGAAGCGGAAAAGGTCGCAACGTCAACAACAAGATGAAAAGTCATCAAGGTTAGCACCTGATATCATTTTAGATTCTTAGAGCACCCGGTGTAGCGCTCGCCGTTCCACGTGGAAGGCTCGCCGTGACACCGGGCGGCTTCGCCGTCGCTCGCCATGGAAGGCCTCGTCGTCTGCACGGCGAGGTTTGAATGTGTACTTTTGTTAGTTTTTAAACGTTAAGCAACGTCCATTTTTTTTTTTTTTTCTTTTTTTTTAAAAACACACATATTTAACACTATAAATATTACACATTTCAATCAAAATCTACACAACCTTTATTTCAAAACACTTACATATAAGCAATAAATATGAGCGAATCATCTTATTCCGGTGAAAGTGACATTGAAGAGCTAGCAGAGCTAGAGATGATTCTTCAAGAGTTTGAGTTCGAGCAATCGTTGCAACAACAACAAGCCGGCCCTTCATTCCACCGTTATCCCCCGTGAACGTGAAATTGCTGAAGCACGCCTAATTGCTGACTATTTTGGTGACAACCCAAAATATACGGAAGAAAAGTTTAGGTGTCGCTTTCGTATGAGCCGTAAACTATTTTTAGAAATAGAGGTATTGAAACATATATTGAAACTCATCATCCTCTTCCCAAACATTTTGATTTCTTTAAAGTTCGACCCGATGGTAAGGGTGTAATGAGTTTTAGTGTGATTATGAAATGCACATGTGCCCTACGCCAATTGGCTTACGAGATATCAGCTGATGCATTAGATGAGTATTTACAAATAGGTGAACATTGTGCACGCAATTGCCTAGATTTTTTTTACTATGTGCATAATCCATTTGTATGGGAAGGAGTTTTTAAGAAAAGCATATGAGAATGACATTCACAACTTATACAACGCACATAACATGGTTCATAAGATACCGGGAATGTTGGAAAGCATCGATTGTATGCACTGGGAAGTGAAAAATTGTCCGAAAGAATGGCAAGGCCAATTTCACAGAGGTGATAAAAAGTATCCAACTATAATGCTTGAAGCCATTGCTTCATACGATTTGTGGATTTGGCATGCATTTTTCGGGGTGGCGGGTGCGAATAACGATCTTACCGTTTTAAACGATTCTCCGTTATTCGACGACCTGCTTGATGACATCGCCCATGAGGTTCCGTTTGAAGTATAAGAGCGTAAATTTAACCATGGGTATTATCTAGCTGACGGAATTTACCTAGAGTGGGCATCTTTTGTCAAATCATTTACGGTTGCAAGTAACCCAAAAAATGCCGTATTCAAAGCGAAACAAGAAAGTGCTCGAAAAGATATCGAAAGAGCTTTTGGTGTCCTCCAAGGACATTGGCATATCATTTCCCAACCGGCGAGTGCATTTACTTTGGGCAAGTTACGTAGAATCATGTACTCGTGCATCATAATACATAACGTGATTTTGAAAGATCAAAAATTTGCGATATCCGAAGTTAGCGAAATGTATATTTCTCCACAACCAAATTTACAATAGACATGGATTGACCATTGCGCGGTGCAAAGAAGAAAAGCCAAAGAACTACATGACAAACGCAAACACGCAAAGCTTCAACAATGTCTCATCGAGCATGTTTGGCAACGACATCAATGGGAACAATTTCAACAAGAGAATCCAAATAATTAGTTTCGTTATAATTTGATGTATTTCTTAAGTTGCGTATGTTTTTTTACCGTATCTTTATTTTACGTTTTGTATGTTTTTTATTGTGTTGTATTGTATTTTTATTTTTAATGAAATGAATTTAGTTTATTTGGAAATTTAAATAAAAAAAATAAAGTTGTAAGTGGTGGGCCCCAAATGAGTAAGTTGAGGTTTGTTATGAGTGGAGGGTTAGTTGTGGAGGTTTGTTATCTTGATGTGGCATCCGTAGGCCCGAATGAGTAACTTACCCTTGTCATGGCACCTAGTGCTCTTAGGCCCTTTGTAGTTACTTTTTTTTTTTTTTTTTATATTTATAGCAAACCACATTGATCCATTATCAAAAGTAGTAGACTGAAATGGAGCTACTTTTGACCCTTTCTTAGTTGTTATATATTTTCTTCATTGATATACAATCGCTTTTGTTATGTGCCTACCAAAATTTGTACATATGTGTGTGTAGAATTAAAGGGGTGTTTGGTTTAACTTATTTAGTTGCCTTATTTCATAGTCACATAAAATTGGTAACCAATTAACTTAGTTACATTGTCGATAAAAAGAAGTGAAACTGGGTTGCATTAATGAAGGTGTTATTAGGATTGCTTATAAGCTATGTGATATACTATCATTCCAAAAAGAAAAAGGGTTGCTTATTAAAACAGATTATGTATTAATTTGTTGCTATATTGTCTAGTCAGAATTTCGCAAATTTTAACAGAACCAAATTCTTTCTAACCTTAGAAAAAAATAGGAATTCCCCAAGTGTAAATGCAATGGCGGAGGATGGTCATCCATAAGCTATATCTATATCTGAAGATATTCTAGACACAAATGACAAACCATTTCAAGAACCTGACCCATTATTCAACAAGGTTGTCACCTCCGGGGTACCTATGGAAAGGGGTTATTCATTTTTTTATTGGCTGGGAAAGTAATAATGAGAGTGCTCACACGTAACAACCATTGGAAAAAAACCCTCCAACAGCTAGAAAAAGTCGGTCCAAAATCAGTAGGTTTCTGTCTCTTGATAGCGGCTTTTGTAGGAATGGCCTTCACAATCATATTCGTGAGAGAATTTACAAGATTAGGTCTAAACCGAGCCGCGGGTGGTATACTAGCCTTAGCCTTCACACGAGAGTTAAGCCCTGTGATCACTTCAATCATAATCGCGGTTCGTATTGGTAGTGCATTTGCTGCAAAATTAAGAGCAATGAAAATTTCTGAGCAAATTGACACTTTACGTACAAACTACCCTTATTCTACAAAATGGTAACACGAGGTATCTTTCTTTTTAAAATGCTTATTGGAAGTGAAGATTCGAATTATTATTAAAGTTAAATCTAACTATTTTGACACATATTTTGCAACCAAATGATTAATAGAGTATTACGTGGAATATACGACACATACAGGTCCATCAGTCCATAACATCATTTGAAACTCAAATAATTACATCCAAAAGGCAAATAAAATATTGTTATATTTTTATAGAAATAGATAAGTATTAAGAGGCTTTAGGTTTACAAAGTGTCTAAATTATTTGAATAATAAAAACTATGGCATATCTATAGTTTATTAGACTTGGCCATATACATAACTACGTACATAAATAATTCCATGTCTGTATTTTTATAGATGGTTGAGTATTTGCTAACGCTACGAGTCATTGCTTCTTTTTTGGCTTTACCATTCTTAACTCTTATCTATTTCACTGTCGGAGTGGCGTACTAAAGGGGTTTACGGGATTAGTATTAATATTATTTTAGATTCGGCTCAGAGAGCTCTTAGACCATGGGATATAACCAGTGCAATGATCAAGTCTCAGGATTTTTGAGTGCAATGATCAAGTCTCAGGATTTTTGTGGGATCATATTTGTGGTGAGCTGTGATTGGGGGATGACCACTTTGGGAGGTGCTAAATGTGTGTGCAATTTAGATCATTTGTCATTTCATTTACCATTCTATTAGGTTCCATTTTCTAATACCCTGCTAAGGAAAACAATACACAGTTAGCCACTATAAAACTATGGTGATATGTGGAATCTGTTAGATCGTTGTGTGCAAAAGTAGTTGTGGTAGAAATTTGTTATCGTACTTAATTTTTCTGATTGGAAGCTCACTACTTTGGGCGCTATTGCTTATATATCTATTAGTTCAGCGTTTTATGATAGCTTTATATTGTTATCCTCTTTTATGGGAGGACAAACATATTCTCTTGATAACATGGATTATGCCATTGTATTGTTTTGATATTTGATATCCAATATGCAGGTTCTGTTTCTTAACAATTCTACTTTATGAATATTTTGTCTTCATGCGGCTTCGCAATATGATCAAATATAAGAACGAAAGTTTTTTTTTATCACCAAGCATGTAATTAACCCATTAGTTTTTTTTCAGCTTATATGGTTTTCGTTTTCAATACATATTGTTAGTGTATGTCTTGGATTTTTTGAAAACTTCGGGCCCGCTATATGATTAAAACTTCGGACCTGCTATGTGCAAAATCTATTTATTAAATGCATTAGAAAATAAGACTTAGGCGACTTTTGACCCGTTTCCCTTTTTTTCTAAATTGTATGATTTGACACATGTAAATGGTTCCTTGAAATTGTAGGGGTACAATTTGTTTGTATTGCGACACTTGCCTTTCGATGCCATCAAGTTTTGCTCATATGAGCAACTTTGAATTGGGTATAAACTAGCAGTAAGTTGACTTTGTTTTCTGGCCGGCTCAGATGAGTTGGATAATAGGTCATCAGGAAGTTAAACCGAGCAGAAAATCCACAATCAGAAAGTGGTTCTGCTATTTTTTTTTTCTTTCTGATTTTTTTTTCTTTCTGAAATTTGATTCAGTTACATTAGAGTTAAATAAACTTTAGTGTTTTGTGTTGTTGGTTATTTGGTACGCGGGATTTAATATTGTAGGACCACTTTCTTACACCAACCTTACGCGTACACAACCTTCAACACAAGTATACCACCTGTAAAACACAAACACAAACGCAAATACTTATGCGTAGAGAAGAAACAAAGAAGGAAAGATAGAGATGGTGACTTGAATATATATGTTATGATGAAAGGAAAACTTGTTTATTCTTGAAAGGAAAACACACACAAAACACACTCAAGCACACACCTCAAATGACTCATTTGAGGTGTATTTATACTACACTTACTAGATGCCCTAATGGGCTTTCCATGGGCCTCGTGGATATGGGTTGGACATGGACTGGAAAATGACTTATACAAGGCTAGCTTAACACAACTTCTAGCCATTTAGCTTAACCCAGTCCACGAGCCCGTTGACTATTCTAGCACGATATCTAACACACGTTACAAAGTTCCTAAATGTGAATGACTATCACTTCTAATATAAATGTTATGGCTAACAATCTCCCCCTAAGGGGTGGTCATTCAAAAGATGCTCCACTTGAATAGGTCTTTACTTTTCTTGAGCTTGAACTTTGTGTGTAGATATTGAATAGTCTTGATTTTAGTTCCTTCATGCTTTGTGATCAGATAATGTGGTATTCTGCCGTTGTCAACTTCGTTGGTTAGGTGACTCCACGCCTTTCTCCACCATGCTCACACTTCTATTTGTCTTTTGGTTACCAATGATGTAGTTCTCTAGTCTTTAAACTTTGTAAATTCTTTGACATTGACGAAGAATCATCTTTAACCTTTTGTTGCCTTTGATATTGAAGAGAACTTTCATGTGTTGTTGGTATGAGCATGTGGAGAATCGCACGATCTCTTCCTCCCGCAAGCATCCATAAGAAGAAAACATAAAACATGGGTTAGAAGTAATCCGGTAGCTTACAAGTTTGAACTTGAGTGTGTTAACAAAGATAGTGTGAGAACACGACTCTAATTCTCACAAAGGCCGTTCTCGAACCGAGTCCCACAAGTGAGATAACGCGACAAAATCAAGTACACCTACAGATCGTGAGTCGCCGAGGTACATCAAGCATCACCCCACGATCAGACCATTTGAGACACACTAAGCGTAATCCACGGGAGTTAAGTGACTGCTTTGTCGTGGTCGCTGATGTTGACCCTGGCAGGAATTTCCATTCAATCACTGAAGATCACAAATGTGAAACTTCTCATAAATGTTCTTGAAAGATTGCTAATCTGTGAAGGACTCTTGATTGTATCACTTGTGCCCTTATTGATGAACAACAAGCGATGAAATGTCATGTGTTCCTATGAGACCTTTTAATGAATCTCGTGGCTCTAGACTCAATTAGTGCATTTTGGTTTTCCTGAGCGCAGACTAGGGAGGGGGTCTCCTTCTTCAATACCAACGATCTCTAAGAGAAAGTCGATAGTTTACATAGGGTTCCCTGTGAGAATGAAACAGGCTTCTTTTGGGAGAAACTTGAGTGGCTAAGAAGGTTTAGTGCAGTGCGTCACTGGGTCCATGACGTCTTTGTCTTCAATACCAGTGTCATCTTAGTGACAACCAAGAGTGATGAATTGAACCCGTTTACCCTAAGGTTGATTATGAAGGGCTATTTCTTTTCACCCTTTCATTACATTTCTTTTAATTCTTCAACCCTTCTTTCTCCTTTCTCACTTTACTCCTTTTTCAATCATACCTAAGGACTTCTAATACTAACTATGGGTATTGTCCTTGGGTAGATCCCTCCAGCTCTGGCGGATCATAGGACGTTTATTCCTAAACTTAGTCACCTTATAACCCATGACCGTCCTATTGTTGCCATAAAACCATTTTTCTTTAAAATCTCTCAAAGTGTTTATGATTGAAAACATGTTTGGAACACCGAGAGTTTTATATTTTCGTAAATACTCCCCTTCACATGTGCTTATAAGTTTTGATGTAATACGCACATAGAGGGTAGAGTTCGCACTTTTGAATTGATCGGCTCATGATAGACAATTCCCCACGAGACACTGTTACGTTGCATAGTTAGAGAGTTCCATTGTCGGTTTTAGGTGACAACTAGCTCTAATAACCACCTTGAAGTTGTAAACACTTCTTGAAAAGAAGGTTAGACCCATGTAAGTTCATGTCTATCACAAGTACATTGATTACTCGTCAATTCTTGGTTTCGACTGAGTCGATCTCTTTTGGGATTCAAATACCGATCATTAAAACTTTTTGATCACATTTTAATCACGTCTCATCTCCCTCAAAAATAGCATAATCGTGATATTTTTTATATCAACGGATTAAACAACATTTATAAAATATTTTGGGAAGACAGGCGGATTTGATTTTAGCATGAATTTGGAACAATTTGGTTTTATACTCCCCCTTTAATAAAGCATAATCAATTAAAGGGTTTTAGAGAGAGTTATCTTGAGCACAAAATATTTTGAAAGATTTTGAAAATCTTTTTGAACAATCTTGAAAAGGTGCTCAAGATGATGATGATTTCTCACCATTTTTAAATGTAGTGCACTGAAGTGTACACTAGATTTTTTTTTAAACGCGAGTTTTGATCTGAAATAATCAAAAGTCATCATTTTAGTGCGGGTTTCGTACTGAAGTATACGAAAGTCATTTTTTAAGAAATTTTTGAGAAACGACACGTTTTAGAAAACATTTAAAGAACTCTCGCTCAAGCATCTGTACATACCCGTATCATTGTTGAATGACATTTCTAGAAACATACAGAATATCGATTATACGAGAGACATGTCGTGAGAAGAATATTTTTGGATTTTTGATTTTATATTGTTTTTGTATTTTTGAAAATTTTATATTTTTATATTTTGGTTTTGTTTGTTTTTCAAATTTTGTATTTTGTTTTTCAATAATATTTACAACGAAGCTTTTTGGAAAATCATTTTCAAGAAGATTCGAGAAGTCGCTCTAACTCCTCGGGGTTAGGCTTCGCATTCAATTCGTCGAACTAAATAGTCAAACCTTTCTTTTGGAAGGGCTTTAGTTAATAGATCGTGAGTTGGTAATCTGTCTTCACGAAAAATAATTCAACAAGACCTTCTTCCACATGTTCTTTTATAAAGTGGTAGCGGACTCGATATGCTTAGTCTTTGAGTGATGAACAGATTGCATGATATGGCTATGGCACTTTTCGAGTCACAATACATAGGTATTTTATCAAAAGTAAAGCCATAATCTGTGAGTTGTGTTCTCATCCAAAGAACTTGAGCACAACACGCAGATAGAGACACATACTCGGCTTCAAACAGTTGAAAGTGCAAGTGCAATCTTGTTTCTTTGACGACCAACTTACTAACTTTTCACCCAAAATTGTGCTCCTCCGGATGTACTTTTGTCAGAACTTGATCACTGCGTGGTCCGTGATCCGAAAAGGCAATTAGATCAAATCCAGATTCTTTCGGATACCAAAGACCCTTGTGAGTGGATGTCTTCGTGCACCGAAGATCCTTTAACCTCCTTGAGGTGCGATTCGGTAGGCTTTGCTCGAAATCGTGCTAATAAACAAACAAAGAAATGAATATCGGGTCGACTAGCGAAGGTACATGAGAGAACCAATCATGCTCGATATTTCTTCGGATCGATAGGTTTCCCAAACAAATCGGCTCCAATTTTTGGTGATGTTACCATTGGTGTGCCACAGAGTCACAATTATCCATACCATGATTTTTCAAAATCTCGCTTGTATATTTAGCTTGATTTATAAAAATTCCACGTGGGGATTGATGTATTTGTAAACCAAGAAAGAATTTTAGTTCCCCATCATGGACATTTCAAATTTGCTTTTCATGAGATTTTCAAGATGTTTTGAAAGATTCGGATGAGTGGACCCAAAATGATGTCGCCCACGAATCGAACAATCAAAATGTCGTTTTGCATTTTTGTGTAAACAAGGTAGGATCGACCGTTCCTTTGGTGAAATTGTGTTGATAAGGAAAGAAGAAAGTTCGTCATACCACGGACGCGAGCTTGTTTAAACCATAGATTGCCTTTTTGAGTTTGTAGACGTAGTCGGGATGTTCCATGTCTATGAAGCCTTCGGGCGACTTACGACACTTCTTCTTTCGTAGTTCCATTCAAGAACGTCTTAATGTCCATCCGATAAACCGTGATGTTTTTGTGAGCGCATAAGCTAAGAAAATCTCGATCGCTCTAGTCTAGCTACCGCGAATGACTCTTCAAAGTCGATTTCTTCTTCCTATCTCGTATCCTTTGGCCACAAGACGAGCTTTATTGCAATTACGCTCATTTCTTCATCCCTTTGTTCTTCCATAACCATTTGAGATCAATGACTCGAATGTCAATTGGTCTTGGAACCATTTCCCAAGAGTCATGTAGACGGTATTGGAGAAGTTCTTCCTGCATCTCTTCTATCCATGCGGGTTCTGCCATTGCCTCCCGAATGTTTTTCGGTTCAATATTGCTAATTGAGCAAAGGTAAATGCACAAGTCGCAATCGGTGGCAAGTTGGTGTCTTCTCTGAATCGGCCTTGATGGTTCACCAATAACTTGTTCAAGCGGATGGTCTTTTGTCCACTTCAGATTCGAAGGATACCGTAGATTATACGAGTGCGAGTTAGATGGTTCTCGTAAGCATGAAGTTGATTCAGCTGATTCCGTAGCAAACGGGTTTTCAAATAAGTCGTCATCTAACGTTGCATCGTTCTGGTTTTGAGTAGGTTCTTCTTGAAATGATATGTTTTGGTTTTGCTCATCAACCTTGGTATAATGATGTCTAGAATCGAGTTGTCAAGTAGATGTAGATGATGTTGATGGAGTTGGTGCATTGGTTTCAACCGTTGTAGATGCATCTTCTGTTGGTGGTGGTAGGTGATGTTGAGCGGGTGCAGCGGAATGATGGTTTGATGCATTTTTCGATGTTCCACCATAGTATTCATCGAACATTAACTCGAATAAATTCTCCCATTCTTTTTCATGAGGTTTGTCAGCAAAGGTTGATGGAGCTCTTTGTTGTACGAGTCCTGAACTGATGTGTCCAGAAGTCTGCTGGTTTGGTGCGGGTTCTAATCTGTTGTGATTAGAAGCCATCGGATTGCTGGTTCTAGAGCGAGTCTCTCGAAGCCATCTGTGAAAGTTCGTCAAAATTCACATTCATCGCTCCATGATCCTCCTAGTTCTCCTGTTATACACCCTAATGCCCTCGAGCTATCTGAATATCCAATGAAGATTCCAATATCACCTTTAGCTTTCAGTTTTCCTAGATCTTCTCTGTCGTTTGTCGGATAGCACAAAGCGCCAAACACGTGAAAGTAAGAGATATCAGGTTTTCTGTTGTTCACAAGTTCATATGAGGTTTTATTGAAAGTAAGAGATATCAGGTTTATCGTACCCATTTATATTGTGTGAAAAAATACATGTCGCTATGGTTCCTGAATCAATTTTGAAGAACCAGAAGGTGGTGAAGGAAGTTGACGGGGACAGAGAGCTGAGTAATTCGTCAAAAAGGGTTCTTGGCAAAATAGAAGGTTCGTTATTCATCTCTTTATCTATAAAAGTGTGTTTGGTATTGCAACAAAACATTTTACTATCTTTCGAATGATTGATATAAAGACAATTTTTTTTGGGTAACTAAAAAGGAAATATAAAATTTGATTTCCTTTTCTTCCATATCAAAAGAGAATTAACAGATATCATTTAGTGCTCAAATTTCATACACGTTTTGCCTTTATCAATTTGCAGTAGAAGGTGATGCAGTCATAGACTTTGCTATAAGATACAGTCCACACAAGATGCAAATTATGCACACAATGAAAATACACAAACATAACATGGTTCCATAGATAATGCAAATGGATATAATTCCAAATGCATAAAATTTAATAATTTTCGAAGCATGATAATTAGAGTTAGACACACACATATGTTTTTAGAGTACATAACTTATCCATAGCAAACATAAAGAAATACTGTGTAGTTCATTAGCATAATAGAATTGACCTATGGTGAGGCCATCATTCTTTCCAGTGCAGTCTGCTACCTAGTCATTCTTCATGCAGTAGGCTGGGATAAAACAGAAACTGCTTGCACAATACTTGAATGGACCTGAGATTGAGATTGTGATTGATCATGTTGTTGGGATTGAGAATGGGATTCATTAAGTATGTTGGGATCATCAGTAGCTTGAACTTGACTCATAGAATGAACACCTAGAACTTCACATTGTTTGTCTATTGCAACATCTTGAGTAGCTTGATCTTGAATTTCAGATTGAACACAAGTTCCTTCAACTGCATCATCTTTACTTTCAACGACCCCCGTATCTTCAGCTTGTTTATCTTCTGCAACTTTTTTACATGTAGGATGTGTCTTCTTTGATGCAACCTTTTGAGGCACTTGTTTACCTTTTCCCTTAGCACTTGAACATTTTTGTTTAGGGCCAGTTTGACTACTTTGAGTTCCACCATGCCAAGACATGTTTTTCGATTTTGTCCAGCAATGCCACAAACACTATACTTTACACTCTTCCAAGCCTTAGACAACTTATCATTCTTGACAATCTCTTCAGTTTCAGGAGCTTTAGATGCAGTTGTTTGAGGATTTTGTGGAACAATTGTTGTGGGCACAGATGATTTTTCTCAATGCTCATTGCTAGTTATGTGTTGGACATGGTGTTTATAGGTTGGTTCCCACGTGTTAAGATGGTAACAAGGATGACCCCATGTTTCCACAGCTCTTATTTGTTGTCCATTTAAAGTCATATTCCAATTGGTAGCAACAACATGTTTACGTGGTAAACCTGTTATCTCCCATATTCTGCAAGTACAAGACTTGTCTACAACATTAACTACACACTGGTCTCCCTCATGGTCCACTAACTAGAAACTTATCTCCTCCATTTCATAAAACATTATACTTAACAACCTCTTTCTTAATACCATCTAACATGTGTTGTGCAGTTAGTGTTAGTGGCCCATTACTCTTCTCAATGACCATCACAACATGCATTATTCTCTTCATACAATATTCCTTGATGTATTCTAAGGCTGTAATAATTGGTTTGTTTATACCCTCAATTATTTTCCCATGAAACACTTGACACATGTTATTAAGTAACACATCAGAATGAGGTCTACCTAAAACAAGACAAATAAAGCTATATTACCTATACATTTCATAGTACTTTAACATATACAGATTAAGTTACACATATAGATGACTTACATGAGAAATGTAACCTTGACAAATGGATTGCTGGTATCTGACTTAACCAAGCATGAGAAGGTTGACTAAATATCTTGAAAGTAGCCATAGCTTTCTCAAACTGTACAATAGTTGAGGCTGTTGCACATCTCCATAGATGGTCTTCGAAGGCCCTACCTTTCCAATGAAGTTTCATATGCTCATGAATGCTTCTAAGACAAAATTTGTGCTCTACATTTGGAAAAACTTTTCTTAAAGCTGCAATGATATCCTGCACAAAACACACATATTTAGTATTTGTTTAACAACAAAGCAACTTGAAATCAGTACCAGTTTAAGGGAGTATCTTTTGCATGTCACTAATAAAAGTGAGGATTGATTTTGGCTGAAGTTCAAGATCATCAGATAACCAATGAAGAAACCAAGTCCATGATCCTATGTTTTCTAATTCCGCAAAAGAATAAGCCAATGGGTATATACCATTGTTTCTATCAATTCCCACAGCTGTTAGAAGTTTACCCTTCAAAGGACCATCAATAGGAAAAACATCTATCCCTAACAACTATATCTAACACGCTTTAAATCCTTCCTTCAATGCACCTAAACAAATATACATTCTCTTAAATTCTCTTGTTAGAAGAGTATCCTATGCTGGCCGTTCCACATTCATCAGAACTGTTGTATTAGGGTTTCTCTTTTGCAACTCTTGAACATATATAGTCTCTCAACATGGTAAAATGTAGCTTGAATTCATCCCTAATGCCTCTTACTGCTATTATTTTGGCCCTTAAAACCTTCTGCATTGACAATTGAAGCTCAAATTGGTTGGTAAGTTGATTATGAACAGACTTGACTGGAATCCGTGGATTGGCTTGAATTTTTTCTGTTAGTTGCTTTGAGATAAAGTTAAGGTCAAAATGTTTGAGCGCCCTTGATTGCAAACATGTGTGTTTATCATTATATTTTCTGACTGTCCAAGGACCTTTTTCACCATACCTACCGACAAACAACAGCCATGGGCAGAGTATTTGCGAAGGGTCATTTTTTCCTCCAATTAATGCATTTAAACCCTTTCTGGTTAATGGACGTCTAACTGGGCCTATACCCAGTCCATCACTTTCACTTGGGCCTGATAGTGGAACAAAACACACACATCTGACCCTTATTCTTCTTTTGTCATTCTTTAGAAAAAAACAACTCCCTTCTAGTTTCTATGGAATGCTCTCTTACCTTGTATTTGACATGTTTTGCACTATCAAAGCCTTGACCACGGTAAAAGAATGTGGTATAAACACCATTATGAACAGACTCTGACCTAACCCTTGGTACCCCAGAGTTACCTATGTCTGAGTCAGAAGCATAAGCAGTGTAAAAGGCATTATCATCCATCACAGGTAACTCATTTTCCAAATTCATGTCATGACTTATATTTGTAGATATTCCCTAAATGCCTAACTCAGGACTCTAACTCCCTTGGACCAAAGCAAGTTGTACATCATTTTCCTCACATATATTCTCTTCATTTGCCATAATTGCGTCACCACCTACATTGCCTAAGTGACTAGTCTGACTCACTTGGAATAGAGCGATATCAACATCAGGCTCATCTTACATGTTATTGCCATCAACAGGTGCTCTTCCTAATTTTTCTAACTGCTTATCCCGAGTTACTTGGAACATAGTGACATCCACATCAAGCTCCCCAAAGCTGTTATTGGCATCAAATGTGCCTCCTACTTTCTCTAACTGATTATCCTAAGTCACTCGGAACAGATTAACCTCAAAATTATCAGGGTCCTGAAAACTATTGTCCTTATCAATAAGAACTAATGCACCATCACTGTTATCAACAGGTTGGTTGGCAAAGGACATGTCATCAAGGGTTGAAAATACAGGCTCAATGTTTGGCAACTGGCTAGATTCCCTAATACAATTGATGTCCATTGATACTTGTGTTAGTGGCATAAAAGGTTGAATACAGGCTCATTATCAAGTTCATCTAAAACCAATCATCTACAACACGATTCGATAACAACACTAGCTATACAGTCTTAATTGATTGTGGGGACATTTCAGACAACTCTAATCTTGTCTTACCTATTTCAACATAAACATCTATCAGTTTATGGTCTTTGACAATGTCTTTCAACATCTCAAGATTTACAGGTTCACGAAAACTAAACAAGCAATCATCCAATGTACTACCAGACTTAACAAAGTAGTAGTAATTGGTTTGTCCTTCAGCATAACCGATTCCGGTCATGAGAGCATCCATTTCATCAACAGATACCTCATTCACTTCAACATAATCAACTTGACATTTCATACATCGTTCGTATATTCTCCTTGGCTAGTTTTTTAATGTACTATTGTGATGAAACCTCATGTTAAACGAACCCGATCAACCAGCTGTTGAAACATAACTAAACACTGTTACGATTATCTTACCTAAAAGGGAAATACCTTTAACAATCTAAAAAACATATAAGTGTAAAAGATTATCAACAAAAAACACCTACCATATCTCCTGATTGCACACATTTGCTTTGTCTCATGGTCATCAAAGAAAGGCTCTTTTATAATTTGCCATAGAGTAAATCTAAGGTTGGTGCTTGCTAATTTCTTACTTAGATTATTGAGTGACATTGCATTAGGGTTTTTTAGGTAGGCTTCCAAAACAAGTTTAGGGATGACCAATGATTACATGACCTACTTATATTAGACATAATGGCGGGAAATGGATTAGACGTCTGTTGAATAGTACATCGAGAGACATAAAAATTGGTCACGGTTAAAAGACGAGTATACCCTCCAAACAAAACGGATAACAGGATTTTAGGACATATAACGGGACATTGACCTGAACACTATGGGGCGAGGGACGCAATCGGCCTCAAAAACCGAAGTTTTGGACTCACGATGACGATTTTCCCAAGTTTGGGGCCCTGACAATGATTTCTGGCAAGTTTAGGGACCAACAGTGTATTTTTGTTTATATCATATTTTTGCACCTACTAAATTCAGAATAAAAGATAAGTAAATAGTGTATACTGCATGATCATATGGTTGTTGGCATGCAGTGGCATTACTGTTGGAGAAAAGCTGATGTGCCAACTCTATCGTTTCTCTGAAACTGATTGAACTACTTCTGTTGTTACAGGTTTAATGTTCTTGATGGATACTTTGAGGGAAAAGGGCGCAAAAATGTAACCATAAGCTTATTTAGTCAGCCTACATCATTTTAGAATCTGTCGCTGTAAAGAAGTTGATAACTGACGACGTTAGCATTGTTTGTATCGTCATGAAAATTAACCGTTCCTATAGTAAATAGTATATGAATGTACCAACCTTAACTGCTTTTGAAACAATAATTGCTTTTGAAACAATAATTAGATACTGTAAATGGTTACTACATTGTTTTGTCATATTGATCAGTGGTATCAATTTATCGCAAGCATAGACTGTTTGATGCTTTTCACACCTAAAACTGCTTTAAGTATCATTTGGATCCATTCACTTATTAATGGGTACGTTTTATGTTTTAGCTCAAACGGGTCAAATAGGTCAAATAAGTACTTCTATAAAACAGTTGACATGTAAAATGGGCTACAATGATTGAAAATCATGCTATATATATAGTAAATGGGCTATACTTGCAGCATCTAAATTGTCAATTTAATATGGGCCGTTTGGGATTTGCTTCATCAAGTATGTATGGTTTGCTTGGGATTTGCTCACTAATATGGATTTGTTCGTTTATATTTTGCCCAACTATAATGCACATGTTTTTTTTTTTCCTTGCTACGATTATGACTCTAAGAAACTTATTTTTAATGTGAACATAATATAAAGTTTAACGATATCTTAAAAACTATGTTACTATTTTTATCCTAAATAATTCTTGAAGCTAGCCGCCTAACGGGTGGGCCTGTAGCTAGTTAAATATAAGCACACCTTTTCTCGTTCAAGTTTTTATTATTTCTCAATGCATACGTACTTTTTTTTAACACACATACGTACTTCATACTAACAACATTTAAAGGAACCTAAATCAGTGCATAAAGTTAAGCAGGAAACTCTTGCATATAATCTAACAATAATTGAAAAATGAATTATCAATACATTCAAAATACACTACCACTTAATCTTTTGTTACTCAAATTATTACTCTTTACCAATTTGTCCATTGTGGTGCACAAAAAATGATGCCTACGGCCCTACACATCAATTTATTTTTAAATGGACATGAAGAATACACGTACACAAATTTTCACAGAAAATTAAATTCGATGGGTAAAAGTTGGTGCGTGCGCACCAACTCAAAAAAGTTATATGGTTCCTTTATTTTTTCACAAAATTGGTAACTAATGTGTTTGACCATGCTCCATACTCATCTTTATGTTTGACAATAAACCCAACTATCCAATCATCTTCATATTCATACGTGTATGAGGACATCTTTATCACTTCCCAATATATAAGACCCGGAAAAAAACCACTAAAAATTAAATCCGAAAATTAATTGTCGCTTTTCACGTTTGAGGCGCGATTTTTGGTGCGTTTGGTCCCCAATCATTGAGTGTCTTTTTAGTCCCTTTAGTTACTGAAAATATGGCTCAAGATCAAGCACAATTACCGGTATAGATTCTTTGATTTTTTTTATCGTATAGATTTTTTGTTGGTTGTTATTATATTTCTTGTGCGATATAGTGTACTAGCCTCGAGGCCTACCTGATGGGCGGGCTAGCTTCAAGAATATTTAAAAAAATTAAAATAGGAGTAAGATGCTCGATACGCTAACGTTAAAACTAATATAATGTTACGAATAGAAAATTATTCTATGAACACACATCTTTCAATCTTCCCAAGCCCAAATATTTAAAAATAATGTGTAGTATATGCAATCCCAAGCACCCTCTTATTTTTGATATGCTATTAATTAAAGCTTGTTGCTCTATGAAAATCTAGAGCATCTTTATTTGCATACCAAACACCCTCTAGTATCAGTATAACAAAAGCTAATCATCACAACATGTTCATCATAAATTAAGTACTGTGCCATAACTATAAGAAAATAATAATAAATTATATCATAGCAAAACCAAGTAACTACTATAATTATAAGAAACAAAAATTTAATAATCCGATTTACCTTCATGATGGGCTGCCGATTAGAAATCCAAACATTTAGGGGGTTGAAATTATGATTACAGAACAAATTTGCATATTTGGCGAACAAAACTCAACCGTGAGAAATAAATACTAATGCAAGCATTACCCAAACGCACGTTTGATGGTCTACCAGAATACAATCCATCCTAAACTGATTTTCAACATATGATTAATCACAGGACTCGATTGTGGATATATTTTCTTAATTACTAGAGTGTCTACATAAGGGAACTAAATTCATTTTTAAGACTAGCAGGGTACCCGCGCAATGCGGCGGCGGGTACCTTGTGACTATATTTTACGACGATCAAATGTTATTCAGTTACACGTTTTTCTAACAAATATATAAAGAATCTTTACAGAAAGTACCCATAAGGTTGAGGAGTGAAAGTGAAGGTATATTGAGAGACTATTTTTGTTGTAAAAAACATTTGTGTGCCAGAGATATGAAATGGTTTGTGTAAATTTATATAGTGGATGTGGTTACACATTTTTAATAATCATTATTGATAGTAATGATAACGGTTACACGTTTTTAATAATAAGATTAAATGGGCTGTTAAATGAGTTGTTACAATTGAATACATTTAATTTTCCAAGATTGAATGTAACTTCTATTCTTATGTTTGTATTAAGTTCATAGCAAAAGACAAATCCTTCTATTATAAGAAATGTTTTTTGTCTTAATATTTTTAAGACTTCTTTAATTATAATGTCCTAAATCCATTATATATTAGTATAGATAGTATAGATAAATATAGCTCCATAAGGGAAGTTATGCCAAATAAGGGATATTTAAACTTATCATTGCGGGAACTTTCACACAACTTATATGCAAAAATGTCTTTCTTCTACTTACAAAAAAGTCAATTCCACTTCAGTATCAGAGAGGAAAGGAGTGGGAGAGAGGCTTGATGGGCTGTTTTTGGTTCAGTTAGCATTCAGATCTCCTGAAGCTGGCGAGCTATATCTTCCAAAAGTTGCAACTGCAAGCTTTCTTTTTCACGATTATCTAAGGAAAAAATTGAGCTTTTCTCTTACTTCTTGCATATTTGTCATTATAATACACATACACCGCAAGCTAGAATCATATAAAGGAGACAAAAAGAAAGTCATGCCTTGTTGCAAATTCTAGGAAGTGTTTGACTTTACGGTCAAACTAACTACTTTTCAAGTCACTAGATGATGAAGGTTTTGCTACTTCAACTACACGTTGCATTTACGGTTCCTGTCAAGAAGTTCAATGTAGGAGTTTGAATTAGTTATATCAAAGTAGCGATGGTAAAATTGGTAGGGCGGGCCACATAAGCAGTTCAAAACGGGTAACTTTTGGTATGGTTAACCCGAAGCACTTTTTTTTTTGGTAAAAGGGACGATACCCTGGCAAATATATTAAACAACAAAACTTTACATGACAAACTTCATATGGGCATACCTATGGAAGTTAAAGTAGAATGACATTCCCAAAACATGTTTTGGGAACATAACAAAAAATAACAATGCTCTACAATAACTAGACTTATTACAAATCATAGAACTAGCAACAAAATGAAAAAGTTTATAGCACTTAGGCTTCAATTGTTGACCAGTTTCCATCTTCACACAATGCCCCTTCGAAATCTTCAAGCCATTATCCATCTTAACATCATTAGAGTATATTTGGGCCCAAAGCCCAAACGAAATAAAAGAACCAATAGTCCAATACTCTACGCCAAAAGATATCACTAAACTAGTCAAACAATCGTGATCCAAACACTCCTTATGCACCAGGTTACAGATTTTAACAGCAAAAAACAAGTTAAAAACACCACTAATCTCAACTATACTAAACATCAAAATCACCCCAATACTTCTACTCAACTCATAACATTCAAAACCACCATTATCAGTCCAAAAATAGCTCCAAAACTCCATATACAAGTACTCCCAACTATTAAGAATCAGCAAATATCTAAAAGTGCAGCATTACCAAACTCCACTATATCCATCCGTTTTTCTCCAAGGAGAATGTAAAAAAACCAGCCAAATCGCACCATCTTCCAAAACAAACCAACCCATAACAACACTAAAACCATCACTATTAATCAATCAAAACTTCTCACATATAAAACTGAACTTTCTTTCTTCCATTTATCTTGTTCACATGAAATTGCCAAATGTGTGCTGCATCAAACACCTGGACAGAATCGTTTAAGTTTAAACTCATAACTCTCAATCTAACAGTATCCTTAATCAAGTTGCATAACTCTTCCAAAGGTCTAGATTTTCCTTGGAAAATTTTTGTCCAATTATACCTTCAACTATCATCATATTACTAATGTGAAATTTTAGTCCACAAACTGTATTACAAATAGAATATTTGCATAAAACAACTTAAGAGATTGTAGGCATTTATAATTCATTGAAACTTCCAACCCGTTTCCTTTTTAGCTAAGTTTTTACGATTTGGCCCATTCAACCCGCTATAAGCAAAACAAACCAAAGATGACCCATTCATTATCAAATGAGTTGAAATCTTCCCATCTAATGAAATGTAACTGTTAGCCAAGTTATAACCACAAGAGGAGATTCTAGTGCACAAATATATGTGTGACAAAAGCATACATCAATAACAGTTTTTCACACCAAAATGCCTCCATTAAAAAAACCAATAAACACTTCAATTCTTCATCATTTTAATTGAATTTTACAATTCTAATCCGATAGTTCGATTCTAAATTCAATTCTACACATTCCGATATAGTTATTAGTTGTCAATTTTGAATTTTTGAATAATGTAGAAATTGTTGATGAAAATGTGGGGGTTGAAATGGATAATGATGACATCAGCAATGGGGTTGATGATGCTATTAATACTGGGAAAATTGGGAACAGGGCTCAAGCTGTTAATACTCATCATTCTTATGTGAATTTTTTCGTTAACACTGCGAAAAACAAGGAAATAGAGATTGAAAATAAGCTAAAACTGATCCATATGTAGTTCCTGATGCTTGGAATAAAGAAATAACTAATGAAGCTGTTCAAGTATGGCTCAATGATCTCCAACATCTGGCTTACGATATAGATGATGTACTTGATGACTTGGCAGTAGAAATTGGATGATGACACTATGTGGGGTAAACATGGACTATGACAAAATTGTGCAAAATAGTGTGCATTTTTTCATATGTAGTTCCTGGATTTACCATTGCTATGAGCTATCCCTCAGGTTCTTTAGTCACAATTTATTGAAAATTAAAGGAGAAAATTACATAGCCAAGCTCGAAATCCTTTTAGAACAAAGAGTAAGCAAAAAAAAACACCAATCTAAAACAAACAAACAAATATTAAAATCGCTAACAGAAAAACTATCAAACAGCAACAGCAAACCAGTCTAATAACTTGATGCATCAAACAGCTTTGTCTTCACTCTTTCGGCCATATCATTTGTTAAGGCAAAGTAGTCTCATCTTTCATGATTCACCATCCAAATGATACACCAACTCAATTCCACCAATGAACGGCTAATCAAAACACCATAAACATACAATGACCTCTTTTGACTCTGGAATACTGGCAATGTATTCACGTTCCCAATGCTTGTTTTCCCTGAAATCATGATTGGCAAACCAACTTTATCAGAATATTAACTACACTGCAAGTCAATTTGGACACTGCAAATCAGATATTAAAAACTGTATTCGAATTTTTTAAGAAGCGCGTAATTTCAAATCAAATATTATCTGAATATATAAGATTTAAGGAACTTAAACTATATAACATTCACCATATAAGGTGGTGTCAACATTTGATGAAAAAACCAAAATTCTCAGTTTTTAACAAATAACCAAAATTCTACCAGCAATCCTAGTTCATCATTTATTTTGGAAATTGTAAAGATAAATAAATCAAATAGAAGTTAATTAGTTGGTTAAAAAATATACTTAGTGGGATACTTATCCGAAAATGTAACTAACTTGTCACATTTTCGAATGTTGCGTAGTTAACTCTTTTTTTGCTATTATAACACCAAAGTTTTAAATTTGTAGTTTTTTGTGTATTTGTGACCATTTTACCCATACTTTAGTTTTACTACCCTATTAACAATGAAGGGTAAATTGGTCATTGTACATGAACACAATATAAAAAGTGTCTTGTTAGATCTATTTTCAGATAATTATCCCTAAATAAAAGAAGTTAAACGGCATAGAGAGAACATGCCTTCATATTATGTTTGTGAATCGTCGTCTATTTCGATGCAGGGGATATGAGAGATTTTGGGCCAGTAGGAGCCTCCTCTACTGCATCTTTCTTTCAGGTCCGGACATTCGTCTATTATCAAACTCAAAAGTGAAGGCAACAACTTTTCTGGTAGATCTTTCATCTTTGGGCATACGAAAATTTCGAGATGTTGGAGGGAGGTGAGGTGTTGGAGTCCCTCGGAAACTCTTTCTAACTTATAGAAACTTTCAATCCAAAGTCGAGTAAGAGATGAAGAAATATGAAGATGAGACAATTGATTCCAATTAGTGGCTTCTTCTTTTTCTTTTGAACCCCATAAGGTTAGGTCAACAAGTTGTTAGTTTTATGGATATAAATTAGTAGACGTGAGTTAGGATCGAACTCGAGACTATGGGATTGCACACTTTACGTATGAGAATTTAAAGTTAATAATTAAATGTAAATGTTATATTTATTTATTTATTAAACGAAATAACTAACGGACGTTAAGTAATTAATGTAATGGACTAACGGTCGTTAAAGGTATTTGAAAAGGACTTAATTGCAAAGTTTGGAAGATTCCGGAACCCTTGTTGAGGTATTGAACCGATCGGCCTAGGGATTAGGAAACAATCCACAACTTGTTCACCAAGTTTGCTTGGGTATATAAACAAGGCTAGGGTCTTGTTTTTGCACCTCTTGTATTCACAAGCTAAACCCTAAATTGTTTGTGTGTGTTTTTGTCTCCAAAACGGTCGACACCCCTATAGGGTCGATCCAAGTCTTTTCCACAAAACCAAGTTGTTTGTTTACTAAAACTAGCATTACTTTAATTCGGTTTAGTACGTGTACAAGAACATAGTAATAACACACTATTGTTATTATCTTGGATTGAATTACAAAAGGTAAGGGGTAATTCATATAATCCTAACTAAATCAAATTAGGGTTCATCCGTTGCTAGTTTATGGATTTGATTCTTGTTCGGCTAGAATCAACAAAGGTACGCATATTCTTTATGTTAATTAATTATTTGTTAATACATCCTTAAATGCTTCCGCACTATTACTTTGATGTTTTTTGTGATTATTTATATGAATGTCTTGATATCTAATTCCAACAGTGGCATCACGAGTCATTGGTTTTTAATGAGTAATTAATTACATAAACGCGTAATAAAACAAATACTTGTATGTTGTTTGCTATGTTTATCTAGGGTTTATGCTTATTTATGTTTTGGTCGAATTTTTTTTATTGGGGCGTACCATTTTTTTTAAAATAGTCGACATATACATATTTATTTTTAGGGTTTTGAAAATTGTTTGCTAACCTTATTAAAACCTAGAATTAATATTGATTACGTGATAAATTCATGAATAATTTGTTATATGTCATGGAATTTTTATATGCGATCTTGTGACTTACTTGAATAATTGTTATGATGTCCATGACTATACATGCATGTTAGTCATGGATAAGTTGCTTTGATATATTGTTTAATTGTTGAGACATATTTATTTATGATAAATCTTGAATTGGGAAGACTCAATTAATATATTAATGAATCAATTATTTGCAATTTGGTATAATTAATTAAGGGTTTACGAATCGATTCATCGATGTTGATGAGTGTGTAAATACTCATCATTTTGTACAAAATAAACCGCAAAATCATCCGAAAACACTCGTAAACACATCAAAATGATCAAAATATCACAAATCGTTGTTTTATGTGTTTTAAATGCAAAATATCAAAATCGATGAAAACATATCAAATTTGCAAAATTGCGCTTTAGTCCCCAAGTTTCAAAAATTGTCAAAAATAGTCCCCCGAGTCAAAATTTCAAAAGAAAAATCATCAAAGGTCCTTTTAAATCATAACTTGTCAAATTTAGTCCTTTGGTGAAAAATGTAAAAGTTTTGAGAAAATTACAAATTGGTCCTTCAAGTTTGCAAATTGGCAAATGGTCCCCTGGAAAAATTGAAAATGGCAACTTTGGTCCTTGTAATATCAACACTTGTCAATTTCAGTCCTTGAAACACCTTTGCAAAATTACGTGTTTGGTCCCTTGGTTTTGTGGAAATTGCAATATATGGTCCTTGTGTTGTAAACTTATCCAAATGGACCCTTTATCACCTTTGCCCCAATTTGGACACCCAACCCAATCCTTGGCCCTTTTTACCCCTTTTAACCCGAATCCAACCCACCCTTTGTTATTAAAACCGTCAAATGGTTTGACCCCCCTTTCCTCTCTCTTCACATGATAACCACCATTTCCATCATCCCCCCCGCAACTCCCCGATCACACTCCATCTCACCATCATCATCCCTACACCCCTCCAAACACAAAGAGCCAAGGCTCATTTAATGCCCTAAACCTAACACTCACTCAATCTCACAAACGGTTAAAAGGTTTTGGCGCCAAAATACTTTAAACGGCTAAGATCATTTTGAGTGATCCAATGGTCATTTTTATTGGTGGGATATATTCAAGAGAGAGAGAGAGAAGCTTTGGGTGTATAAAAGGCCAAGAGAAGCATCAAAGAAGAGAGTTAGCTTTTATTTTTTTACAATGTATGTCGCTTTGTAGTTTAATTTTGTCTTAAATAACTTTCAATTGTATTTTTAAGCTTATTTTGTATCAAATAAAGCTTTTAAGTGTATTACAACTCATTTCAAGTTTCAATTTCAAGTTAATGTTCAATTTCCACATTATATGTCCATCGTTGAGATTTTAAATTTCAAACTCATTTGTTTAAGCTTTTAGCAACTCAATTTTCAATCTCAAATAAGTTCATATAAGCTTATAAAAGCTTTCCATAAGCTTACAATTCAAGTTTCATTCACTTTTGAACCTTGGTCAACAAAAGTCAACATGGGTACAAAAATTGATGCGTAATGGATATGGGTTGATGCGTGCATGGGAATGGGTTGAAATGGAAGCTATTGGGTTGGGTTTGATAGGTTAGTGGTTCTTGTTTCTCATTTTGCTAGCCATTGTGGCTTGGACAATTTGTAAGTATTTTCACAAGTTTTTATGCATAACTGCTTTTGTAGTTTAAATTTGTTAAAACTGTTCTAATAGTAGTAATTAAGTCATATTAAGTTAGTTTGATCATAAAATAAGTTGGTTCATGTGTTTGGATCTGCTTGAGTTCAAATCAAGAATATAAAGGGGTGTTTGGTTTAATCGATCTATCTGTCTTTTTGCTTATTCAGTGGTTCAATTTTAGTTGTTTCATGTTTGTTAAGTTCATTTGAACTCATTTGAGTCAATACTTGGGTCTGCAACACCACTAAAAGTCAAAATTCACTTAAATCCATCTCATCTGTTATCTGTTGTGGAATTTAGGATTTGCAAATCATCATTTTGTGTTTAGAAATCATCAACATTGCTTGCATTAGGTTTATTACATCATATAACATCAATCTCAGTCATAAAATTGGATCTAAAGTTCACTTTAGTCAAAGTTCATCATTTCTTCAAAAGTCAAAAGTGTGAAAAACTGTTTTGGGCTCATTTAGAAGGAATTTTTTTGAGTTCATTTTGGGTCTTATCAAGTGAATCTTGGTATTTTAGAAACTTCACCGGTGCTCTTTCTTATAAGCATTTTGTTGAATTTTACAATTTTTTAAAAGCTTCAAATAAGCTCTTCTTTTAGCCCAAAGTGCCTCGCACACCGCTCTCAAGATACCGAGTTTTTCTCGATTTTGTAGCTTGTGCACAGTGGCTCATAAGAGCTTGTCATGGTCTGATTTTTGGTACAATTGATCTCAACCAGGTCCTTTACAAGTTCCAATTGGTAGTTTTCGTTTGAGCTTATTTTTAAGCTTGTGCATGTGTTAAAGTTAGCACCCAAAACTTGTTTCATTTTTACTTTTAAGTTCATAACATCAAAACCGATCTAGCTTGTGATTCAGTGGTTATAGCTTGTTGTTTTTAGTTGCATTTTAGTCATTTTAGCATATTTAGAGCTTCGTAATCAGTTGGTAGCTTGTTTGGTCATTTGGCTTATTTTAGTGCTTTTTAATAAGCACTTGTTTTAGCAGCTTCATAATTTCTCAACACAAGTGCCTGTTTTTCCAATTTTCTCAGATTCCTAATATCATTTTAGAGTTTTCCTGAAATTTTCAGATTTTTCCAAGTTGTTTAGCTATTTTTCTTAATTTAAATTAGTTTTTAATCATTTTTAATTAGCTTTTAATATAAAAAATTCAGAAAAGGTTCAAAAAAATAATTTTTCAATTTTCTTAGGTTTAGATAAATATAAAAAGTGAAAAAAGTAATTTTCCAGATTTTTCATAGTTTATTTGGTAATTTTTAGTAATTTAATTAGTTTTTAATAGTTTAAAATTCATAAAAATAGAAAATAATCGTAAAAATACAAAAATAGTTTTGAAAATTCTAGTTTGATATTTTAGACTTTTCCATTTCATAATTTTATTTTTCTAGCTTTGTTTCCTAATTTCTTGTATTTTAGTTAATTATTAAATAGTTAAAATAGTTTTAATTAATAATAATTAGATAATTAGTTATAAAAATAGTTTTCTTTTTCTAAAAGTTTCTTTTATCATTAGGATTGTAAAATATCATTTTCATATTTTTAGGGTTAATATTGCTTTAGTTTCACTTTTTATTTTAGACGTCACGTAGATTTTAATTTCGCTTTTATAAAACATAAAACAAAACATCATTTTAATTATAGTGATAGCGTTTATTTAATAGATTTTATCTTTTAATTTTCTTTAATTTGCATTTAAGCCGTTGTAATTTGTTGGCTTTTTCCGTAGTTATAATCATAATCAAATCCTTTTCCGCTCAAACTCCTCGATCACTAAACGCTTGATAAATCATTGCATAGCTCATTGGGACATAACGACCGGGAGACTCTATACTCCTCGATCTTCATTGATTTCGCTTGAGCAGCTTTAAGTCGTTTTAAGTTTTTACGCTATGTGAGAAACTTGACGGTTTTGATACAAGATCAAATTTTTGGCGCCACGGGAGTCAGGCTATTTGTCTTACGCCTAGCGATTAGTTGTTTGAATCCTCACTCATTTGTTTATATCATCCATCTCTCATATATATATATATCCATATTTTCTTCTAAAAATCCAAAACCCAAAACATCCAAAACGATAAAACACAAAAATATTTTTCTTTTGTTTCTATATATGTATCAAATAATAAAATACAAAAGATTCGCTGCTTTCTTTAATAATAACAACTTAAAAGATTACCACCGAAACCAAGGCAAAGGCACTACCTAACTGGGGTGCGACCATAATAAGTTCCCGAACTAAAGATTTAAAACTTGCCTTTGTGTCCTTGTGATTGGTGTACCTTTTTCAAAGAAGCCATTCATCTTGGATTATTGGTTAAGTTCATCGTTGTTTTGCCTCGATTTTGTGTTAATTGATTTTGTTGTGATATCGACGCTTCGTAACCGTAAAACCCATAAAGATTCTTCTCACCCCATTTTTATAAAACGCCTTCATAATTCTCATTCTCATCCGAAAGATTTTCATAATTCCATTTCTTCTTAACTCGAGAGTCCTTAGAGTTATCTCTAGTGCATGCGCACTCGCTCTTCTAGATCATTGAGTCCTTTGCGTGATCTAGCGAAATTCCAAGAAGACGTTTCGAGACGTGTCGCCCAAATAGTCGAACCCGAGATTCGTACTATTTCAAGCAACACCATGGCGCATTTAACGCATTATGGCGGAAATGCTCCAAGCACCCACCGAGGGTTATGGAGATGCCATCGTTTTACCCGTAATCAACTCGATCACTTTGAATTGAAGACACATTTGATCCAACTTGTGTCTACAATCAATTCCGCTGGTCCGATCGAGAAGACCAGATGCACACATCCGTTGGTTTAACAAGTTAACCTCAACTATCAATTTCAAGGATGTACCTCAAAAGTCATCAAGTTGATGCTTTTTCCATTCTCTCTGAGGGACAACCGGATTTGGCCGAAAAGAACCCCTCGATCTATCGAAACTGGGAGGATCTTGTTCAAAAGTTTGTGAATTACTTCTTTCCTCCATCAAAGACGACTAATCTTAAAATGAAATTTCGGATTTCGCCAAAATTTCGATGAAAATTTTGGAGAGGCATGGAGAGATTCAAAGATCTCCTCGTGAAATGCCCCATCATGAATTCACTGAGCTTCAACAAGTCAATATCTTTTACAATGGGTTGAACGGTAATGATCAAGATTCCTTGAATGCAGCCCGCAGCGGCAATATCTTGAATCGTAAACCTAAAGATGTGATTGAGATTTGCGAGCAAAATCAAAGTTCCTATTTCTCGCAACAAAGTCAATGTTCAACACTCGCTTCTTCATCCGTAACTCTTCCGAGTTAGCCGCTCCGTTAGTCCGCTTCTAACGGACATCATCCATTGTATGATAAAAGAGGTAAAGGAAATCAAAAGCGAAATTCATAAGCCGGAACCAATCAAAGCCGTAAACAAGGTGTGTGAAACTTGTAGTGGTCCACACGCGATTATGATTGTCAAGCAACCGATGCTTCCTTTACCAAGCTCCCGTAGCTTCGTAAACCACAATCAATACCGACCACAAGTCGATCCTCACTACTGCACCTAGCGGTATGACACCACCGGTTTTCCTCCTGCAAAACCATGGCAATCAAAATCGCTTTGTTCCAATCAAGGACAAAATTTCAATAACTCTCAAAATTTCAATCAAAACCGAACAATTTCAACCAACCTCAACCATATCAAGCTCCTAATCATCAAAGTTATCAACCACCTCCTCAAGCTCCCATGCCAAATGACTTCATGAAAATGACCGAGTCAAACATGCTCAATGCAAACTCGGATCAATAACATGAGAGTTGAGCTTAAAAGGAAATTGATACCACAATGTCTCGGCAGACAAATGAGTTAAAGAATATGATGAGCGCTTCATGAACATGAATATGAACAAAGCTTCGCCATCTTCGAGGACTCCTGTGCAATACTATTCCCAATCCCAATGCCGAGTTGAAAGCCGTCACCACTGTAGTGGTAAGACGACAATGGACCTAAGACTCCTATGCCCCTCCTCCCGTGGCATTTAGTCAAGTTACCAAGGAGACAACGGACAAGGTGCATTATTCAAGCCCACGGCATCAAGACACGTCCCACCTTCGGTAGTCCAAGCTTTAAGTCCGAACCCGATGTTCAAGAAAATCTTGAGCCGTAAAACACTTCCATCCCGGCTCAAAAGTCTAGTCGCCTTCCTTACCCATCAAGAATGAATGATGAGAAGCTCAAAGACAAAAACAAAGAGCAAATGGAAAAATTTTTCCAAATCTTCAATGAGCTTCACTTTGATATAAGCTTCGTTGATGCTCTCGCTCTAATGCCTAAATTTGCATCCACGCTTAAAGGCTTACTCACCAACAAAGATAAGCTATCGAGATGGCTAAAACTCCTCTCAATGAGCAATGCTCACAGCCATTCTTAATAAGCTTCCCGAAAAGCTTGAAGACCCCGGCCGGTTTTTAATCCCGTGTGATTGGGATGTTTCAATGCTCGCCTTGGCCGATCTTGGCGCTAGCATTAACCTCATGCCACTCTCAAGATGGAAGAAACTGCTCTTCCCGAACTTTCATCCACTCGTATGACACTCGAGCTAGCGGATCGCACTGTAACTCGTCCACTGGGATAGCCGAGGATGTCGTGATGAAAGTGGGAAAGTTTCACTTTCATGCCGACTTTGTTGTAGTAGACTTCGATGCGCATCCTAGAGTTCCCTCATCTTGGGAGAGCTTTTTAAGAACGAGTCGTGCTCGATTGATGTGTTTGTCAAGAGTTGACCATACGGGTTGACAACGAAGAGCTCACGTTAAATATCAACCGAACTCCAAACCTCTCATACAAACAGAGTGTTGCCACAATTGATCAAAAATCCGAAGAATCAATGCAACACTCTCAAATTTCACGGTTAAGAGTGTTCACCAAAACGTACGAGCTCAAAGCTTTGAAAATTACCCCGGTTCAAACAAATGGTTTGAAAGTCGTACTGTGGAAGTCAAGAGTGTTCTTGATGATGATGACGATGATCTAGAATCGAGACTTCATCGGAAGTGGTGGAAACCGCTAGCTCTAAGAGCACACCACTTGTCCCACCTCCGCATCGCTTGTCGATCGAGATTGTTAAGTCTCGTGGATGAAACCAAACTCTCTTCGCTTCATCCGAGTTGGATGATGATGTTTGTGATCCAATGGGAGACATTCTTCCCATTGATGAATTGCTCAAAATGATCCATCATCTTCTAGTCTTATTCCCGACTCTTCCATCCCTTCTCTCACCCCGATGAGGAAGATGACAACTTTGGAATGAAGTCGATGCATTTCTTAGTGATGAGTCAATTCCAACGGAATTGATAACACTTACCTTGATCCGAGGAGACATCCTTTTCCGAAAGTTTGTTGATTGAAGAACCATTTCCCACCCTCCTCCCGGACATCTTCTTGACAATCACCATCTAAGCTTCAAGTTTAAGCTTAAAGATGTCAAACCGGTGATTTGCTTCTCTCTCACGAGGAATGGACATGCATTCTCATGTACGCCTTTATTCCATTCTTCACAGATGGTGTGGTTGCTTTTCCTTTCTCTTTCGGAATGAGGACACCATCTTTGACCCCGTATCATCCCTTATAGTTTCTACTATTAAACAATACCGCGGTTATATCTCGTCGGTGTGGAACTTTCGATGTTCATATGTTCATTAACATTGTGAACGAAAGTCCGATCGAGATTGGTTTTCCACGTTACTTTCCCCATGAACAAATGAATTCGGGTCGAGTCAAGCTAGCGACTCGGGAATCAAAAACAAGAGCATGCCATATGGGTTTTCACCCATATTTCGCCTTCTCACCTCTTTCTACCACCCTAGTGTGGGGTTGCCCACATGTTAAAAAAAAAAAAAAAAAAAAAAAAAAAATCTTCTTTCTAAATAATGGCCGTAGTATTTCCTTTTACGTTTTTGTTTCGCATAACCGCGGTACTTTGAATATTGAGGGCAATATTCATTTCTAAGTGTGGGGAATTCTCACGAATTTTATCATATAATTATACCAATTCCCCGCTTTTGGCCAAAATTTTTTTTTGGAGTAAGTGTTTACACTTTCTCATTTGGTTATCATCCGCCATGTCTCAGAAGACAAAAGGATTGGCTAATCCAGAGCAAACGGCTCTTGGTAAAGATATCTCAAACCGCTTATATGGCTTGCAATTTGCCCAAAATTGTATGGTATTCAACTCACCATATCCTAAAAAGTGAAGAGTTGGCTAGCCCGCAAGATTATGGCTTGTGGTAAAGGCGTGGAAAACCATAATTGGTAATCACTCACCAAAGATAATATTGATAATTTATCTAAGAGTTGGCTAGTCCGTAGGGTACGGCTTCCGTAAAGACAAAATCAAACCGTTGAAAGTCGGTGGTTTGCTCAAAATCACATGGTTATCTGTACCATGGTTCTTACTTGAATCGAAACATTTGGCTACTCCGTAAGTAATGGCTTTTGGTAAAGAGATTAAAATCCATTATGTTTTTTCAAATCATTGCTAGGGACTAGCAATATCTCATGTGGGGATTGATGAGTGTGTAAATACTCATCATTTTGTACAAAATAAACCGCAAAATCATCCGAAAACACTCGTAAACACATCAAAATGATCAAAATATCACAAATCGTTGTTTTATGTGTTTTAAATGCAAAATATCAAAATCGATGAAAACATATCAAATTTGCAAAATTGCGCTTTAGTCCCCAAGTTTCAAAAATTGTCAAAATAGTCCCCGAGTCAAAATTTCAAAAGAAAAATCACCAAAGGTCCTTTTAAATCATAACTTGTCAAATTTAGTCCTTTGGTGAAAAATGTAAAAGTTTTGAGAAAATTACAAATTGGTCCTTCAAGTTTCAAAATTGGCAAAATGGTCCCCGGAAAAATTGAAAATGGCAACTTTGGTCCTTGTAATATCAACACTTGTCAATTTCAGTCCTCAAACACCTTTGCAAAATTACGTGTTTGGTCCCTTGGTTTTGTGGAAATTGCATATATGGTCCTTGTGTTGTTAACCCTTCCAAATGGACCCTTTTATCACTTGGCCCAATCCATTTACCCAATCCAACCCTTGGCCCAACCCATTACCCGGTTTTAACCCGAATCCAACCCACACCCTTTATTTAAACCGGTCAAATGGTTTGACCCATCCTTTCCTCTCTCCTCACATGTTACCCACCATTCCATCATTCCCCCCCTCGCAAACTCCCCGATCACACTCCATCTCACCATCATCACCCCTACACCCCTCCAAACACAAAGAGCCAAGGCTCATTTAATGCCCTAAACCTAACACTCACTCATCTCACAAACGGTTAAAGGTTTTGGCGCCAAAAGGTTTAAACGGCCAAGATCAATTCGAGTGATCCAATGGTCATTTTGTTGTGGGAACTATTCCAAAGAGAGAGAGAAGACTTGGGTGTATAAAAGCCAAGAGAAGCATCAAAGAAGGAGTTAGCTTTATTTTTTTAGCAATGTATGTCGCTTTGTAGTTTAACTTAGTCTTAAATAGTTTTCAATTGTATTTCTAAGCTTATTTTGTATCAAATAAATGCTTTTAAGTGTTTACAACTCATTTCAAGTTTCAATTCCAAGTTAATGTTCAATTTCCACATTTATGTCCATCGTTGAAATTTTAAATTTCAAACTCATTTGTTTAAGCTTTTAGCAACTCATTTTCAATCTCAAATAAGCTCATATAAGCTTATAAAAGCTTTCCATAAGCTTACAATCAAGTTTCATTCACTTTTGAACCTTGGTCAACAAAAGTCAACATGGGTACAAAAATTGATGCGTAATGGATATGGGTTGATGCGTGCATGGAATGGGTTGAAATATAGCTATGGGTTGGATTTGATAGGTTAGTGGTTCTTGGTTCTCATTTTGCTAGCCATTGTGGCTTGGACAATTTGTAAGTCAAATTTAAAGTTTCATGCATAATCTGCTTTTGTAGTTTAAATTTGTTAAAACTGTTCTAATAGTAGTAATTAAGTTATATTAAGTTAGTTTGATCATAAAAATAAGTTGGTTCGTGTTTGGATCTGTTTGAGTTCAAATCAAGTTATAAAGGGTGTTTGGCTTAACTGATCTAATCTGCCTTTTAGGCTTATTCAATGGTTCATTTTTGTTGTTTCATGTTTGTTAAGTCTATTTGAACTCATTTGAGTCAATAGTTTGGTCTCGCAACACCACAAAAGTCAAAATTTCACCTTAATCCATCTAACTGCTTAACGTTGTGGATTTTGGGATTGCAATCATCATTTTGTGTTTAGAAATCATCAACATTGCTTGCATTGTACTTATTACATCATATAACATCAATCTCAGTCATAAAATTGGATCTAAAGTTCACTTTAGTCAAAGTTCATCAATTTTGTCAAAAGTCAAAAGTGTGAAAAATGGTTTTGGGCTCATTTAGAAAGAATTTTTTTGAGTTCATATTTGGGTCTTATCAAGTGAATCTTGGTATTTCAAAAGCTCACTGGTGCTCTTTCTTATTATCATTTTTGTTGAATTTTACAATTTTTTTAAAAGCTTCAAATAAGCTCTCTTTTTAGCCAAAGTGCCCTCGCACCACACGCTCAATGAATCACCGAGCTTTTTCTCGATTTTGTAGCTTGTGCACAGGCTCAATAAGAGCTTGTCATGGTCTGATTTTTGGTACAATTAATCTCAACCGTGTCCTTTACAAGTTCCAATTAGTAGTTTTTCGTTTGAGCTTATTTTTAAGCTTGCCTTGTGCTTAAAGTTGGCACCCGAAACTGCTTTTAGCTTATTAAACTCATAGACATCAAATCGATCTAGCTTGTGATTCAGAGGTTATAAATTGTTGATTTTAGTTGCATTTAGTTCTTTTAGCATATTTAGAGCTTCGTAATCGTTTGGTAGCTTGTGGTTGTTCATTTAGCTTATTTTAGTGCTTATTAATAAGCACTTTCCATAGCTTCATAATTTCTCCAAACAAGTGCCTGTTTTTCCAATTTTCTCATATTCCTAGTATCATTTTAGACTTTTCCTGAAATTTTCAGATTTTTCCAAGTTGTTTAGCTATTTTTCTTAATTTAAATTAGTTTTTAATCATTTTAATTAGCTTTTAATATAAAAAATTCGTAAAAGGTTCAAAAAATAATTTTTCAATTTTCTTAAGTTTAGATAAATATAAAAAGTGAAAAAGTAATTTTCCAGATTTTTCATAGTTTATTTGGTAATTTTAGTAATTTAATTAGTTTTTAATAGTTTAAAATTCATAAAAATAGAAAATAATCGTAAAAATACAAAAATAGTTTTGAAAATTCTAGTTTGATATTTTAGACTTTTCCATTTCATAATTTTATTTTTCTAGCTTTGTTTCCTAATTTCTTGTATTTTAGTTAATTATTAAATAGTTAAAATAGTTTTAATTAATAATAATTAGATAATTAGTTATAAAATAGTTTTCTTTTTCTAAAAGTTTCTTTTATCATTAGGATTGTAAAATATCATTTTCATATTTTTAGGGTTAATATTGCTTTAGTTTCACTTTTTAATTTGACGTCACAGTAGATTTTAATTTCGCTTTATATAAAACATAAAACAAAACATCATTTTAAAAATAGTGATAGCGTTTATTTAATAGATTTTATCTTTTAATTTTCTTTAATTTGCATTTAAGCCGTTGTAATTTGTTGGCTTTTTCCGTAGTTATAATCATAACCAAATCCTTTTTCCGCTCAAACTCCTCGATCACTAAACGCTTGATAAATCATCGCATAGCTCATTGGGACATAACGACCGGGAGACTCTATACCCTCGATCTTCATTGCATTAATTAAAAGGAACACTTGAAGTTGCAATTTACGCCATGACAAGATTTGGCGAGATTGTAATGGAGAGGTAAATCTCTATGTAAAGTCGACCTTACATGGACATATTTGCGCTTCTTTAAGTTAGACACTTAAGTCGAGTAGAATGAGACACGGACTCAATGGCATAAGATGGGATGAAACATGTTTATATTTGCAATAGCGTTGGAAAATATAAATCCCATAATAATCTAGGAGTTGGAAATTGTTTGCCAATTAATGTTCGACAGATTACCTTATTATGTATTTTCGTTATTAGCGGATCAACCGATGTAATGAACATATGATATTTTGGATCCTAGTTTTCGAGAAAATTATATGGTTATATGTTTATATTACCGTTGGGTATATTTATTTTCTTGAAAAGTGTATTATCGAAAATACTAATACTTGAACTTTTTCTCGTAGAAATGGCTCAAAACACCGATAACACTAACATCGCTTCTAACTTCGCTCAAAACATTTTTGATCGAGAAAAGTCGATCGCTCTAAGAATTTCAATGATTGGCACCGCTCTTTGAGAATTGTCTCAGAGTTGCCGACCGTTGAAATACATTTATGAACCTTGTCCCGCCGAACCAACCGGTCCTCGGGTTACTCGTCGGAAGGACGCTTGGCAACTCGAGTATAAGCGCCATAATGATGTGGCTTGTCTTATGTTGGGAACGATGGAATCGCTTAAAAGCAGTTCAACATCATTTCCCATATAATATGCTCAATGAACTTGAACTATGTTTGAGAAACCACCGCCGTCGAGATTTATGACTTGACCGACGCTATTACACATATGAGAGGGGAGAGGGTAAACCCGTAAGTGCTCATGTACTTGAAATGAAAGGTTACATGGACCAACTAAAAGCACTTGGCAAAACTTATGATGATGACATGGTCGTGAATCGATTAATCGATCCCTTAACAAGGATTTTAATGGTTTTGTCGAATTTCAATATGCAATGCGTGGGAAGACAATTCATCGACCTACACGCATTGCTAATTGACTATGAAAGGGTTGCCTCAAAAGGTTCCTACCGCCTGTGTACTTGCTATTCGTGGTGGAAGAATTAATAAGCCAAAACCGCAGATGCGAACAACAAGAAGGGGAAGGGTAAGGAAAGGTTGACAAAGGCAAACAGTGATGGCCTATCAACCTCAACCCAAGAAGAACCCTACTCCTAGGAAGGATAATCCTAAAAGGATCAAGCATGCCACCATTGCAAGACAGTTGGGCATTGGAAGAGAAACTGTGCTCTATCTTGATGAATTATGGACAAATAAGATGAACACCGGGTCCTCTGCTACCGGTTCTTCGTGTAATTTATTTGTCATTGATTTATTTACTCTAAATCATAATAATTCCCGGTATATGATACGGGATGTGGTATTCACATTTGTAATACACCGCAGGGTTTAGAGTGAAAGGAAGCTTGCCTATGGGGAGCAATATCTGACGTGGGAAATGGAGCACATGCAAATTGCTAGCCATAGGAACGTTTAGTTTAGTATTGCCTTCGGCTTAGTAATCGTTATTGAACAATTGTCATTACGCACCTTCTATAATTAGAGTGTTGTTTCCTTTCGCTTTATTGGATGATGGTTTTACTCATACTATTTCACATAATGGAATTGTTGTTTCTTTAAATGGTGTATTTTATTTTAAAGCAACCATCGTGAATGGTGTGTTTGAAATTGATATGATTGAAATGTATCTAACAATAATAATAATTCGATGTTTAGCATTAACAAGAAGATAAAGTTAGACTTGAATTCTTCTTATCTTTGGCACCGTCGACTTGCTCATATAGGCAAGGCTCGCATGCATAAGTCGCAACAAGAAGGGCTTTTGCAAAATATCAATGATGAATCATTTGATAAATATGAGTCATGCATATCCGGGAAGATGACTAAGAAACCTTTTCATAGCAATATGGAGAGGGCTTCGATCTACTTGGTCTTATTCATACCGATGTGTGGACCACTTAGACATGTGTCAAAGAGAGGTGCTAGCTACTTAACCTTTACCGATGATTTCACCGTTATGGTTATGTTTATTTACTTAAGCATAAACATGAGGTGTTTGAAACATTTAAGGTTTTCAAAGTCAAGTAGAACCGCAATTGGGAAAGAAGATTAAAGCTCTTCGATCCGATAGAGGAGGCGAGTATCTAAGCCAAGAGTTTAAAGATTACTTAGGCGAGAATGGAATTGTCCGAATCTCACTTCTCCATATACTCCACAACAAAATGGTGTATCCGAAAGAAGAAATCGTACATTGTTGGACATGATACGATCTATGTTTAATCTTACCACTCTACCTTTATCCTTTTGGGATTATGCTTTAGAATCATTGTCAGATTCTAAATATGGTTCCCACAAAGAAGGTTGATAAGACACCATATGAAATATGGCATGGGAAAGCTCCTAACTTGTCTTATTTAAAGGTCCGGGGTCATGAGGCGATGTTAGACGTGACTCACAGATAAACTACAACAAAGATCGTAAAGTGTATCTTCGTAGGATACCCTAAGGAAACTATGGGTTACTACTTTTACTATCCAACCGATAATAAAGTAATTGTTGCTAGGTATGGAGATTTTCTTGAAAGAGATCTCGATCTCAAGAATTCAATGGGAGAGTTTATGATCCGGAAGATGATCATGAAGATGCATTACCTTCGAAAACACTAACGCATTCCTAGGAGAACCCGATAGTCCGGGTCCTCCACCGGTTGAAGTGATTCCCATTCAGAGATCCGTAAGGAATATACGTGCACCGAACGCCTATGTCTTAACGTAGAGGTTGAGGAAACTATGTTAGAGATCTTGGAGAGCCTACTAGTTATAAAGTCGCCATGGCAAGTCCCGACAAGGCTAAATGGCGATTGCAATGAATGGGAAATGCAATCCATGAGAGAAAATGAAGTCTGGTAGAGGTTGATTTACCTCCAAACGCCTCGGTGGTTGGGAGTAAGTGGCTCTATAAGATTAAGACCGACATGGATGGCAATGTACACGCCTATAAAGCTCGCCTAGTTGTGCAAGGTTTTACTCAAACTTATGGCATTGATTATGAGGAGACCTTTTTCTCAGTAGCGGACATTAGAGCTATTAGAATTCTCATAGCTATAGCGGCATACTATGACTATGAGATATGGCAAATGGATGTCAAACCGCTTCTTAAACGGTCGCTAGATGAAGACATCTATATGAAGCAACTCGAGGGGTTTGTGAATCCACAATTTCCAAACCGTATGCAAACTTCAAAGGTCCATTTATGGATTGAAGCAAGCATCAAGGCAATGGAATAAAAAATTGATGAAGAAATCAAAAGGTATGGATTTGTTCAAAATTTTGATGAGCCATGTATATCACAAAGTTAGTGGGAGTGATGTAATTTTCCTAATTCTTTATGTCGATGACATATTAATTATGGGAAAAGACATTCCAAGCATGCAAAGTGTTAAGGCATATCTTGGGAAGTGTTTTTCCATGAAAGATTTAGGAGAAGCGCATACATTTCGGGAATTAAGATCACCGAGATAGGTCAAAGCGGTTAATTGGTTTAAGTCAAAGCGCTTACATTGATAAAATATTGAAGAGATTCAATATGCAAAATTCCAAGAAAGGATATTTGCCGATGGAAGTAAAGCATGGCTTATGTAGCGATATGTGTGCTTCAACACCGCCGAGGTGGCACGCATGCGTAACGTTCCTTATGCTTCGTCGTAGGATCTATTATGTATGTTGTGAGATGCACAAGGCCATATGTAGCGTCGCTCAAAACATGACCATCGATATCAATGTAATCCGGTGAACTTCATCGATTGTCATTAAACATATTCCAAGTATCTCGTAAATACTAAAGATATGTTTTGGTGTATGGTGGAAATCCGCATACGTGAGCTTGATGTTACAGTTACCGTGATGCGCCCCGGCAGTGTGATAAAGATGATACGAAGTCTCGACGGGTTATGTCTTTGTCATAAATGGAGGAGCAATTGATCGGAAGAGCAAGAAAGTAGTACGATCATGATGTTCGCAATGAAGTTTAATACATAGTCGCTTCCGAAGTCGCAATGGAGGTCGTTTGATTAGGAAATTCATTTCGTGGCTTGGTGTTATGCCTTCAATTGAATCGCTTATTGATATGTATTGTGACAATTCTGCGCAATCATATTTGCCAATGAACCCGGAGTCATGAAGGGCACCGTACATTTTCTACTAAGTATCACTATGTTCGGGAACAAGTCCGTGAAGGTGAAATAAATCATCGAAAGTTCACATGATGATAACTTAGCCGACCCGCTCACTAAGGCTTTAGCTAAAGACAAGCTTGTAGGAATTGCCAATGGAATTGGACTTCGCTTAGCTAAAAGTTTCATGCATAACCGTGATTAGTATTTGGATAAAGGATATTGTAAAACATTTATTATTTTAATGAAATAAAGTTTGGATTATGTTTATTTTCATTTATAATATTGTTGTCCTATATTTGCATGTTTAATCCTTAAATAACTAAGTTATTTTAAATGTCCGTTGTCGATTAATGATATGGGAGTATCATTAAACCAAGACAATCGAGAGATGTGGTAGAATATACTTGAAAGTATATTGATGAGAATGCATACCAATTTCGATGATATTCAATGAATTGAATATAGGATTTATCCCAACTACATAATTTACTTTGTGGATATTGTTATAAGTAAATTATGAATAGTTATCCTCGACTTGAGATACCGATAAGTGTCATGAATGTAGTGCATTCGTGGAGCAACTTAACGCTATACGAATCGGTAGTCATAAGGGTTGTTTTCGTAAATGTTACAAAGTTTGTGGGTTATTCTTGTAGTCAAAATAGAATTTGTTCCTTCAAATTTATTTGGAGTTTAATATCTTTTGGCCCTCGTAGGGTTGACAAGATGTTTCAGCGGCCGCACCCAAATCTCCCTAAATATGTTTAGATGATTCGCAATCTTGTCCAATCACTTACAAACGAGAAATGTAATAGTTATATAAAGAATGACTTAATTCCATATCTTTATTTAACGTGGTATTAGAAACAAAAGGATAATAATAATGAGAAATCATTAAAAGGTTTTCCAGAGCCTTGCTCGAGTTGTACTAGAGGCATCAAGTGTTGCTAGACGCTAACCGAATGTGATCACTCTATTAAGATATATCCAAGTGGGAGCTGTTAGTTTTATGGATATAAATTAGTAGACGTGAGTTAGGATCGAACTCGAGACTATGGGATTGCACACTTTACGTATGAGAATTTAAAGTTAATAATTAAATGTAAATGTTATATTTATTTATTTATTAAACGAAATAACTAACGGACGTTAAGTAATTAATGTAATGGACTAACGGTCGTTAAAGGTATTTGGAAAAGGACTTAATTGCAAAGTTTTGAAGATTCCGGAACCCCTTGTTGAGGTATTGAACCGATCGGCCTAGGGGATTAGGAAACAATCCACAACTTGTTCACCAAGTTTGCTTGGGTATATAAACAAGGCTAGGGGTCTTGTTTTTGCACCTCTTGTATTCACAAGCTAAACCCTAAATTGTTTGTGTGTGTTTTTGCTCTCCAAAACCGGTCGACACCCCTATAGGGTCGATCCAAGTCTTTTCCACAAAACCAAGTTGTTTGTTTACTAAAAACTAGCATTACTTTAATTCGGTTTAGTACGTGTGTACAAGAACATAGTAATAACACACTATTGTTATTATCTTGGATTGAATTACAAAAAGGTAAGGGGTAATTCATATAATCCTAACTAAATCAAATTAGGGTTCATCCGTTGCTAGTTTGTGGATTTGATTCTTGTTCGGCTAGAATCAACAAAGGTACGCATATTCTTTATGTTAATTAATTATTTGTTAATACATCCTTAAATGCTTCCGCACTATTACTTTGATGTTTTTTGTGATTATTTATATGAATGTCTTGATATCTAATTCAGCACAAGTGAGGTTGGAAACGTCAGTGGGCCCCATTCTGAGATGGGCTTCTTCAACTTACATATTTGAAGCACACGCAAGTTGGGGGGCCAAAGCCCTGTTGGAACATCCATACTTGGACAGTTGATTATGAACAGAGAAGTTAACCAGGTGAGACTCTGGAATTGGAGGTCTCGAAATAACGACTCCTCCGTACTATTACAATCTTCTATTACCAATGTCGTGAGGTGAATAAAGTTACCCCCAAAATCAATGATCGATGCCACATTTGGATGATCATATATCCTAAAATATTCAAGCATTGGCATGCTTCGCTGTTGATAAGTAACATATTCTTCTTTCCTCCTTCTCCCAACTCCTCCTTTATCATTAGTTTTTCACACTTGGAAATGACAACTGACTTGAGCTTCTGCCCTCCCATTCCCATTGAGAAGGAGACACATGTAACTGAATCACAATAATAGATACCCAACGTCTCAATGTTGTCAGGAAAACTTAAATGCTTGAAATTTTCACAATGCCATACCACTAACGAGCTAAGAGATGTTAGGAGGTTGCTCCCATAATTGTACTCCTCCTCATCTTTCTCCCCTAAACTCCCCAACTTTTTACATTCCTGTACTTCCAACTTTCTTAAATTCACGAGTACCTTACTACTTGCCTTGCTTCTTTCGATTCACACAAGTATCTTATTTCATCACATTTTTTAATAATCAATTCTTCAACTGCCTTAAGATCCAATATAACACCTTTCCACTCCTCATTAGTAAGCCCTGAAATAGACCCTATTTCCAACTTGGTGACTGATGGAGCTACGTGCACCAGACTTCTCAACAAACCAACACCACATTCATGTATTCTCAAATCCCTCAATGAAAGTAGTGGTGCTTTAAGTGAGACTTCAACCAAATTTGGACAATTTCTAATACTGAGCTCTTTCAGGCATGAAAACACATAATCTCCAACCCCACTTCTACTGTATGTTGACCAAACCTCCCACTTACCATTAAACTCTAGACTTTCAAGTGAAGGAAATGCAGCACCAGTCCCAAGAAACTCTAAACCCACATCTTTCAAATCATCCATGTCTTGGATAGATAAACTCTTAAGTGACGGTAGTTGCCCAAGTGGTGGTAGAGATGTACACTTTTTACAGCCATGTATAGACACACTAGCCAACTTATCGAAAGAGGGTTCCCCAACCCATTTGGGAAATTCTAAGCCCAGATAGTTCACAATGCCTAGCCTCTTCAAACAATCATTATATGGCTTCAATGCATCAAGGACATCGTTATCCGTAGTCTCCTTTCGAGAAGCATATGATACGTCACTCCATTCAACCTTTAACTCAGTAAGCCTCTTTTTGATAAGTCCGCTTCGTGCTTCCGCTATGCTTTTTACTTTTTCCGTGCCCTCAATGGAAACTTTCCCATGAAGATTCTCAAAATCTTTAAGTTGGGTTATCGAAAAATCATTAAATCATTTTCTCCTCCAATAATGATTTTTGAAAGAGTTTGTGCTTTTCAACTTAGCGACCCCTACAGCAAGTCTTTTAAAAGTGGAGTATCTCTAATGTCTAGATGCCGCAAACTTTTAAGCTTTATGAAGTTGTTTGGAAGCTTAGTTAAAAGAGAACAACCAAAAAGGATTAGTGTCTCTAAGTTATAGAGATCACAAACATTTTCTGGTAAACGTGTGATTTCAGTTTGAGATAAATTAAGATAGCGTAAATGCTTTAATTTACCAATGGACTCTGGAACCTCGCCTGTCTCATAACCACTCAAACTTAAAACCCTTAAGAATTGCAACTGAGGGAGTAAGTAAACCAAAACCTTATTCGACAAGTAGTTCTCATTGCCACCTTTCTTTCACCCCACGGACAATAATGTTCTCAAACCTTTAGCTCCTTCTATCCTCAAACTTTTGTAAGCTACATATTCCTCATGAAAAAAGACATATGACGACACTTATCTAAAGTTTGTTTCCTAACATTCTTTCCCATTTCCTTCTAGCTTGAAAAGAAATCTCCTAAAAGATGTGGCCAAATCATTGATAAGATCATGCATAACAAACAAAGACTCGCTCATTAGCGTAGTGTTGAAAAAATGACCGTGATAACAACTCATCAAAGCATTCGTGACCCAAACGTTCTACAGCTTGACTTGCTTGGACGTACTCGTGCAAAAATCCTTCGCCATCCGTAGGAGAACCAAATCTTCCTTGTCAAATGCATAGTCCTTTGAACAAAGAGCAATATGCAAAGAGTCGCTTTAAATCGGCAGAAGTTCACGGTAGCTTAGTCTAAGAGCGGGAATAATTTCGTCCCCTCTTTAACCTCCATATCTCACTATCCACTATTTCCTTCCATTCGAGCGCATCCCTTTTGTCCTCATTAACCCTCCAAGTGCTATTAAAGCCAGAGGCAAACCATCACACTTTTTAACAATGCCTTCATCATGTGCTTTAAATGTTGGATGGGAGTCAAAATTATCTGCACCCAACGCATGTTGAGCGAATAAAGACACAGCATCATCTTGTGATAAACGTTGGTTTAAAAAACAAATTGCAAAAACGAGCACTTAAAATCATTCGGACACTCATACAAAAACAAACAACATTATTTCGTTCAGATTTAGACTTTTTAGCTACCTCTTACCAGTAAGATGCGGTAGTCAGATTCAGACCCAAAACATCTTAATGAAATAAACACACCCTTAATGTTTGTTTGATGTGTTTTCTTCTTTGCTCATGTATATAACAAACAAGGCTACTTATTACATAACAAACTACACAATGGGTTAGTAGCATCTCTATATAAAACATTTACTTATACTAATGTGGCTTTTTCTTTAGTCTAACTTCGTAATAAACAAGTCATTAACTAACCTTAGTGACGTTTCTTTGACGGAATAGACATGGCTTATCACTTCATTAACGTTCGCTACATACATTTGCTTGTGACGATCATCAAATTTGAAGACGACGATGCATTAACGTTGATTATATTAATAGTTAAAAGCACAATTGTTTATAGGATCGTTGACTTATTATCTATTATTCCTTCAAAAAGAAAATGGAACTTACATCGTTCGGTGTTGTTTATTACTTTATTCACACACTCAACTTTTTAATGAATCATTTCTTTAAAAACCCGTGCTTTTTAAAAGCGGTCAAGATTGGAGCTCGAGTGCATGGCCGTTTATTACATTATTACTTACAAGCATTGTACTCTATACTATAATTGACTTATTACTTCATATTACTTTCGAATAAATGATTCACCCTGTTTATTTTCGTTCTTTTCCTTATTTTGTTTAGACACTAATTTTTCATTTTTTTGCAATATCTCTTCTAAAAACCCGTGTATTCCACGGGTCTTATAAGCTAGTTTAGAATATGAGGTTGAAGTATTTGGGGGTTTTTGGATTAGCTTATTTTTGGGGCTTATAGGCTTATTTGAAGTTGGAAAACCTTGTAAGCTTAATTTTCTGGCTTATGGGCTTATCAAGCTGAGCTAATGTACTTATTTAAGTACATAGGCTGAATTAAATAAGCTCATAATATGAAAAAAATGAGCTTATGAGCTTTTTTAAGTTCAAATAAGACTATAAGCCTAAATAATAAGGTAATCCACAACCTCCCTTAATTTGGTGTTTGGGTTAGCTTATGTTTAGTACTTTTATGTGTGATTTACCCAGCGTTGTACATATTTTTAGAAAAAAATATTGTTTGCAACCGTTAATGTCTTTGTGAGATATTTATCATGTTTTTACCCTTTTGTGGTTATATGGCTTAATTGGTTTTGAAATAAACAATAATCCCCAACAGTCAGTAGAGATAAGCTAGTTCACAAAATAGAGCTTATTTTAGGGCTTATGGACTTATTTGTGGGGAATTTTTGTTTGGGCTGTCGAAATTTACTCAAGTCACTGTAAATAAGCTAATACAAACACCCTGGTGCTATTTAAATCAACAAATCAGACAAGTTTCATAAATATGTTTAAAGGGGGTGCTTGGTTTAGCATATATTAAGGAATCATTGAAATTTGGAAAAAAAGTAATATTGTAAACTGAATTCTAATGGACAAGCATTGGTGTTTGGATTAACTTATTTTTGTTACTTATTGGTTTATTTTTGTTCCAAAACAATATAAGCCCAAAAGAGACTTCATTTATGTAAGCATTGGTGTTTGAATTAACTTATATATGCGGCTTATTGGTCTATTTTTGTTTCAAAACACAATAAGCCCAAAACATGGAATTCAGTTGTGTAGAGTTTTTATGGTAGTAAAAAGCTATATAAGATATCTTAAATAAGCTAATCTAAACACACCAATAGTGATGTTTAAGCCAAAAGTGTTACATCATTTCTCGTGTAGTTTTCAGCCTAAAAGACATTAAGCTCAAAAATAGATCTTTTTTGGTAGCTTATGGACTTATTATAAACATGTCATTCACTTTATGTAACTTGATTTGTATTGATGTTATATGTATGTTTTATCTTATAATTCTGCAGTGAAGATGAAAAGGAGATATATCAAGCTAGGTGTCACTATACAAAAGCAATTGTTGATGGTGTTGAATTTAAGCTTAATGAACACGCTTATGTCAAAGTAAGCTTCTTTGTTTTCATACTTACCTAATTATATGTTTCAAAGTTTCTATACAGTATGCATATTTATGAAAGTCAGAATACTGATGTGGTAATTTGTCATATTGCTTTGGTACTAATTATGCAAAATCAACAGTAAATAGTTTTCATTCTGATGTTTACTACTCTATTAAAATTCCACTGTCTGTATAAGTAGGCACAAATGGTTATTGGCTGTCTCATTTAACTATTAAGGACTCAAGATAGATCAAGCCATGTTGTCTTTCAGAATTAAAAAAAACATTTTTCTGAAAGTTTTAGCACACTAAAACTTTTTGCTTACCTATTGCACTATGGAATGAAGACACTTACATAATGACTTTAAAATATAAGCTGCAATATGGGTACATATTTAAGAACTTGTTGCTGTGAAAATTAGTTTTAAACAACCGGGGGAGAAACCAAGTAAAGCATAATGTATTAAACTGAATGGACTTTCATCATTTTCAGTTAGCTCATTAATTAAACTGAATGAACTTGTATCACATTTTAAGGACTAATATACGCCAAATGATTAATGTATCATAATACAACCTCAAAAGCTTAAATCTTGGTCATCAAACTCATTTGAATATCTGGTTTACTTATTTTTTGTAGGCTGAAGAAGGTCAACCAGATTACATAGCTAGGATTGTGGAGTTGTTTGAAGCAGTTGATAAACAATTGTACTTTTCGGCTCAATGGTTTTTCAGAGCAGCAGATACTGTGAGTTTTACCTCTCATTGCGTGTATAAGCAGATACTTTTCGGCTCAATGGTCCTATTGAGTTATTGTTTTATGTTAGGTCTATCTATTGTGATATGCATTGCGTGTCTGCTAATATGGTGACCAATGATTGCATTTATATTTTGTTTTGCAGGTCATAAAAAGTCAAGCTCACCTTATTGACCCACAAAGAGTGTTTTATTCTGAAATGAAAGATGATAATCCGTTAAATAGTATTGTCTCAAAAGTCACGATTATACAACTTCCTCCAGATGTATGTTTATAACTTACTTTTTACTGTATATGTAGATTTTTATTTTTATTACAGTAGCATTTTGTTTGTTAATTGTATAACGTAATGCACTTTTTATAATAGGTTGACCCTGCCAAAAAAGAAAAGTCACTCAAGTTATTTGATTATTATTATGACATGCAATACTCCAAGCCGGTTACCTTTACTACCCTACAGACAGGTCAATACATTTTCAAGTGATTAGCACCTTTTTTTGTATCATTATTTGTCATGCAGATTTGTCCACAATTTAAACTATAGTAGTTAATTTATGAAGCTTTAACTTTCAGAGCGTGTCACTCCAAAGAAGGAGTCATCATTAGTTCCAGAAGATTCAAGCTCAACTGGTGAAGTAGAGAACATCAAGAGTGATAAAAATGAAGGTCCTGCATTGACTTTGTTGGATCTGTATGCGGGTTGTGGAGCTATGTCTACTGGGCTTTGTTATGGAACAGAGTTTTCTGGAGTAAAACTTGAGACGGTAAGTCAAGTAATAAATATTGTAAATGAGATTGTTATTACATACATTTGTTTCCATGTTTGTGTCAACTTTATAATTTTTTTTGACATGTTTATACAAATTATGCAGAAATGGGCAGTTGACATGAATAAGCATGCATGCGAAAGTCTGAAGATTAATCATCCTGAAACAGAGGTTATTAGTTTTAACCTGTATTGACCTTCTACTTTCAAACAAAATGGTCTGAATTCATTGTCTACTAATCATTGATAGTATTACTTTATTTATGTAGGTGAGGAATGAATCTGCCGAAGACTTTTTCACAATGCTAAAAGAATGGGAAAAACTATGTATCGAGTTTGGTTTGATTGGCACACAACGCGATGAAGGTTCAAATGCTAATTCTGAAGAATCAGATTCTGAAGAGCTCGATGAAAAGAAATCACATGATGATGAGGAATTTGAAGTGGGGAAATTTTTAGCAGTTTGTTTTGGAGACCCAAACAAAACCGAGAACAAAAAGCTGCATTTTAAGGTATTTAGTTTTGCTCAATGCTATTAAGTAATAGTTTTAGTCACACTTTTGTAGTACACAAGCCTTATCATATCATGTGAGTTGGTAACTACTTTACACATGGGTAATGCAATAAGGGTTCAATTTGGCCTGTTGTTGGGTTTTGGGTCTGAATGAGTCGCGTTTGGGTTGAACCGGGTTGGTTAAGCAGATTTTGGGTTGCCATAGTTTTGGCTCATAAAGATTGTAAGTTATTTTAGTTAGAGTAAGGTTTGCATCTAAATTATGCGATTTTAAATCCCAGCCACATGTAGCAATAGAAAACTGACTTCAGTAACCAAAATACTTTGATTTTTAAATACTAGGCAGCAGCATAAGTTAAAGTTTTAGCAGTAAGAAAAAAATGGGCTTTTGATTGTGGGCAGTAAGTTGTGAGTTGTGATTATAAGTTTTTCTTTTTACGAAATACATAAAATTTTATTTATTGATTAATATATTTGATCAATTTTTGCTTTAGCTTTCTGTTATTTAATTACATTTGCAATTTATAGGTACGATGGAAAGGCTATAGTTCTAAGCATGACACTTGGGAGCCATATGATAGTCTCAGGTTAGTTAGTCATTTTACTAAACCATGAACCTTTTACCAAGTTTTAATCATTACATGAACTGTTTTTGTGTGTAACAGTGAGTGCAACTGTAAGGAGGCTATTAAGGAATTTAGATCAGAGGGTACCATTCAAGAATGCTACCTCTTCGTGTAAGATTACCCTCTTTTCTGTTTCACAATCATTTATGTGTACTTGCTTTATATGTTGACACTAAATGTGATTTGTCTATTTTTACCATAGGGTGATGTTGATTTCATTTGTGGAGGTCCTCCGTGCCAAGGAATCAGTGGCCATAATCGCTTCAGGAATTACGAAAATCCTCTTGAAGATGAAAAGAATCACCAGCTAGTCGTCTACATGGACATCATAGATTTCTTAAAACCAAAGTTTGTTTTAATGGAAAATGTTGTTGATATCATCAAATTTGCAAATGGTATTCTAGGATATCATGCTGTTGGGCGTCTGGTAGCAATGAACTATCAAACGCGACTTGGTATTATGGCAGCTGGATCTTACGGAGTGTCTCAGTGCCGATACCGAGTGTTTTTATGGGGTGCTAGCACCATGATGGTATGTGTCTTTAAATTTGCATATTATTAGTTTTTCTTGTATTCTAAGGGCTGGTTTAGTAACAAATCAAAATGGGCATGGGTTGTAAGTGGTTCATTTACCAGACTTATGGTATAGGGTAAGAAAAGCAGTACATATAAAAGATGTGATTATTAAAAACTTTGTTGTGTTTGTAATTAGTATAGATAAAACATTTTCTTTAAGTTTGAAGCGTAATCCCATATTCCAATACCTAATTACAAACACACCCTAAGTAAAATATCATAAATTGTCACCTCTAATGATTGCAGTTTATGCTACTATCTTTGGCACTTACTTGACTTTTTTTGATCCAACAGAATTTGCCTCAGTTTCCTTTACCAACACATGAGGTTGTAGGAAAAGGTGTTGTCCCTGTGGAGTTTAAGGTGTGTACAATAAACAAATATACATATAAAAATCTGTGTTTATATCTTTTTGTTAGTTTTTAAAAGCTCTTTATTTGATGTCAGGATTGTGTTCTTGGTTCTGATAATGACGGGTCATACAAACTAGAGAAAAGCATATTTCTTGGTGATGCAATTTCAGACTTGCCCGCGGTATGATAATTGATAATTACAATTGTCATGTTATTGTACTATTGTTTATTTGAAGCTGGAATATTCAGTTGTTAATAGATATTTTTGTTTGATTAATGTTAGGTTACAAATTACAATGGGGCGGATGAAATGGAGTATGGAGGTGCTCCACGTACAAGTTTTCAGAAGTTCATAAGAATGAGAAAGCAAGGTATACACCACTTTAGCAATTGAAAATTAGACTTATTTATTTATATTTGCTTAGTAATCATATCAAGTTTTATCATCACAGGTTCATCGAAAAAAATGATTCTTTATGATCATAGGCCGTTGGAGTTAAATGAAGATGATTATGCCCGAGTTTGTCTAATTCCCAAGTTTAAGGTACCACTTTTCCATAATAACACAAAAGATGATCATAACATGTATGACTATGTGAGGTTGTGTTATTAAAGTGATCATGTGATGAATAATTTAAATCAGATAATTGATTTGATAAAATTAACAAAACCAAGCACCATTTTAGCTGAAATCTTTGGATTACTGGCCACTCAAAGACCAAACATGCGTTATCACTTACATTTCAGACTAAAATAGTGGCTTTGTTTCAGTTATAGTTTCTTTCAAAAATGTTTCCCAAGTAGATGATCATAACATCTATGACTATAGTGAGGTTGTGTTAGACACTAACGTTATTGACACATACAGGGAGCAAACTTTAGAAATCTAGCAGGGGTGCTAGTTGATGAGAAAGACAAAGTGTATTGGGATACAAACGTTCCAAAAGTCAAACTACCCTCTGGAAAACAACTGGTACTATACTTACAACAAATCTTTCTGATTATTAGAAAATGAGTTTCAGTTATGAATTTCCAATAATATTATGTCAATGTTTCTCATATTACGTTATCTAATGGTACAGGTTCCAAACTATTGCATGACCTTTGTGCGTGGAACATCTAAGAAGTATGTTTTCTTCCATTTTTGATGTGGTTATGCATAAATAGTAAAAACAGTCTGTCTAAATACCTATGGAATAACTCTTTTACTCTTATTACCTTTTGTTGTGAGACGTTGGTTGCTTAGGTTACTAACATGTTTAAACCTTAAAATGCAGACCGTTTGGTCGATTGGGCATGGACTCTGTTGTCAAAACTGTAGTGGGTAGAGCTGAGCCACACAATCAGGTCCATTTTCACCCATCATAAATGCCAAATCTGATTAAGAGACCCAACATTAAGTTCTTGTATGTTCTTTTGATAGGCACTGCTGCATCCAAACCAAGACAGGGTGCTAACAATAAGAGAAAATGCGCTTACAAGGGTTTCCTGATCACTACAGACTTTGTGGTCCAGTTAAAGAGAGGTAATGTTACGGCAAAAAAATAAAAATTTATAGCATTTATCAAGTTGATATGTGGTACTTTGAATTATTGTGTTATATGTTTTCTTTTAACCTACTGGCCGTGTTCTTGAGTTTGAAGAGACTAAAATAAAGAAAGTTTAAGAATTTGCTCATTTAAGTGTTTATTTTAAAAATAAATAAGCAGATAAATATTTCTCAATATAGGCTGTTTTGGATTGCTTTATAAGCTTTGAAATGGCTTAATATGTTGTTTTTAATGTGTATTTGTTTTTTATTTTGGTTTCAGGTATTTACAAGTGGGAAACGCTGTTTCGTTTGCTGTATCAACTGCATTGGGTTATACATTAGCAAGGGCAATTAAAGGGGAAAGCATGAGCCAACCTTTGAAACTTCCGGTCATATTCCCTGATTGTCTTGGACCTTCTCCAGCAAAACAAGAATCAGAATGATAACAAAATTGAGTTAGTTCTAAATCTGTCTTGATTTAAAAATGTGAAAGCATGTTGCCAAGACTATTGTTCCGATGATTCCTTTTCAAGAGTTCAAAATAATTCGGCATTAATTAATGTGATTCTTAATGAGAGTAATTTGACATTAGTTCGTAGTAACAGGTATGTTTGTTGTATAGTTGCTCCATGCTGTAAACCAAGTTCTTTATTAAGAGCATGTTTTCTCTATTGTGATGTTGATGCCATAAAGGTATCTTAGAACACTTGATTCTAACATTTTGATTTTGTCTATTTCAATTGAGTCTACATGGCTCTTATTTGATTCTCTTTGTTTGTTCACAACTGGACTCTGCACAGCCTGAACTGCTTGTATTTAAATTGTTGTTTGGGGTTTGCGACGAACCTTATGATGGGAGACATATTTGAAATTTGTAACATGTCAAAAGCTAGTTAACCTCAAACATGTATGTTTTCAATCTATCCTTGCTGATCATTACTAATTCATACAGGTTAAGTTTCAATAAACACAGGTTAACATGAGTAGAAGTTTGATCATAGTTACTAATCAAAGAATATGAATGCCAAATAAATGGATGCGCAGCATTACAATGCCATTATCTTATACTGGTGTAGTGGTGTTCCTTATCAATGAACAAACATGTACGTAGTATAAGTGTAGACAAATAAAGAGTCCAAAACAATGTGTATTCCAAATATCTTGATGAAGCCAGACTGAACTTGTGCAATTTCAAAACGGTCAAAGTCAGGTCAAGATGACCATTAACACTTACTGATAAAATCATCGAACTTGAGCGGGCTAGTAATTACAATTCTACATTTTGTCGTTCAGATGTAGTTGCTGGTCTTACTATTGCTAATCTTGCCATCCCTCAATAAGTGGCAATTAGACCCATCTGAAATAAAACATCTCCTAAATATTACCCAATATGACCCATAAATAACATAGGTGTGTTAGTCGGGTTCGGATCAATTCGGGTTGAGGCTAAAAAACATAGCCGGACCGACCTTATTAAGATTTCGGGTTTGTCGGGTTCGGGTTAACCCGATTACAAGTATAATGATTTAAAAAATTGCTTGCTTCAATATGTTTACCTTGTAAATGTGTTAGTCGAGTAGGGTTGGTCGAGTTCATGTCAATTCGGGTTGAGGCTAAAAAATAAACATACCCGAACCCGACTAGAACTCGGGTTAGTCGGGTTGAACCGAATTGACCCGAATAAAACTATTGACCCGAGTAACCCGACCCGAATAGGCTTAATCGGGTTCGGGTCGGGTCGGATTTTTGACACCCCTACAAATAGGTATAAAATTATTAAAACCTCTAGTATACATAGAGTGAATAATACCACAATGATTATAACATGGTCTAACCAAGAAATTGATTTAGATGTGACGGATTTTGTAACTTGTAAAAATGGGTAATTCCATTTTGCGACGGATTGTGTAACTAGTATGGTGGTTTATTTTACCCCTTCGACAATAATCTTGTAACTCCACCTATCTCCAGGAGCTTGGTAGACGAAACAATTGATGGTTCCATATGAGCTCGTGGACGTCATTTCTTGAACTTATGTTTTGTTGGCTCTCTCATATGTAAAGTTACACTTGGAGCACCGATGTAGTAACACGTTAACATTAAAAAAAATGCTGCTACATCTGCGTCACATCACTATCCACACAAAAAACACCAATACCCTAAAATGCTCTCTCACTTAAGAGTGCTTGGTGTGGTGAATGGATGACCAACAACGAGATACATGGTACATCCCACCTGCCATTCATGCATTGTTCGTGCTTATGGTGGACCAACAACACTCCCACACCGAGCTCCCTTTTACCCCTTTGGGACTAACTATATTTATTTTATTTTCCATTTCCTCAAACAAACTAATTTTTCATACACTGAATAAAAATACAAATAACATTTAAAAAAATTACAAAACTAACAAAAAACTTAACTTTTAATTGGTCCAACCGCTCACTAATGCATATTTTACCAATAGTCTACAACTCTTAACTTTTAATGCCCACTTAAAAAAAAGAAAGCACACACCATCACACACAATGCAATACGCACAACACACACAAACACCCATTTTAATCGAGAAAAAGAAAAAGAAAGAGAAAAAAGAAAAGCAATCCAACATGTGTTGGTGGATTAACGCCCCACGACACCCAACGCCGAGTTCGGCGTTACCACACCCGACGCTCTTATATCGTTTATATAAGTTTATTTATTTAAATATTTTATTTATATTTATTTTCTTTTTAAATAAAACTCTAATTTTTCTAGTATATCCTTTTATTTTTTGGGTGAATTTCATATCCCCAAAAACACCTTATATCATATTATATAAGTTTATTATATCTAAATATTTCAAATTTATATTTATTTAACTTATTTTAAACAAACCCTCTGTAAATTCTCTAGCATACCCTTTTATTGACTTTTTTGGGTGAATTTCATATATCCCCTAAAAACACAATTAATTTCATATATACCCAATTGAACTTGTAAATATCATATATATCCAAAGAAACATTTCAAATTTCATATTTTCCCAATTTAACTTATTTCACTAAAACAAATTATATTGTGACAATTCTACCCTTCACTCCACCGAATGGATCATCTTTGTAAAGAGTTGTTTTTATCATCAAACTAGACATGATATGAAGTGAATTGACAATTTTCTCAACGCTATGTTAGCACTAAGTTAATCAAATTAAACAAATTTATTTGCAAAACATTAAAATGAATATATGAGAATAAATTACAACAAAATGAACCTAGAAGTGTCACAAACAAAGTTAATGATTCAAGTAAACATGGAGCAATTTCACTTATTTACATGACATGAATGTATTACATAGCTTCAAGTGCTATAACATCCGAATGTTAAAGATTAAGTTCATTTATATCATGTATGATTCTTAATGAGATGATTGGCAGTAATACAACAAGCATGCCTTCAAATGGGTTGCTATAACATGAATGTATGATTCTTAAGCTGAGTCCGGATGATCAACATGCCTTCAAATGGGTCAAGTGCTATAACATCCGAATGAAGAAATCATTTATATCATGTATGATTCTTAAGTTTCTGGAGTCCGGATGATCAATGTGGCAGTAATACAACAAGCATGCCTTCAAAATAGAGATATCATGCCTTCCCATTCTCACATGACCTTGATGACCCATTTGAATACCGAATCTCTTCAAACCAATATTACATGATGTTTTTAAAGGTCTTGACACTAAATTCAGTCTCAATCTCTTCAGCTGAATGAAAAATATTTAAATTCAGTCTCAATCTCTTCAGCTTAAATGAAAAACACATTTATCATCAAGACATGAAAATACAACTGACTTTTAAAAGACTCATCCAAGCAGAAAAAGAGAGCATGTACACGAACAACACATACTTCTTTACAAGAGAAAACACTTCTTGTCTCCAATATCGTCAAGTAAATTAGTTGTACAAGTCAACTATATCTTGCTTGTCCATTGGCAGCTTAAACAAGACATATCCGGCAGCTTAAACGACATATACGGACGAATCGGCCCGTAAGGAGCATTTACATAATATCACTTTACAACTGCAAACTGGACTATTTTAAGTTATTAGCTTGATAATAAGAATTGTGCGGAAAAGTTGGTCAATAGTATTATTATCTAGTTATCCACAAAGGTGCACACAAAAAGTTTTGACTTTTGTTCATCCGTTGTCCCCTAAAACTGATTTGGGTTTCCTAATAATCAGTAATCAATATTTAATATGCATCGGATTAACCCTTGGATATGGCATGTATGATGTATTTAATATGCAGTGACCTACGTTGCATATGTGCCATTCTGATACACATACAATGCAAGCTAGAATCCTATAAAAGAGACAAAAAGAAAAAGAAAAAAAGTCATGCCTTTTCAAGTCACTGATGAAGGTTTTGCTACTTCAACTACATGTTGCATTTGCAGTTCTTGTCTTGAAGTTCAATGTAGGAGTTTGTATTTATATCAAAGTAGCGGTGGTAAAATTGGTAGGGTGGGCAATAGAAAGAATTCAAACGGGCAATTTTGGTATGGTTGACCAAACACTTTTGTCCAATTGTATTGTTAAATATCATCATATTAATAATGTGAAATTTTATTCCACAAACTGTATTACAAATAGAATATTTGCATAAACAGCTTAAGAGATTGTAGGCACTATTCATTGAAACTTCCAACCCGTTTCCTTTTTACCTATGTTTTTTATTAGCCCCATTCAACCCGCTATAAGCAAAACAAAACCAAAGATGACCCATTCATTATCAAATGAGTTGAAATTTTCCCACCTCTAGAACTGTTAGCCAAATTATAACCACAAGAGGAGATTCTAGCACAATTATAAGTTTGACAAAAGCATACATCAATAACAAATCCTTTCTCTATCCTCCAACCGTTTTCCTGCCAAAATCCCTCCATTTAAAAACCAATAAATGCCTCAATTCTTCATCCTTTTAAACGAATTTTAAAATTCTAAACCAATAGTTAGATTCTAAATTCAATTCTACACATTCCGATATAGTTTTAAGCTGTCAATTTTGAATTTTTGAATAAATGGCATGCTTCGAAGAGAGTGGTGAAAAATGGGGATGATGAGCTTAATAATGATGATGTCAAAAATGGGGATGATGAGCTTAATAATGATGATGTCAAAAATGGGGATGATGATGGTGGGGAAAAAGTGCCTAATGGTGAATTTGGGGAAAGAATGGTGGGAAAAAGGAGACTAATGATGCTGTTGATACTGGGAAAATTGGGAACAAGTCTCAAGCTGTTAATACTAATCATTCTTATGTGAAGTCTTTTGTTAACACTGGGGAAAAATCAAGGAAATAGAGATTGAAAATAAGCTAAAACTGATCCCAACTGAGCTTTGAGGGGGGAAGAGAGGTGGTTGTGTTTGAAGAGGACTTGTTTTACCATTGCTATCCCTCAGGTTCTTTAGTCACAAAGAGTAAGCAAAACAAACATCAATCTAAAACTAACAGCAAACCAGTCTTAACATACTTTGTCTTCACTCTTTTGGCCACAATTTAGTGAAAATTACATAGCCAAGCTGGAAAAACTATCAAACAAAGAGTAGCAAAAAAAAAACAACAATCTAAACAAACAAACAAATATTCAAATCGCTAACAGAAAAACTATCACACAACAACAGCAAACCAAACATTAGAGATTCTATCATGATCTGATCTAGCAATTAAACACTTATCAACACTCCATTTTACATGTTCTGACACGCAAACTACAAAGACGATGCAGTAAGATCTTTTGTTCCATGTACGTACCCAATGCTTGTTTTCCCTGAAATCATGATTGGCAAACCAAATTTATCAGAATATTTAACTACACTGCAAGCCAATTGGGGCATTGCAAATCAGATATTCAAAACTATATTCGAATGAACGTTAGAAAGAGAGAGACGTCTGAATTTGTTAAGAAAAGCGTAATTTCAAATCAAATATTATCTGAATATATAAAATTTAAGGAACATAAACTATATAACATTCACCATATAAGGTGGTGTCTAACATATGATGAAAAAACCAAAGCCACTTCGTATTAAAAATTTCTGAGTTTCTAACAAATAACCAAAATTCTACAAGCAATCCTAGTTCATCATTTATTTTGGGAATTGTAAAAAAAATACACTTACTGGGATAATTATCTCAAAATGTAACTTACTTGTCACATTTTCGAATGTTGCATAGTTAACTCTTTTTTTTTTTGCTATTATAACACCAAAGTTTTAAATTCGTAGTTTTTTGGGTATTTGTGACCATTTTACCCATACTTTAGTTTTACTACCCTATAAACAATGAAGGGTAAATTGGTCATTGTACATGAACAAAATATAAAAAGTGTCAAAGTAGATATATTTTCAAATAATTATCCAAAATAAAAGAAGTTAAACGGCATAGAGAGAACATACCTTCATATTATATGTCGATGCAGGGGATATGGGAGATTTTGGGCCAGTAGGAGCCTCCTCTACTGCATCTTTCTTTCAGGTCTGGACATCTCCATATTTCCAAACTCAAAAGTGAAGGCAACAACTTTTCTGGTAGATCTTTCATCTTTGGGCATTCAGAAATTTGGAGATGTTGGAGGGAGGTGAGGTGTTGGAGTCCCTCGGAAACTGTTTCCAACTTATCAAAACTTTCAATGCGAAGTCGAGTAAGAGATGAAGGAAGATGAAGATGAGACAATTGACTCCAATTAGTGGCTTCTTCTTTTTCTCTTGAACCCAATAAGGTTAGCTCAACAAGTGAGGTTGGAAACGTCAGTGGGCCCCATTCTGAGATGGGCTTCTTCAACTCACCTATTGTAAGCTTAAGCAAGTTGGGAGGCCAAAGCCCAGTTGGAACATCCATACTTGGAAAATTGCGTATTGACAGATCAGTTAACGAGGAGAGACTCTGCAATTTGAGGTCTGCAAATAATAACTCCTCCATACTTTTACAATTGGATATTACCAATGTTGTGAGGTGAATAAAGTTACCCCCAAAATCAATTATCGATGCCACATTTGGATGATGTATTATCTGTACATATTCAAGCATTGGCATGCTTTTGCTGTTCATAAGTAACATATTCTTCTTTCCTCCTTCTCCCAACTCCTCCTTTATCATTAGTTTTTCACACTTGAGAATGGAAACTAACTTGAGCTTCTGCCCTCCCATTCCCATTGAGAAGGAGACACATGTAATTGAATTACAATAATGGATAAGCAATGCCTTAATGTTGTTAGGACAACTTAAATGCTTGAAATTTTCACAAAAAGATATATTTAACGAGCTAAGAGATGTTAGGAGGTTGCTCCCATAATTGTACTCCTCCTCATCTTTCTCCCCTAAACTCACCATATTTTTGCATTCGTGTACATACAACTTCCTTAAATTCACGAGAACCTTACCACTTGCCACTGCTTCTTTTGATTCCCATAGGTATCTTATTTCATCACATTTTTCAATAATCAATTCTTCAACTGCCTTAAGATCCAATATAACACCTCTCCACACCTCATTCGTAAGCCCTGAAATACATCCTATATTCAACTTGGTGACTGATGGAGCTGCGTGCACCAGACTTCCCAACAAACCAACACCACATTCATTTATTCTCAAATCCCTCAATGAAAGTAGTGGTGCTTTAAGTGAGACTTCAACCAAATTTGGACACCTTCTAATAGCTCTTTCAGGAGCTCTTTCAGCATGAAATCACATAATCTCCAACCCCACTTCTACTGTATGTTGACCAAACCTCCCACTTCGGCATACCATTAAACTCTAGAATTTCAAGTGAAGGAAATGCAGCACCGGTCCCAAGAAATTCTAAACTCACATCTTTCACATCGTCCATGTCTTGGATAGATAACCTCTTCAGTGACGGTAGTTGCCCGAGTGGTGGCAGAGATGTACACTTTGTACAGCCATGTATGGACACACAAGCCAACTTACGGAAAGAGGGTTCCCCAACCCATGTGGGAAATTCTATACCCAGATAGTTCACAATGCCTAGCCTCTTCAAAGAATCATTATATGGCTTCAATGCATCAAGGACATCGTTATCAGTAGTATCCTTTCGGGAAGCATATGACACGTCACTCCATTCGACCTCTAACTCGGTAAGCCTCTTTTGTGATAAGTCCGCTTCTCGTGCTTCCGCTATGCTTTTTACTTTTCCAGCCCTCAATGGAAACTTTCCATGAAGATTCTCAAAATCTTTAAGTTGGGTTATAGAAAATCATTTTCTCCTCCAATAATGATTTTTGAAAGAGTTTGCAGCTTTTCAACTTACCAACCCCAACAGAAAGTCTTTTAAAAGCGGAGTATCTCTAATGTCAAGATGCCGCAAATTTTAAGCTTTATGATGTTGTTGGGTAACTTAGTTAAACGAGAACAACCAAAAGGATTAGCGTCTCTAAGTTATAGAGATCACAAACATTTTCTGGAAAATTTGTGATTTTAGTTTGAGATAAATTGAGATAGCGTAAATGCTTTAGTTTACCAATGGACTCTGGAACCTCGCTTATCTCATAACCACTCAAACTTAAAACCCTTAAGAATGGCAACTCAGGGAGTAAGTCAACCAAAACCTTATTCGACAAGTAGTTTTGTTGCCATGACCATTCTTTCACCCCTACGGACAATAATGTTCTCAAACCTTTAGCTTCTTCTATCCCTCAAACTTCTTGTAAGCTACATATTCCTCACAAACAAAAGACATATGACGACACTTATCTAAAGTTTGTTTGCTAACATTCTTTCCCATTTCCTTCTCTAACTCGAAAAGAAATCTCCCGCAGAATGATGTGGCCAAATCATTCATAAGATCATGCATAACAAACAAAGACTCGTCATTAGGTGAGTGTTGAAAAAATGACCGTGATAACAACTCATCAAAACATTCTTGACCCAAACGTTCTACAGTGGACTTGCTTCGACATACTCGGAGCAAAAATCCTTCTGCCATCCAGAGCAGAACCAAATCTTCCTTGTCAAATGCATAGTCCTTTGCGAACAAGGAGCAATATGCAAAGAGCTGCTTCAAATCGGCAGGAAGTTCACGGTAGCTTAGTCTAAGAGCCGGAATAATTTCATCCCCCTCTTTTAACCTCCATATCTCACTATCCACTATTTCCTTCCATTCTAGCTCATCCTTTTTTGTCCTCATTAACCTTCCAAGTGTTATTAAAGCCAGAGGCAAACCATCACATTTTTTAACAATGCCTTCACCATGCGCTTTAAATGTTGGATGGGAGTCAAAATTATTTGCACCCAACGCATGTTGAGCGAATAAAGACACAGCATCATCTTGTGACAAACGTTGCAGACAGTCTAAATTATCATAACCCAACTTTTTCAGCAATTGCTCCTTCCGAGTTGTCATGATAATTTTACTTCCGCCAGAGCATGCATGAAATGGACGTACTAAGTTTTCCCAATCCTCACGGCTTTCACTCCAAACGTCATCTAAAATTAGTAGAAACCGTTTCTCCCTAAGTTGATCTCTGAGAGCTACTTGAAGAAGATTTAAATCTTCAAATTTCTTATCTTCCCCACTCACAGATTGGAAAATAATTTTACTTATTTGGAAGGTGTCCCACTCATCTGAGACACATACCCATGCCTTGAGATCGAAATGATCCATAACTTGCTTTTCGTCATACAAAAGCCTAGCTAGAGTTGTCTTACCTACGCCACCCATACCAACAATGGGCACGAGGCTAAAGTTTTTATTACATGGTTCATCCGCCAATAGCCTTTGAACCAACGCATCCTTATCACCTTGTCGTCCAACAATACTAGATGCATCTACCAGCAACGAGGTCTCGTATTGTCTATTTCTATCTCTTGACCTATCATCCTTCACTTCTAAACCAAGACTAACTTTTTCCTTCTCTAGATCTCGCAACTTATTGTTAATATCATCTAACCTGTGACTCATCTTACTGCTTAGTAACAAATTTGTGCAACAAGATGGGACGAGCTTTCTTATCTTGCTAGTGCTGCCTCCAGTGAGCTCACGATGCATAGCCTCAGTTGCCAAGTCATCAAGAATGTCATCTATGTCATACGCCAAGTGTTGGAGACCGTTGAGCCAATTTTGAACAGAAACTTCTTTTATTTCCTTGTCAGCAGCATCGACAAGGAGATCTTGGATACGGGATAATGTCTTCGCCATGTTCTTCAGCTCGGAACTAATTCCCTTTGCGCGAACAACTTGCTTTATGGCTTCATTCGCCAGCTTCTGTAAAACAACTTTGACGAGGTCGGAAGCCATGCCTTCAGCCATTGTTAGTGGTGATTAATTGGGTAAACTGGGAGTTCTCTAAATTTGAATAAATGCTAGGTATGCGAGTGGAATGAAGTTAAGAAAAATATTGATATGATCTTGACCTAAATGCGGATAGATAATTAAGATTCTTTGTTTCTCATTAATCACTTTTTACCTACCCATACATATAGGCTATGTTTGTAAAAAGTAGTATGATGAAGAAGCAGAAGAAGAGCATGAAGCTTTACCACACTCACCGCTTTCACCGCCACTTCTTAAAGAAGATTGGAAAAATGAGCTTTCTAAAAAATAAGAAAGCTCACCGCCTTCTTGCCAAACGAACACTAAAATAAAAAGCTCATTCGCCACCGCCATCACCCCAAAAGCTTGAAAAGCTCTGCTACAAACATAGTATGTTTATGTTTGGCGACAAGACTTATGGGGCTTATAAGAGCTTAACCTTTTAAAATAAGTTAACTTATAAAATAAACATCGTTTGTCATACATACAGATTTATGAAAGCTTTTATAAGCGTAAGTCTCCATAAGCCTAAACTCATAGAAAAAAAGCTTATGGGGCTTATAGACAGTCAAAACTACTTACATACTTTTCAAAATATAATAAAGTATCATGTAAAAGCTGAAAATATATGTGAATTTAATTTGATATACTTTTATGCAATTGTACATTAATAAACTTCAGCTTTACTAATTCGCCAACCAGTTTTAGATAAATATAACCTTCAGCTTTCGGATTATAATATAAGCTCTATCCCCAGCTTCAGCCCCACTCCTAAACCCAACCCATTGTGCCAAACACATAGCATAATTACATAAATAATCAACAAACATAACCATACGTGCAAAAGTTCCACCTAGTTAAATGTTAATGTAGTACATCTTTTGTGTCTAGAGTATGGCTCTCTTTGGTGCACGGCTTGTACAGGCTTATAAAGGTCTATGCTTTTAAAATAAGCTAGCTTATAAAATAATACTAAAACACAAGAGGGCTAATGCTACGGTAGGAATCCGTAGCAAATGGCCATTTACAACGAATTCCTACCGTAGCATTAATGCTCTGCAAAATCTAATTGCAATGAAATTTTTACGAGAAAAAAAGAGTTGCAAACGGTTTTTCAACCAAGGGAAATCCATTGTAAATTAGCAACCATTGTTGCAAAATTCCAATGGTTTTCCAACAGGTTTGCTACAACATATATTAGAAGGAAGTTGCAATGGATAAAATTTGGTACGAGATTGCAACGGCATAAGTAGGATTGGATTTTGCAATGATAAGGATATGCATGGTGTAAATGTGTAATTGTGACGACTTTGCTAAAGAGTCTAACCATAATGGTTTCGTTACAATTTTTATTACTAAAAACGACATTTTCTAAAATAAAACAACACAAAAAATTGCCATTTTCCTGTAATATACAAATGTCAAAAGCTAAATATATATGACGCACAATTAAACCCAAATTAATAATTAGATGGTTATTCAAATATCATACTACAACATAGTGTATCAAATCCTACCAAACGTATCACTCCTAAATCAAATTCTACTAAATGCACCACTTAACAAATTAAATGTGCATAATCCACCAATATGTGCCAAATCTACTGAAAATGTACTACTTCTAAAAAAAATGTGTATAAAACACGAAGTGTACCTAATTAAGCAACAAATGTTTATGCGGAACGGGGAGTGTGAGGTTGATCTTTCAATTGTGTCAACACCTATGCGACCTTCTCATTCCTATCTTCGATCATTTCTTCCATGAATGTCTAAGTTTTTCTTCGCTAAGCTTTCTTTCTTTTTCTATAGCTTCCTCAAAAAGCTCTTTATCTTTCTTTCTCGCTTGCTCTAAGTCCTTCACCGATTTTTCTAGTACTTCAACCTAAAAAACATACTTACACCAATTACGACTCATCTTAATGCATAAATACCTAATGTAAATGAATAAAAAAATATATAAGTTACCTTTGACCTGTATAAGGAAAAGACAAGTAACAAGAGTCATATACGTTACCAGTAGGCGTTGGATTTTTTTGGCAGTGGGCATGTTAGTTCAATTCATTACCAGTACATTGGTATGGCTCTTGTCCTAGTAGCATTCAACATGTCATTCCATCGAGATGAGGCGTGTTTCAGGAAAAACGCTTTCAAATACCTTCATCAATTCTTGGATCCCATTGATACGATTGTTGCACATAAGATAATCGTTAATAAGGGACTAGAAATGGTTAAGTGAAACAATTAGTTGTTAAGCTACAAAAACTAGGGGTGTGCACGGTTCAATTTGGGTCAGTTTTTGGTGAAAACCGAAACTGAAATCAAAACCAAATGTTCGGTTTTTTGCATAACCATAACCGAAACCGTTCGGTTTTCCTCTGTGCGGTTTTCGGTTCGGTTTCTTGGTTTCTTCGGTTAACCGTTTGTAGCAACTAGCAAGTAGCATTAAAAGTTGAATTCAAACTAGCTTGAACATTAAAAGTTGAGCAGTAGCAAGTAGCAACAAAATGTATGTGTTTGTGTAATCGTGTATATGTTATGATCAAGTGTAAGTGGCCGGTAACAGTAGGACCAAGGTTTTTTTTTTTTTTTTTTTTTTTTTTTTTTGTATTTGTAGCTTTAGGCACATTCAAAGTTTCACTACAGCAAAGTGGCAATGGAGGTTGTGAAGTTTCGGAAGAGAAGATAGATAGATTAAGGGTTAAGCCATCTTAAAAGATATTATAATTGTTTTGACGTTTGGTTTTCCCATTGTTATTTACTAGTTTGATCCCTTTCCTAGAAAAGGCCCGATGTATATAGTTGCCAAATCCGAATAGTACCTCTTCATTTAGTAATTACTAATTTGTAATACTAATATAAATAAAATGTATAATATAATTAATGAAATCGGTTCGGTTTCTATGGTTCGGTTTTTATGTCAAAACCGAAACCGAACGAAAGTTCGGTTATTTGAAGAATGAAAAACCAAACCATTGGTTTTTAGTTTCGGTCAGTTATTTTGGTTCTAGCCATATAGAATTTACTTGTTGATATCTAGCCATAACTATCTTTTGCCGCCTAAGAATGTGTCACAAAACCAAAAAAACTAGACCAAATTACTAAGTAATGTTAAGACTAATTTTAAAGTAGTAATCCGCTTGAACACAACATGGTGTGTATAAGTTTTTTTTTCACATATCACAAAAATGAACTTCAAAAACCAGTTGCAGTTTTAAAAACCCTCGTTAATAACAGACTTGAAATATTCGTGAAAACATTTATAAGTTTTTTACATTTGCTAATAAAGACATACCTTATATCAAAGCCACGTGTGGTCTTTTTTCTCTCGTGGAACAGAACCTCACGTTGCGCAAGGTTCACTAAACCTAAACCGAAGAATTGATGGGCCATGTCCAACAGAATTCTGATCATCAAACCTAGAAAGTAGAAAAAAAAATGCAACATGGTATTAGTATTAAAAAATTTGCACTATATAACAATAATAAATACAAACCATAAGTTTTTATGCATCCACTTGAGATGATAATCTACAACAAATAATTGATTAATTGGGACATTTCAAATGATCACCATATAATAAGAACAAGGGAAATAATGAGATATAACTAATTCAGTAATACATATCTATAGTAACTGTGTGTATATAAATTGATAACTAATTATAAATACATACCAAGTACTAACTAATCAGAAAGTATGTTTTCCAACTCCTCATATCTTCCTCAACATCAACGTCATTATCGAGTAGGTAACACGTGTTCATTATTCTAATAGGCAAAGTCCAGAAATAACTTCACATTTTGAACATTGTTTTGATTAGAATACCCTTGTGCCTCGGTCATTTTATACATCCAAAAATATCTAGCATTTTAAAATAAACAAATTTTTATATGAAAAATACTTCATAATCAGCACTTATTATATACAGGTCAATGTAAAATCAGCCACATATAGTCAAACTTACATAAACCCTAAATAAAAATACCTCAAAATTATAACTAAAAACATCAAAACAGCCATACAATGAATTATACATAGTCATATCTGCCACACATAGTTTTACCACAAATCCAAAAAATTGCTTAATTACACATAACTACATAATTAGTACAAATAAATAAGAAATTTACCCAATAAAGAGGATGACACTACAACATTGACCGGATACCCCAGCGACATTTTGACACTTTCCCAAGCGACATGTCGTGGGATTATTTTCTCAATGACATGTCGGCGAGGAACGTCACGGGAAGCCTCGCCGTGATCAGATCCCCACGACAATCCCCGGCGACGACGTGGGTCCCACTCATTTTTCAGTCAAAGAAGTAGTGCCACGCTTGCAAATTATCCTCAGCGACATGTCGCTGGGGAAACTTCGGGTTAAGCTAAGGTGATTAGCACGCCTAATTAAAGCTAACGTTAATTACATATTTTCAATGACACGTCACGTGATTCTATTTTATTTGTTGACAAGTCAACGTGTGAGCACATTAGACCTTCAACGGATGAGTCGATATGTTAGGGTTGGACATTAGGACGCTCAACGGATGAGTCGATATGTTATGGTTACACATTAGACGCGTTCAACGGATGAGTCGATATATTATGGTATACATATTATTATTATTATTATTATTATTATTATTATTATTATTATTATTATTATTATTATTATTATTATTATTATTATTATTATTATTATTATTATTATTATTAATAAAGTCAAACGAAGTCAAGCGGAATCCCGCGACATGTCGCCGGAAAAGTGCAAAATAAAATTTAAAGTAATCAAATGAAGAGTAATTAACACTAATTACATATTTTAAATAATCAAGCGGAATCTATGACATGTCACGGGAAAAGTGCAAAATAAAATTTTAAAGTAATCAAATGAAGGGTAATTAACACTAATTACATATTTTAAATAATCAAATGAATCCCTACGACATGTCATTGGGAAAATGTGAGGAAAAGTTCCGCCACGTTGTACGAAGAAATTTTCGGTCAAAATATAACAACAGTATCCACGACACGTCACGGGAAAACCCTCCATAATTTAGTGACTTTTCACGAGACTTGTACACGTAGGATATATTTTTGTCGTTTAGTGATGATTCCAATGACAATTGTCGCCGGGAAAATGTCATGGGGAAGTCGGTAAATGTGGTAGTGTGAGTGGTGTTGCTTCGGGTGATGTTTTGTCACTTAGTAGGAGCCTAGGAGGTAGTGGTGGCAAAATAGGTGGGTCGGGTCGGGTCAACGGGTTTGGGTCTAGTCGGGGTATTTTTGGTCGGGTTGACAAGTATTTTTTATTTTTTTTAGTAAAATATGAAAAAAGTGAAAGAAAAGTATTTTTTTTGTACCCGCTAGACCCGGCTAAACCCGTTAGATAATTATTATATAATTTCATTTTCTATCAATGGGATTTGCTAATGGGTGCTCGGTGGGCATTTTTTAAGATGTAAATAAATGGAAAATTTGAGTATATTAATGTTTAGGGTTTAGGGTTTGGAAAATCACATCTAATTGGAATTTAAAAGTTTAATTAATATTTATTAGAGTTAATTTTATAAATGGTCCTTGTGGTTTAACGGATTTAGTTCCTTTACTCTTTTTAACGGGTTTGGTCCATGTGGTTGCGACCCGTAACGGGTTTGCTCCCTAAACCAATTTTTCCGTTTGTTTGACCGTAAATTTACAAAAATGACATAAATACCCTTAAAATAAGGTCCCTATGGTTTGTGGGGTATAACAAATTTAGTCCGTATGTTTTTTTATTATGTTTCGTTTGTTTTCATATGTTTTTAACCGTTTTCGTCCGTTCATTTACGTTTTTCTTAAGTTTTCATTTGTTTTTACGTTTTTATCCGTTTTCATTCGTTTTATTACGATTTCATCCATTTTTTTGTTTTCGTTCGTGTTCGCACGTTTTCGTTCGTTTTTGGACGTTTTCGTCCGTTTTTATAAGTGTTCGCCCATTTTTTTATGTTTTCGTCCGTGTTCGCACAGTTTCTTTTGTTTTAGGACGTTTTTTCTAACGAAAAAAAATCCTCAAAGAAATATTTCAGAAAAAAAAATTCAAAAAAAATTTGACATAAAAATTTCGAAAAAAAAATTGAAAAGGAAATTCCATAAAAATTTGGAAAAAAAAAATTGAAAAAGAATTTTCGAAAAAAAATTTGGAATAAATAAATAAGGAAAAAATTTTATTCCAATTTTTTTTTTCGAAAGTTCTTTTTCGAAAATTTGTTTTCCTAATTTTTATTCCAAATTTGGAGTAAAAAATTTTTATTCAAAAAAAAATTCCTAATTTTTTATTCCAAATTTTTTTTTTCGAAAATTCTTTTTTTTTCAAACTTTTTTCAAAATTCTTATGTCAAAAAAAAAAATTAATTTTTTTTGAAAATTTTCTTTTAGAAACGTTCTTTTCGTAACATGTGAAAAAACGTAAGAAAAAGGCCGAAAACATATAATAATGGGTGAAAATGTATACAAACAGACGAAAACGTGCAAACACGCACGAAAACGTAAGAAAATAGACGAAAACGGGCGAAAACCTATAAAAACAGACGAAAACGTTAGAAAACGGACGAAAACATATAAAAATGGGCGGATGCGTATAAAAACGAACGAAAACGTATAAAAACGGATGAAACGGATAAAAATATGCGAAAACGTATAAAAACGTGCAAAACGTATAAAACCGGATGAAAACGTAAGAAAAACCAACAAAAACGTAAAAGAACAGACGAAAACGGTTAAAAAAGTATAAAAACGAACGAGACGTCATAAAAAAATTGGGACTAAATTTGTTTACCCCACAAACCACAAGGACTTTATTTTTAAGGGTATTTATGTCATTTCTGTAAATTTGGCTGTCAAACAAACGGAAAAACTGGTCAAGGGACCAAACCCGTTACGGGTCGGAACCATAGGGACTAAACCCGTTAAAAAAAAGTAAAGGAACTAAATCCGTTAAACACGACAAACCACAGGGACCATTTATGAAATTAAACTCTATTTATTAAATCTATTTTTTATTCAAAAAGAAAAGTTTGAATGTATTAACTACACGTTAAATGCACTATTTTTTTACATTTTATAAGGTGTCCGGTAGGCACTCATAGCAAATCCCTTCTATCAAATATCCAATTAGATGATATACAGTGTGCAAAGTGATCAGTTGCACATGACACGGGCATCAAAGTTGATCCAGTTTACTAGTATATGTAGCCCAACATTAAGAAAAAGCCCATTTCAGGTCATTTGCTTAACAAGTCAAAGTGGTAGGGATGTGCACAGTTCGGTTTATGCTGGTTTTTAGTTAAAACCTAAATATTATGTTTTTATAAAACCCAAAATCAAAACTGTTCGGTTTGTGGAGTTTAGTTTTTATGGTTTATCATGTTTATCTCAAATTTCTGCAGTTACACACATATAGATGAGACATACACATGCAAGTGAACATACAAATAGTATGATCATTGTCACATATGTATTCATTTATTGTCAAGTAAAAACACGTACACGACAGACACACATATAACAAACACACATATAAACGTTAAAAAAAATATATTATAAGTCCACCTACAAAATGAATATGAATTTATAAATTTTATATATTTATATATTTATATTATATCAATTATATATTATTATATAGTAAAACCTCTTCGGTTCGGATTTTGGACGAAAACCGAAACCGAACTGACTTTTTCGGTTTTTTAAAAAGTAAAACCGAATGATAACGCTCAAAATGAGTATGTTTTTAGTAGCGTTATTGTTGGTTTTGTGTATGATAATCGGCTATATTTACTCATAATTGTTGCAAAAGTGCAAAAGAAGCGTATTTGTTTGTGAATGTAGCCCTGTATCGTAAAAGGTGAAGAAATAAAGATTTCATGCACATTTGGATAATTTCCGAGGAAGAAAGTCAAGCAAGGAAGCTCTTGGATTCAATGATTAGGAAGCGCAAATGATTTCTAAGTGTCTACAACAAATAAAGATCAAGTTTCGTCTTGGAAATCAGCATCAAAAGCAAAGAAAAAGGCACGAATCGAGAAAAGTCAACCAAAGTCAAGATTTGGTGTACGAGAGGCTCCCAGCCGATCGGTCGAGCCCAAACCGATCGGCCGGGTGATGGTCAAACGCAATCGATCGGTCTGGCGTGTCGCAACCGATACGGCTGCAACCCCTGGAGTTACATTTTTGGTCATTTATTGTTGCCTTAACTTCTATTAATCATGTGAGGCCGATCATTTCTAGTTAATAACTTGTTTGGGATGTTTTTAGCCTGATAGTTAAGGGTCCTTAGTTATATAATGAACCTAGACTTAGTAGTCTAGTGTGACACAACCAAAAAGAGTAATAGTTTACACCAAAGCTATTACCAACCCTTATTATTCATTCCAAAAGTCTCGTTTCTGCTGTAAAACGTCCAGGAGGGTGGTGAGACAAATTCTCATCAATTGTGTAATCATTTGGAGTTGTACGGTTAGGCTAAGACGATTGGAGGCGTGTGGTTGCTATATTCCACAATTTCTAATTCTTGTAATCCAAAGCTTAGGTATTCTATTGAACTTGTCATGAATTTCTATTCTATTGAATTATTTTAATTACCTTGTTACCACTTGTGTTATGTTATGATTGTCATGGAGTAATTCTTGAATATACTTGTGTGTAAGGATGTAGGAAATTGTAGGAGTGTTCTTATATGTGATGCATGTAAATGATCTTTTTTAAATGAGTTTGTTGGAAAAACTACTAGTCTTGTTTGATTTGTCGGTAAAACATGTTTAAGAAAAAGGACTGAAAGGATTTCTCTTATGCTTTATTCCAAAAATTTAAGTGACAAACTAGTATGGGGATATGGTGATTGACACTCACCATGTTTACTTATTGAAACAAGACTAGAAACATTTTCATCACGAAAGGGTCGAAAGATTCGTAGGAACAAGTTTAATGAGAACCTTTTACAAACAAATGGATTTTCTAAACAATAATCATTAGGATAAGGACCGAAAGGATTACCTATATGTTTTTGTTCTTAAAATGATTTTACAAAACATAAACCATGGTTTGGAAATCATTTGCTTATGATTTGTGCATTGCATCAAGAGTTTACACCAAGCCTTCATGAACACTCTCTATGATTGCCCATAGAATTCACACAAGTATATGTTTCTTAAATTTGATTTTTACTAAACCACAACTTTGAAGGAAGACTTGACAAGCTTTCTTGTTTCGAATATTTTAACAAATTAAATGCAAATCTCTTGGGACGATCTCAACTTACTCACCTTTGCTATCGCAAACGAGTATACTTGCTCGTATGTGTTTATAGTAATTGCCGGATAAATCGTGTTTATAAATTTTAAAACTTGCTACACGCATAACACATCACCAAACCAATGGTTTCTAGTTTTGGTCGGGTATTTCGGTTTGGTCTTTTTTGGTTTTTAGTTTGGTTTCGGTTTTTTCGGCTCACTCCTACAAAGTGGCATTCCGTTTTTCTTCTTGTGATGACAACAGACACTTGTGATATAATATTTAAGAGAAAAACCCAATTGTTATTTATGTAATTTAAGGATGTGATATGAAATGATTATGTTAATACAAATAAGCCATGAAAACGTTTACTTATATTTTAGGATCTTCTAGTGTTTTGTCGATAACAAACGTAAAATCATTTTAACGAAACAAATAAAATACGTAAATAGTTTGAGCCAATAGTTTACTAACACACTTACATTTTCATATAAAACACTAAACAAGTATTATTGTTTACACTTTATAGAAATGCATATGTATAATAACTAGTGTTTACATAATATGAAAATGTATATATATACTTGGTATACATTGTAATAGGTAATGTAATGGGTAAAAATCTAAGTCCATGACCCATTGACTAGGTACAATGAATGTTGTTGGATAAAACCCAAAGTCCATGACCCATACCCATGGAGCTTGATCCATAACCCATGATCCATTGCATAACATCATGCAGTAAGTCATGTTGGGTATTATCCATGATCCATGACCCAAGACCCCAAGACTCATGACCAATGTCTAGATACATTGCATCTTGTTGGGTATCCATACAACATTACCCATAACCCATAACCCGGTTTGCAACCCAAAATCCGGACTTAAGCTGACCTAGCAGCCGGTGTGGAAAACTAGAATGGGGGTGGTTGAATAGTTTTACCAATTAAAACTTCCTTTTAAACTATTTAGATCGACTTATGTCAATCTATTTGGTTGTGTGTGTTGGATGTCGATAAACAAGCATATAAAGATATGTAATGAAAAGATAAGAGTAAAGCACAAAACCACAACGCGAGTATTTATAGTGGTTCGGCTACAAGGACACCTTCCTTGCCCTACTCTACTCCCGAGTCACCTACTCGAGAGTTCAGAACACTACACCAATCTCCTTATGGCGAGAAGCCTTCACAACGTCGCCTACCCTTTTTCCGTGCTAGGCTAACCACCGGTTCTTTCACCCAAGGTGAACCAAACCTACACAACGCCTCCTACCCTTTATAAGGTGCTAGGCTAAGTACCTAGTTCTTTCACACCAAGGTGAACTACACCTTCACAACGTCGCCTACCCTTTATTAGGTACTAGGCTAAGCACCTAGTTCCATTGCAATGGAGGAACTACTACCACACTACACCAACGACTAATCCCAAAGGAGATCTACTCCTTTACAACATCATCAAGGACATCAATATCCTTGGATCTAATGATAGTCTATCTAGTACATCGAAACACACCATATCAAATGTACATCTAATGCACCTTTCACTAATGCCTTCGACTAGATCTACAAGACACATTTCACTAATGTCTTGTGTCTTCACTTATAAGCACCTTTCACTAATGCTTCAAGTCTTGACTTCTAAGCACCTTTCACTAATGCTTCTTGTCTTGACTTCTAAGCACCTACCACAAGTGCTTATGCTATAGACGATAGATACCCTTCACTAATATCTTCGTCTTGACACTTGAGACATCTTTCACTAATGTCTTCAACACTACACTTCTTTGAAGAAAGAAAGGAATCATCAACAAGAAGACTTCAGTAGCCTTGATGATGAGGAAGCTTGGCAACTCATGGACTTGAGCTTGATCGACTTCAAAGGTGGTGATCTTGCCTTTAAGAGGAACCTAAAAGATCATACAAAAATAAAACTACAAACATAGATCTCTTGGATCTAAGGTTAGTGAGATTTAACACAGGGGAGAAAGTGTGTTGGAAAGGGGTGAGGAATAATGAAGAAATGGCTCACTATTTATAGATGAAAATCCTCTGTTCCTCGGATCCCACGGATCCTTCCACAAGGGATCCGTTTAGCGTTAAGCTAGGGATCCGTGGACGCCCTTTACCCATGTGTATTTTGGTTATGGGTCATGGGTCATGGGTTGAACCATGGATCTTTGGCTAGATACAATGTATCTTCGAGGCAATGCCTTGGTCACTGGGTATGGGTTGATCCATGGTTATGGATATCATCCATGTATGATATAAGCATGATGTCATGCAATGGGTTATGGGTCAAGATCCATGGTTTATGGGCTTTGGGTTGTACCCAACTACATTCAATGTATTTGCCTAATGGGTTGTGATGCTTAAGTTTCTACCCATTTATATTACCCAATATACTCCATACTAGTTATGTGTATATTTTATCCAAATATGTAAACAATAGTTGTTGTACATATGTATTACTAAATCATAAAATCACTTATACTTGTTTTAGTGTTTTATGTGAAATGTGAATATGTTAGAACTATTAGTTCAAACAATTTACATATTTTATTTGTTTAGTTAAAATAATTTTACGTTTGTTATCGACAAAACATTGAAGATCGTAAAATATAAATAAACGTTTTTACGGCTTATTTGTATTAACAATCTCCCATTTTGTTGATGACAAAACATAAAATTATTTTAAGGAAAAGCTAAAATTGTAAAAGTTTGAATTTGTAGTTTTACTTTCTTCTCCCCTTTTGTCGAAACAAAAGTGTTTGAAGGAAAGCAACACATCGCTTTTAAGAAAAACATGTGAAAGAAATAAAATAAAAATAGAGAGCAAGTAACGGAAAGAATCTCGTCTTTACTCCCCTGACGAGTCCATCCCTATGTAAGGCGCCAAGAAAGTGATACTAATCTAGTTTGTTTGCAAGTAAGTTTGCAAAGATTTCGCCTAAGTGGCGAATGTGCTCCCCTTGATGATTGCAATTATGCACGGGATGTCACGAATGTAAACCTAGTATTGCAAGTAATTTGCAATGTATTGCTTTGACATAAAGCTCCCCTAGCTTTAGGATGTCAAAGTATTTATGTAAATTGAATAACTACAAAACAAAGATTAGAAAGCAAGTATAATTCAAAATTTCCTTCAAATGTGATTCAAGTTAGTAAAAGAAAACTTTCGTCTCACGGATCCCACGGTTCCCTCCTAGTAGGGATCCGTCTAGGCACTCGAGGATCCGTAGTAGTGATTAATTTCAAGAACGGTGATATAACAAGTAATGTTATCAAAAAATGAGATATGAATACAAGGTAATCATATGCTCGTAAAAATAACAAGTAGCATGTAATTCCATTTAATAAAACTAGTGTTATGATATACATGACTCTAAAAACTAAGAAAATAGACAATACATGACTAGAAATTTCTAGACCAACTAACGCTGATGCTAGGACACCACTAAAATCTTCTAGCTCAAGTTTTGTTTAGGTTTAATCTCGTCGAACGCTCGAGGAGATGATAGAACATGAAACGTTGGTCTTCTCGTACTTCATGTATCAAACTTTCAACATGTTGACAATGATAGCAATCTTTGTCATGGCTAGGTAGTGGTGGTGGAGGAAATGAAATAGCTTGATGCGAAGGATCAAGTGAAGCGGCTTGTGGAGCTTCAAACGATAGAGGGATTGGTGGAGGTACATTTGAGAATGACTCAACCAAGAATGATGGTGGTGGTAGAGAAGTGTCAACTTCCATATGATCGGGTGGTTGACTTTGATGATTTCTCATAATCCAAATGGGATTATATGATGGAAATGGCGAAAAGGAAGCCGGAGCGAGTGTTGACTCAACACCTTGATTTTGAACCATTATTCCTCCTAATGAGGAGAATGTTGTCGGCGGAAGTGGATGAGACGGCCTAGGAGGCAAGTCCTCTAAATTGTAGAGATGTGGTGATGATAGTGGGGATATAAATGAAATAGCTCTAGGAACCAATGGTGATGGTTTAGTGGAGATAATATTGTTTGGCCTAGGAGGTATGGTGGTGTTTGGTATTGGTAGTTTTGTGGGTACTATCCTTTTAGGAATTGGTTTGATTGGATGAGGAAGAATCCTATCATTTGTTGGCTTAACCGGAGATGATTCAGTTGAAGAGATTTCATGTATAACACTAGCCTTTTTCATGGGTGGTTCTTTGGTGGATAAGTTACTACTTGGGGTTTTCCTCATGATGAGATGATTTCAAGAGGTTGCAAGAGCTGAAAGTTAGGATGAGAGTGATGACTATAGAGGTTCTAACAAAGTGGTTTATAAACCAAGAGATTTGGCAAGTGCATTTAAGCCTTAAGCCACTAGGATTCATTGGAATGTGATGATTAACATGCACAAGAGTCAACTTCAGAGGTTGTCTTGATCTAGGAATTCATTTAAGATGAGATGGAGTGTTTGAGTTAGGAAGATGAGTTGAAATGATTGTTTTAGCAAGATTTGACATAAACGTCATCCGGATCCCACGATCCTTTCCTCGAGAGGATCCGCTCTAGGCTAATCTTAGGGAACCGCTTTCAGCGATTATGAAAGAGTGGAAATGATGTTTCTAAGATCTAAGACCTATATTATCTTGAGTGTTTCAGTCCTTCTAAGTGTTTTAAATGAAGGGGTGCTTGAGTACTTGAAGGTAATGAATGATGTAGCTAATGATTGTTATTTATGGAAGGATTTGGAACTTTCAAGAGTACCAATGGATGAGCAAGGATGACACTAAAGATTTAGAGTGTCAATTAAAGCTAAATGTTCCTAGAGATCAGGTTGTGTCTTAGGATAGTGCTTTGGAAAATATCCCTCAACAACTACCACATGAACACCTCAGAACCTGATCTCTAGGAACACCAATTAAAGCTAAAGGTGTTCATTTTTTTTTCAGGAGACATCGACTCTGCTACTTCAGTCCCTCAACAACTACCACATGAACACCTCAGAAAATGGACTCACGATCATCCACTAGACAACATCATTGGAAATCCCTCTCGTCCTGTATCAACACGAAAACAACTTGCAACCGATGCCTTATGGTGCTTCTTCAACTCCGTACTATCTAAGATCGAACCAAAAGATGTTAAACCGCCATGAATGAAGATAGTGGTTCAATGCCATGCAACATAAAATTCATGAGTTTGATCGACTTGTTGTATGGGAGTTAGTACCGCCTCCGATCGTGCTATGATTATTGCTCTTAAATGGATCTTCAAAGTGAAACTTGATGAGCATGGTGATGTGTTGAAGAACAAGGCTCGATTAGTTGCTAAAGGATACCGTCAAGAGGAGGGTATTGACTTTGAAGAATCTTTTGCTCCAGCTTGCTCGAATCGAGGCAATCAAAATCTTTTGGCTAATGTTGCTAGTAAGAACATGGTAGTCTATCGGATGGATGTGAACGGCATTTCGAATGGAGATCTTAAAGAAGTCGCTCACGTTAGCCAACGAAGGATTTGTAAATCAAGAGCATCCTACTCACGCTTATCGTTTGAAGAAGGCTTTACGGTTTAAAGCAAGCTCCAAGGGCATGGTATGATACATCACAAAGTTTCTTCTATCTACGGATTTAGCAAAGGATCAATTGATCCAACATTGTTCACTGTGAAGTCGTGCAAACATTTAATTCATGTTCAAATTTATGTTGATGATATCATCTTTGCCTCGATCGACCCCAATGAGTGTGACCGTTTTCAAATGAAATGAGTTCAAAATTTCAAATGTCAATGATGGGACAAATGTCATTTTTCTTGGGATTACAAATTTCACAAAGTCCCGGAGGCATTTTCATAAATCAATCTAAATATGCAACCGAGATCTTAAAGAAATTTGGATTTGATTCAAGTGACCTGTTGACACTCCCATGATTGATCGAACCAAACTAGATGAGGACCACTGTGGATCATGATTGACCAAACGAAATATCGTAGTATGATTGGGTCCCGATGTACCTCACCGCTAGTAGACCGTACATCTTGTTCGTTGTTTGCATGTGTTAGATACCAGCTAAGCCTACTAAAAAGCACCTTAAGCGATTAAACGGTCTTTTGGTATCTCCAAGGAAACATCAATATGGGTCTTTGCACCGAAGGACACCGGTATGTTACTAACGACCTATCGCGAGATCTTGATCATGCAGGTGTCAAGATACTCGTCAAGTACATCCGAGGTGCTCGAGTTTTGGGTGATAAGCTTGTGAGTGGTCTTCAAAGAAGCAAATGAGTACTTCTATTTCCTCTACAGAGGTGAATACATAGCCATGTCATCTTGTTGTGCTCAAATCTTATGGATGAGATCTCAATTATCCGACTATGGCTTTGAATTCAACAAAATCCTCTCAGATTGTGATAATAAAGTGCTATTGCTCTCATGCAACAACGCTCAACACTCAAGAGCAAAGCATATCGACATTCGACATCATTTCATCGGGAACAAGTGGAAAAAGGTGTGGTGGAACTCTATTTTGTGAGGTCCGAATATCGCTAGCGACATTTTCACCAAAGCTCTTCCAAGAGAACGCTTTGAGTTTATTCTTCCACGCCTTGGCTTGAAAAGCCTTCAACCGAAACACTCAAACGCCTTGTGAGGAAGACGAGGAGTAAAGGTCTATCTTCATCTATCTCTTGTATATATCTATTCGAAAACAAAATACAAAAATTATAAAACCTTCAAAATCAAATAGAAAAATATAAAACCTTCAAAATCCATAAAATCAAAATTCAAAATCTTCAAAAAAAAAAGAAAAAAAAAAAAATTATTGTCTATTTGTTATATTTTTTCTTTTCTTCTCGGTTCGGCAATATCTACGGTTTTGTCTTCGTCATTCAAAGAATGACACGGACTTTAGATGTTGTTCAATTCTTAAAAAAAAAAAAATTATTTTTGAGAGAAAGAGAAACAATGGTTTATTGTCATTTCGTGCAAGAACCGCTTTTCAAAGAAAGAACAGAGCCATGCTTTCATGTTTTCAAGATTTGAGAATGTGTTTGAACGCTCATCAAAAGCCTTCTTATCATCCAAAATTCCATGCTCGATTCTATAAACATTTATCTCGCATTGAACTAATCGCTTTGAAAAATAACTCGGACTCTATTTTGTGATAATCATCGGACTTACTTGTCAAAGTATCAATCTCTCAATCAACAACCTATGTCATTGATTGAGGGGAGAATGATTTTAATTAAATTAAAAGTTATTTGGCATTAAATTGTTTTCAAAGATATACATGCATGTTTTATCAATGGAGTTTAAAGTCTTAAAATCCGATCCTTATCGCTTAAAACACTTTCATAATCAACTCACAATTCCCTTAAAATCTTTCAAAATCAATTCAATCAATAAGAGATCACAAATCTCGAGATGTTTTGGATAATTGTGATCGGGGAGAATTGTGATTTAAATTGATTTAATCGATAATTCAAGAATGGTTTTATAAGGATGTACATGCTATCCTTCCCACATGTGACAAACGATTTCAAATTTTCCATGCACATGTTGAGGGGAGCATCTATCTTAAACCTATGATTTGAAACGTGATCACTTATCTCAATGTGGGTTCCTCTAGTATGTGCAAAACTGTTTCAAATCTCGAGGCGAGAATCGAGGGGAGCAAACTTATGAAAACCTCATCCTTCCCAAAAATGCTTTATCCGCTTGTCTTGATTAGGGAAGTGATGTTGATATCTTTTAGAAAATGGAAATCAAAGAAGTTAACTCTTCCTCTTGCCTCCGTGTGCAAAACGATTTCAAACATTTGATGCATGTGTTGAGGGGAGCACTTGTTCTAAAAATATCAAAACAATTCGGTACAAAATATTTTGATAATATATCACAAGTATCTCGTATTGATTTTCAAATGTTTTCAATTGGTTCAAATGGGCGATGAACAATACCAAATAGACCGACCAAATTTACTTTATGTACGGTGATATAAGGATGATAAGGTTAGGTATTTGTTCCCATGATCCCAGAATCGAGAGGATCTACCAGTGGACAATCCACTAGTTAGTGTAGAAGTCCTTAGGTATGATGATAAAAGGAGAAAATGAGATATGGGAAGAGTGCGACCGAGACAGAGCGAGTAATTGGAACAAACCCAACAAGGTTCTTGCTATGAAGTCTCGGTAGCAGAAGGGGTCAAGAATTAAAAGATTTGAATGAGAAAAGGGTGAAAACAAATAGCCCTCCATTTACTCAACCTTAGGGCGAAAACCGGTTCAATTCATATGCTATCGATGGTAACATCGGTATTGAAGACAAGACGTCATGGACCCGTGACGACCGCACTTCAACTTTCCAAACCACTCAAGTTCCTCTAAAAGGACTTGTTTCATTCTCACGGGAACCGACATTATCTATCGACTTTCTTAGAGATTGTTGATATTGAAGAAGGAGACCCTCCCTAGTCTCCCGAGACAGATCCAAATATGCACAAATTGAGTCTAGAGCCACGAGATCATCAATAAATCTCATTAGGACACTTTCATTGAAGACTCTCTTTTACACAATGTGGAAAGAGAGATTTTATCTTGAGTCCTCGTAATTTTAAATTTTCATGTCGTTTAAATTTAATTGTTAAATTTGGTGTTTGTAAAAGCTTTAAGCTTTGTATCTTGTGTTTTAAGTTGAAATAAAACTTTTGTAAGTACTCGATTTAGTTCAAGTCTTTTATCAAGATATGCGGTTTTATTAATCAAAAATCTAAATAAGTAGAAATGTTGTTAGAAGATGTTAGTTTGGTGAGAAGCTCATATAAGCTCCTTATTAAACTTATAAAGCTTTTAGACACTCTTAAAGAAGTTTAGTAGCCAAATCCAAAATTCACAAAATACTAGATAAATAGTTTAAAATAAAAAACATGGTGCAAGGTATAAAAAATTTGAACATGGCCATTTGGATTGCCATAGGTTATAGAGTCTCATGGAGACTATAGGTTATAGTTTGGTCCCTTGGTTCATTGATTCTCGTTCAATCACTTGTAAGCTTTTTGCTCATTTTCTTGCATATTCTTGTTTAGTGTTCTCAGTTTGAATATTGTGTCTACATGTTAATTAGCTATAGTTAAGTGTGTTTGATCATTAAAATCGGTATCTTGTTCTTTAAAATTAGTAATTATCAAAAATCTTCATTTAGTCGGTTAAAGCAATTATAATCAATTCTTATGTTTCATGTTGTTAGTCCATTGGTTTATGCTCATTTAGTCTCATGTAATGATGTTATAAGGATTTGAATCGGTTTCATGGACTTGATTGGTATTAGCTTTGAAAATCCTCAAATCTGTTTGAGAAAGGGTGTTTGGATTTGTGTGTTTATCGTGTTAAGGGTTGTTGCAGACCTTATTTTTGGTTGTTCTAATTTACATTAGGTCCTAAGAACTCGTTCAAGCAAGAAAACCGATTTTGTTTTATTAAAGTCAAAACATCTTTAATCTCATTTGGTTATTCAAGCTGGAATTTTTGTTGCATAATCATTCAAACTGGTTTGAAAGTTGTTCACCTAGCTTAATATCTCAACTTAGCTTAAATTAACATAATCGGATAGTATAATTAGTTTAAAGTTCATTAAAGTCAAACTATTTGGATTTTATAAAAGTCGAAAAGTGCACATGCCTGATTTTCTGATCAGTTCATAAGCTCTTAGAGAGCTTATTAGTGATCATTATCATGTGTGTTTTGGCTTTTTGAGAAGCCAACAAGCTATCTCAAGGTTACAAGTTCATATTTTCCATTTACGACTTATTTGCTAGCTTTTCTCTTAGCTTATTTATTCTACCATTTTCAAAAAGTGCCACATACTGTTTTACTCTTTCGATCATAAGCTCTCTGAGCTTATCGGTTAGCCTGTATAAACCTTGGTTCTTTGGATAGCCAATCAAGCCTTCAGAGGTTCCAAGTTTACTTTTCAATTTTAAGCTTGTTTAGTAGGGGCGCTATTGACTTGTATCTTGTCCCGTTACTTATAACGGTACGATAGAATTGATCTATTTTCATAAGCTCTTTCCAAGCTCCACATGGACCCCACAGTGAGCTTTGGCTTTGGATAGCTCACCAACTCAGTTTGATACCCAAGTCTTTGTTTTGAGTTTTGGAGCTTATTTACCTAGCTTATTTTAGCACGAAATGTCCTCGGGGTGTTTGGTTTCTCGGTTTGAGATTAGTGCTTATTTGCTTATAAATAGATTATCGGTGTTCTTAATTGTGTTTTCTAGCTTATTATTAGTAGCTTATAGCATATCTTAGCTTACGTATCAAGTTGGTGGTCTTTTGTTATCATTTAGCTTTTCAAGTGCTTATTATTAAGCGATTGTAGCTATGATTAACAATTCTCCAAACAAGACCATGTTTTCTACTTTCATAGATTGATTATATTAAAATAGACTTTTCTGAAATTTTCATTATTTTCATGCATTTGCTATTTTTAGTAATTAAAAGCAGTTTTAGGTATTTTAAATAGCTTTTAATACAAATAAATTATAAAAGTCCAAAAAATGATTTTCAATTTTCTTAGGTTAAGATAAATATAAAAGTAATAAAAAGTATTTTCCATAATTTTCTTAGTTTAAAAAGTATTTTTAGCATTTAATTAGTTTTAAATAGTTTTAAATTAATAATAAATACATAATAAGTCTAAAAATATATTTTCAGTTTTAAAATAAGTTTTATCATATTTTAGATTTTCCAAGTTATAATTTCATTTTCTAGGTTAATTTTGTATTTTCTTGTATTTTAGTGCATTTTAAATACTTAATAAATAGTTTTTAATTAATAATAATTAAATAAATAGTTGTAAAAATAATTTTATTTTTAATAATTTTCTTTTATTATTAGGATTCCAAAAGTATAATTTTTATCTTTTTAGGCCTTTTATTTCTTTAAAACTCACTTTTTATTTTGTGCGTGGGCGTAATTTTATTTTAAGCGTAAGTTTTAAGTTTTAGGTTTTAAGCGTTCATCGATGTAAAAATAGTGATAGCGTTTATTTAATAGATTTTATCTTTTAATCTTTTTAATTTGCATTTAAGTCGCCTTAATTTGTAGATTTTCTCTTTTAGTATAATTATCCATCGAAACCTTGCTTTATCCTTAGTGATCATTCTACCATCGATTAAGTGTTTCACCAATTCATCCTCCGTGGGACTTAGACCGAATTCCTATATTCCTCGATCTAAATTGCATTGCGCTTAAATTGTTTTAAGTCTGTTTGACTTATTTGTTTAGAAGCGATCAAAATTTTGGCGCCCGGCTGCTGGGAGTTTGTAAGCGTGTTTTGCATTTCGGATCATTCTTGCACATATACCACGGTTTGTAAAAGTTTTACGTAAAGTTATAAGAAAATCAAAAGTTCATTAACACTTTTCCTAAAGTGTTAAAACCCCAAACAATATAAAACAACAAAACAATCGTAGCGTTTTATGCTTGTGTTTCTTTTAAGGTGATTCTTAAAGAGATACGATTTGGTTAAGGGACGATACCAAAAATATTTTCAAAGTTTTAACCCCATCGGCAAATCATTACCTCGTCTTTTCGGTGGTATAATTGAATACATAAAAATCAACCACCATGAAATCAGGCGATGCGCCTAGCGGGGTGCGACCATTAATAAGTTCCCGAACATCAGTTTAAAACTTGCCTTTGTGTCACTTGTGATTTGGTGTACCTTTTTCAAAGCCATTTCATCTGTGATTATTGGTTAAGTTCACGTGTTTTGCCTCATTTGTTTTGGAAATTGATTTTTATACTTAGTGCATCTTGCGCTCGTTCTTCGATTCTACAAGTCCTTTCCGAACTTGAAACATTCCTGTGACGTAGAGACGTTCGGCTCCTTGACCGTGGTGAGGAGCGTCCCACCACCACCACTGTCGAAATGGACAAACCTATGAATGAGCCTCCAAGCACCCATGAGGGTTACGGAGATGCCATTGTTGTCGACCATTGTGCCGATACCTTGAGAGCTCAAGACGGGTTGCTTAATCTAGTAACAAAGCCAATTCTATGGTTTTGAGGGATGATCCTCATGCACACATTCGATGGTTCAATAAAATTGCATCAACCATCAAGTACAAGAATCCCGTCCGAAGCTATCAAACTTACATTCCATTTTCTCTAGAGGACAAGCCGGGAATTGGCGAGAAACAACCTCGTTCATAGAGACATGGGAGATCTTGTCACCAAGTTTGTTAGCAGGTTCTATCCTCCATCCCGAACCACAAGTCTTAAGAATGAGATAATGAAATTTTCTCGAGATTTGATGAATCATTCGGGAGGCATGGGATCGTTACAAAATTGCTCATAGTGTCCATCATGGTTTTACAGGTTAATGCAAATGGATACTTTCTATAATGGTGCAGACCAGTGACCAAGACTCTCCGATGCCTCATGAGGGTAATTTCCTTGCAAAACCACCAAGAAGCCTTACAAATCATTGAAAACAAGTCCCGGGTCCGTTCTTTCGCGCAAGACATATCGAGTCGGTCTAATGGGACCTTCTACTTCATCTCTGTGAGTACATCTAGCACCGATGCTAAGATTGATAAACTCGATCTTTATTCGAACTTTGGTTCTTGCTAACGAAAATCACCTTCTCGGACACCCACATGGTGAAGTGAAGAGTTGAAGTTGTGTCACTTGTGGTGGTCTCATGCATACTACAATTGTCTTGCCAGCGATGGTAGTCCGTTTGAAGCAAATGCTAGCCGGTACTTCTAATCAAGGAGGTAATCAATACCGTCCTCGAATGAACCAAGCTACCGTGCTAGCAATTATCGGAACCACCGGTTTAACGAATCCTAACAGAATCGAATCAACCTAGAATGAGCCAGGTTATCAAAACCAGGTAATTTCTATCACGGACCCAATCAAGGTTTCCAACAACAAGGAACCTTCATCAAAACAATTTCAATCGTGGGAATCAATTTCATGGAATGTGAATCCTAACCAAGGAATTTTCAACAAGGTCATAATCAAAACATTAGACCTCAAAATTTCCTCTAATCACCTCCATCATTACTCCTCGGGACCATCATCGATGAGTTCTTGAAGCGGTTATGAAATCCCAGATGAGATGAGCAGTTGTTGGTGGTCGGTCGGATCGTGATCAGAAGAAGTCTTTAAATGATGACCCTCGAGCTCGGTGCTTTACCGAGCAACACGATCGCGAACCGAGGCGATGCTAAGGCGATCACGACCGGTGGTGTTTCATACAATGGACCCGGCTGTTCTACTACCTCTTCTTCTCCTCCAAGGTAGTGGAAAGTGAACCTCCGACTCACAATGGACCTCGACTCCAATGCCCCCTCCTCCTGTGGCAATGAGTCAAGTTACCAGAAACAACGGACGAGTGCATTATTCAAGTCAGTAATATTGCACAAGTCCCGCCTTGATAGTCCATCCTCGAGTTGTCCGAGCCAAGTCTAATCGAGGTTGTTTTTGAACCTGTTGCTCCCATTGAAAATATCAAATCAAATCTTCTATTCCATATCCATCACGTTTGAATGAGCAAAAGCTCGGTGAAAATAGTCATCAAATGGACAAATTTTCCAAATTTTCCAAAATTACACTGACATAAGCTTTCGGATGCTATCATCTTGATGCCCAGTTTGCATCGACTCTCAAACATGTTAAGCAATAAGGAAAAATTTGAAATGCTAAGACTCCTCTTAACGAGCGCTCTGCGGTTATTCTAAAAAGCTTCGAGCTTGGAGATCACGGAAATTTCTCTTGTGTATTCGAGGAATGGTTGAATGCTTTGCAGCGGATCTTGGTGCAAGCATAAACACGATGCCATATTCGATGTGGAAGAAACTTTCTCAGAACTCACTCCTACATGCATGACTCTCGAGCTTGCAGATCGTACAATATCCGTCCTCTTGGCATGGGGCGTGTTGTCATAGGAAGTTCCATTTCCTGCACGACGTGGTTGTTGATTTTGATGCGATCATCGGGTTCCTCATTGTTGGTAGTTCACGAGCGGGCGTGCTCTCATAGATGTTTGAGCAAGAAATCACATTGCGTGTTGGAAATGGTATCACTTTTAACCTTGATCGGACTTGAGGTACTCGCAAATTATGATTACGAATCGGTTAACCAAGATGATATCATTGATGTTATACGAAGAGTACTACATGAAGTTCTTAGTTATGATCATAATTCTTGGTGATAATCTCACTCATTCATCTCAACCTATCATCGAATTCTCTCCTTCACCCCATTTGAGGAAGTGACTTCATCTTAGAAGAGATTGAAGCCTACTTATCGGTGATTACATTCCATGGGAAATTGATCACGCTCAATTGACATTGAGGGCATATACTCATTGAGAAGTTGCTTAATGATGATCCATCATCACCTCACTCTAGTGATTCAATTCTGATGAGATTAATCAAAATGAGATTAATGCGGAGGAGATTTCTTCTTGAGAAGTTGTTAAATCATGACATTTCTTCTCTCTCCCGTCAAACTTCATAACAAGGAAGTCAAGTCGGTTGAGAAAAGAAGAATTTCTGAGGTTGAGCTTAAGGACTTACCACCTCATCAGTATGCATTTCTTGAAGGTGATGATAAATTACGATCATTATTGCTAGAGATTTGAGTAAAGATGAAAAATTGCTCTCATTACAATCTTAAAGTCACACAAGCAAGCAATTGCTTGGAAACTCTCCGACATCAAAGGTATAAACCACGAGTTACGTACTCATAAAATCTTGATGGAGGATGACTTTTAAGCAGGTTCAACATCGAGAAGAGTAAATCCAAAAATCCATGATGTTATCAAACAAGAGGTTATCAAACTTCTTGATGCGGGATTGATTACCCAATCTCGAGCAGTCCTTAGGTTAGCCCAATTCATTGTGTTCCTAAGAAGGGTGGCATTCTTGTTATCACAAATGAAGATAATGAGTTAATTCCAACTTTCATGCAGTTTGGATGGCGTGTTTGCATCGACTATCGTAAGTTGAATGACGCCACTCGTAAAGACCATTTTCTACGCCCTTTATGGACCAAATGCTTGAGAGATTAGCGAGAATGAATACTATTGTTTCCTTGATGGTTTCTCGGGTACTTTGATTCCATTGATCGAAAGGATCAAGATAAAACCATTCACTGTCCATGCGGAACTTTTGCCTCTGGTGTTATTTTGGCATGTAATGCTCGACGCGTTCAACGATGTATGATGGCCATTTTCCACGACATGATCGGAAACAATGGAGATGTTTATGGATGACTTCTCGGTCATTGAGTTCATTTCAATCATGTCTCTCCCATTTAGATAAAATGCTTCAAAGGTGTGAAGACACCATCTTTGTCTAAGCGGGAGAAAAGTCACTTTAGTCGAAAGAGGCATAGTCCTTGGCCATAAAATTTCAAGAAGCAGGATTGAGGTTGATAGAGCAAAGTCGATGTTATTGCTAAATTACCTCATCCTACTACCGTCAAAGGTATTAGGAGTTTTTAGGTCATGCCGGTTTCTCGTAGATTCATTCAAGATTTTTCAAAATCGCCCAATGACCATCTTGAAAAGGATGCTCCTTTTATCTTTTCACCAGTGCATCGTAGCTTTTGAAACATTGAAGAAAAACACTTGAAGCCATTCGTTGCTCCGTGGGTTTACCTTTTGAGCTATATGCGATGCAAGTGATTTTGCTATCGGCGCGGTCTTAGAACATGAAGAAACAAGCATTTTCGACCAATTCACTCATGAAGACTATGGTGAGAAGCTCATTCACCACCACGGAAAAGAGCTATTAACCGTGGTGTATGCATTTGAGAAGTTCGACCATACTTAATCTTGACCGTCGTAGTATATCTGGATCACTCATTCTAAAATACCTCTTTGCAAAACAAGATGCAAAGAAAGATTGTAGTTGGGTTCTCCTTAAGAATTTGATATTATCATACGTGATAAAAAGGAGAGTGAGAACTTGGTGCGGATCATCATCGATTAGAAAACCCTCACCAAGATGTTTTCGAGAAAAAGGAAATAAATGAAACATTTCTCTCAGAGACAATGCGGTTTCTTTTCATGGAAATTCTTCTACCCCATGGTTTCTTGACTTTGCAAATTACCATGCGGGTAACTTCATTAATGAAAGGATGTCGACCAGGAGGAAGAATAAATTCTTCAAGGATGTTAAACACTATTTACGGGGCGACCCTTTCTTATTCAAAATCATGCGGATCAAGTCATCAAGCGGTGTGTTTATGGACAGAAGCTCTTGACATTCTCAAGCTTGTCATCTTTGGACCACAGGGCCCATCATAGTCAAACTACACCGAAAAGGTGTTTGATTCCGGTTCTATTGGCCCACAATCTATAAAGATGCCCATGATTTCGTCAAAACTTGTGGCGGCAGTCGTCATGGAAACATATCTGAAATGAAATGCCACAAAATGCCAGTTTGTGAGATATTTGACATCGGGGTATTGATTTTATGGGACCATTTCCATCTTCTCGTGGTAACAAGTACATACTAGTGGTATTGACTATCTGTCAAAATGGGTTGACGAGCTTTACCTACAAATGATGCCAGTGGTTGTGAAATTTTGAAAGCTCTCTTTGGTTGGAACTCCTCGTGCAATAATCGGTGATCGTGGTACACATTTTGTGATGAACCAATTTGATCGTGTCATGCAAAGTATGGTGTTACCACCGTCATCTCTGCATACCACCCCGAACAAGTGGGCGGTGGAAGTTTCAAATCGTGGTATTAAAGAATACTTGAAAGACGGTGGGGTAAATCGTGCATCTGGTGGATAAACTCGATGCGCTCACGGGCTTCGTCGACTTACAAAACACCAATTGGGTGTACTCCATACAAGCTAGTGTCACGGAAAGCATGTCATCTTCGATTGAACTAGAGCACAAGGCTTCGGGCTTTAAAGCATGCAAACGATATCTGACGGTAGGTGATCACGAGAAAGTTCAAATGAATGAACTAAATGAACTTCGTGATCAAGCTTATGAGAACTCTTTGATCTACAAGCAAAGACAAAGAAGATTCATGACTCTAAAATCAAAACCGCGTTTTCAACGTTGGTGATCGAGTCCTTCTTTTCAACTCTAGATTGAAGATTTTCTCGGGAGCTCAAGTCATGTGGTCATTTACTATCGCTAAGGTTTATCCTTATGGTACCATTGAGTTATCTCACTTGATGGTCCTAATTTTAAAGTGAATGGTCATCGAGGTTAAGCATTACTTTGGAAGGACATTCCATACGTGGTTGTCCGGATCTACAAACATTCCCCATGAACCAATGAATGCGGGGATCGAGTCAAGCTAGTGACTGGGGAATCAAAATTTTAGCACACACAATATGGGTTTCACCCATGTTTACATTTTCTTATCCCTCTCTCGCCTTAGTGTGGGGAGTTTTTCCAGCATTGTATATTCTCGATCTTTCAATAAAAAAAAAAAAAAAAAAAAAAAAAAGTATATATCAAAAACAAAATAATGGCCGTAGTATTTCCTTTTATGTTCTTTGTTTCGGCATAACTTGCGGTACTTTGAATATTGAGGCAATATTCATTTCTTATGTGGGGGAATTCTCGCGAATTTCATGTAATTATTTCACCGATTCCCGTTTTGGCAAAAATTTTTTGGAGTAAGTGTTTTCACTTACTCGATAATGTCATCCATGTCTAACCACATAAGGATTGGCTAATCCGAGGCAAGCGGCTCTTGGTAAAGATATCTCAAATCCGTTTATGACACAATTTGCCTAAAATTGTATGGTGTTGACTCGCCATATCTTTAAACTAGTGAAAAGTTGGCTAGCCCGCAAGTTTATGGCTTGTGGTAAGGCGATGAAAATCCATAATTGGTATTGACTCACCAAAGATAATATTGATAATTTATCTAAGTTGGCTAGTCGAGAAGGTGACACGGTAAAGACAAATCAAATCCGTTGACGACATAGTTTGCTCAAAATCATTTGGTTATCATTGTGCCAAAGTTCTTATGAACTGAAACAATTGGCTACTCGAGTAATGGCTTTTGGTAAGAGATTAAAATCCATTAAGTTTTCTCAAATCATTGCTAGGGACTAGCAATATCTTAGTAATGAGGGATTGATGAGTGTAATCTCATCGTTTTATCTTGTTAGAATGCCAAAACATCGAAAACAGAAACACATCAAAATGATAAAATATCACAAACAAGTGTTTTATATGTTTTAAATGCAAAAACATCAAAATACGATGAAAAGCATATTAAGTTTGCATAATTGGCGGTTTTAGTCCCCGAGTTACAAAAGTTGTCAAAAAGGGTCTGAATTCAAAAACTTGTAAATATCATTTTAGGTCCTTGAGATTCAAAGTTGTCAAAATAAACCCTTCAAAGTTTAAAAATCACAAAATAACTTTAGTCCTTTAACTTTGAAAATTGTCAAAAATAGTCCTTGGTTAATTTAAAAGTGAAAATTATCAAGTTTTAACCTTGTTCTATCCATATTTGACAAAATGGTCCTTATGATAAACTTTTGAAAAATTACAATATTGGTCCCTCGAGTTCTAAACTTGCGGTTTTAGTCCTGGATTTAAAAAATGAAATTTACAACAAGGTCCTTGCTCTATTATCACTTGGCGGTTTAGTCCTTATGAGAGCTTGGGGAAATGTTCAAATTCAGCCCTTCAACTTTGGCAAAATACAACTATGGTCCTTTATTAAACAAGCCAAACGGATCAATATAAAACTGACCCAAACCCAACACATTACCGGCCATATTTTAAATTAAAAAAGCATGGTCTTGTGCCGTCTCCTCCATACTGTTTCACCATACGGTGGTATTTTACCCTTGGTTTTCCCAATCGACTACTTTGAACACACTTTCCACTCTCCGCTCCCATCATTCCAGCTCCAGTGTCTGAAAACCTAACCTTTGAAAAATGGCGCCAAATCAACAAGTGGCAATCGACTATGGCAATTCAATGGTCTAGATGTGGTGGGATATCTTGGTCGACAAGAGTGAAGTCGGGAGGTGATAAATATCAAGGATTGTCCAATGTAATTATATAACTAGTGTAATTTTAAATTTTCATGTCGTTTAAATTTAATTGTTAAATTCAGTGTTTGTAAAAGCTTTAAGCTTTGTATCTTGTGTTTTAAGTTGAAATAAAACTTTTGTAAGTACTAATTTGATTTCAGTCTTTTATCAAGATATGCGGTTTCTTATTAATCGAAAATCTAAATAAGTAGAAATGTTGTTAGAAGATGTTAGTTTGAATAGAAGCTCATATAAGCTCCTTATTAAGCTTATAAAAGCTTTAGACACTCTTAAAAAGTTTAGTAGCCAAATCAAAAATTCAAAAATACTAGATAAATAGTTTAAAAATAAAAACATGGTGCAAGGTATAAAAAATTTGGAGCATGGCCATTTTGGATTGCCATAGGTTATAGAGTCTCATGGGAGACTATAGGTTATGGTTTGGTCCTTGGTTCATTGATTCTCGGTTCAATCACTTGTAAGCTTTTGCTCATTTTCTTGCATATTCTTGTTTTAGTGTTCTCAAGTTTGAATAGCCATGTCTACATGTTAATTAGCTATAGTTAAGTGTGTTTGATCATTAAAATCGATTATCTTGTTCTTTAAAATTAGTAATTATCAAAAATCTTCATTTGATCGGTTAAAAGCGATTATAATCTGAATTCTTATGTTTCATGTTGTTAGTCCTGTTGGTTTATGCTCATTTAGTCTCATGTAATGATGTTATAAGGATTTGAATGGTTTTATGGACTTGATTGGTATTTAGCTTTGAAAATCCTCAAATCTGTTTTGAGAAAGGGTGTTTGGTTGTGTGTTTATATGTGTTAAGGGTTGTTGCGACCTTATTTTTTGGTTGTTCTAATTTACATTAGGTCCTAAGAACTCGGTTCAAGCAAAAAACCAGATTTTGTTTTATTAAAGTCAAAACATCTTTAATCTCATTTGGTTATTCATTTGTTGGAATTTTTGTGCATAATCATTCAATGGTTTGAAAGTTGTTCACCTAGCTTAATATTATCTCAACTTAGCTTAAATTAACATAATCGGATAGTATAATTAGTTTAAAGTTCATTAAAGTCAAACTATTTGGATTTTATAAAAAGTCAAAAGTGCATGCCTGATTTTCTGATCAAGTTCATAAGCTCTTAGAGAGCTTATTAGTGATCATTATCATGTGTGTTTTGGCTTTTTGAGAAGCCAACCAAGCTGTCTCAAGTTACAAGTTCATATTTTCCATTTCTGACTTATTTGCTAGCTTTTCTCTGCTTATTCGATACCATTTTCAAAAAGTGCCTGTGCTGTTTTACTGCTTTCGATCATAAGCTCCTGAGCTTATCGAGTTGTATAAACATAAACCTTGGTTCTTTGGATGCCAATCAAGCCTTCTAGAGGTTCCAAGTTTACTTTTCAATTTTAGCTTGTTAAGTGCTATTGACTTGTATCTTGTCCGTTCTGTTATAACCATTACCGATAAATTGATCTATTTTCATAAGCTCCAAGCTCTGGACCCCACAGTGTGAGCTTTAGCTTTGGATAGCTCACCAACTCGGTTTGATACCCAAGTCTTTGTTTTGAGTTTTGGAGCTTATTTACCTAGCTTATTTTAGCTGCAAAATGTCCTCGGGAATTTGTTTGGTTTCTCGGTTTGAGATTAGTGCTTGTTTGCTTATAAATAGATTATCGGTGTTCTTAATTGTGTTTTCTAGCTTATTATTAGTAACATAGCATATCTTAGCTTACGTATCAAGTTGGTGGTCTTTTGTTATCATTTAGCTTTTCAATGCTTATTATTAAGGATTGTATGATTGCTTAATTCTCCAAACAAGACCATGTTTTCTACTTTTCATAGATTGGTATATTAAAATAGACTTTTCACAAATTTTCATTATTTTTCATGCTTGTTTGCTATTTTAGTAATTAAAAAGTGAGTTTAGGTATTTTAAATAGCTTTTAATACAAATAAATTATAAAAGTCCAAAAAATGATTTTCAATTTTCTTAGGTTAAGATAAATATAAAAAGTAATAAAGTATTTTTCCATAATTTTCTTAGTTTAAAAAGTATTTTTGCATTTTAATTAGTTTTAAATAGTTTTAAATTAATAATAAATACATAATAAGTCTAAAAATATATTTTCAGTTTTAAAATAAGTTTTATCATATTTAGATTTTTCCAAGTTATAATTTCATTTTCTAGGTTAATTTTATTTTCTTGTATTTTAGTGCATTTTAAATACTTAATAAATAGTTTTAATTAATAATAATTAAATAAATAGTTGTAAAAATAATTTTATTTTTAATAATTTTCTTTTATTATTAGGATTCCAAAGTATAATTTTTATCTTTTTAGGCCTTTTATTTCTTTAAAACTCACTTTTATTTTATGCGTGAGCGTAATTTTATTTTAAGCGTAAGTTTTAAGTTTTAGGTTTTAACGTTCATCGATCTGTAAAAATAGTGATAGCGTTTATTTAATAGATTTTATCTTTTAATCTTTTTAATTTGCATTTAAGTCGCCTTAATTTGTAGATTTTCTCTTTTAGTATAATTATCCATGAAACCTTGTTGTGTGGCCCGATCGTGTACAAGCGATCAGCGGCAAGCGCTACATCTTAGTAATTGTTGATGACTACTCGCGATGGACTTGGGTCTATTTTCTTCGTAGCAAAGACCAAGCTCCACAAATGATCATCACCTTTCTCACAAAAATACGGGTTGACTCCGCCAACACCGTCGGGATTATTCGGACGGACAAAGGCGGAATTTGTTAACAAAACCCTTCGTGAATTTTATGAGAAAGTGGAATTGACATCGAACATCTATTGCACGGACACACGAACAAAGCGGAGTTGTTGAAGAGCGAAACCGAGCGTTAGTGGAAGCGCAAGAACAATGTTAATCAATGCTAAACTTCAGATTACTTATAGGCGGTATCTCTTGCATGCTATACTCAAACGTTCTATGATCAAAGCATACAACAAAACACCTTTTGAGCTTGTCCACAACTTCTGAGCCGAACCTCAAACACTTTCATGTATTTGGATCCTTTGCTATCCGAATAATGATCGTGATGATTTTGGAAAGCTCAAAGCAAAGGCGATATTGGGTCTTTATTGGATCTTGTGACAATTCTAAAGGTTTCGAATACGGAATCGTCGAACTAAGGAGGTAATGGAAGCGATTCATGCTCATTTCGATGAACTCACGGAGATGGCTTCGAGTATATGACTTAGAACCCGGACTGACCGTTTAAACTTCCTCGACCCCATCATCGGTGAAAAGCCCTCGGCTAACTCGTCAACAAATGGAGCGGTTATTTGCTCCTACATTACGTGCGACATTGATGAGCGATGCTCTGGTGTATCCATTTGTTTCATTGCGCGGCGATAATATTCCTATACGATACACTGCTACAACAACTACGTTGAAGATGCACCTACACAATTGACTCCAACACAGCAGTTGAACACACGCTTCCAACAATGATGAACCGGTGATGATATTACGAATGAAGTACCCCACTGCAGATTTTGATCCAAATCGTTCTTGACCCGTTTGCAAATGAGGCTAGCACACGGATGTTGCGAATCTTCAACAAACCATTTGAATCCTCGAGAATCGCACAATGTATACCAACCTCAACCTTCTACACATAGATGGACAAAGACCATCCTCGGCTAACATTATTGGCAACCGAATCAACCGGTCGATTACGAGACAACGTCTTCGCTCGGATGGTGAACATTTGCATTTATGCACTCGCTATCTGCCAATCGAACCTAAAAACATTAAGGATGCAATGACAAAGACAAATGGATTGAATCCATGCGGGAAGAACTCAACCAATTCAAGCGTCTTGAAGTATGGGAGCTGGTTGAAAGACCAACGAGGGTCGTCATTGGTCTAAAATGGATTTGGAAAAACAAATTGGATCTTTGAAGGAATGTCATCGAAACAAGTCACGACTAGTTGCTAAGGGTTATCGTCGGGAAGAAGGATAGACTTTGAAGAATCTTTTGCTCGGTTGCTCGTCTTGAGGTGTTAGGATATTTCTCGCGTTCGCGACTCATATGAACATGACGGTCTATCGGATGGATGTCAAAGCAGCGTTTCTAAATGGACGACTGATGAGTGTCTAAATACTCATCATTTTATCTTGTTAGAATGCCAAAACATCGAAAACACTCGAAACACATCAAAATGATAAAATATCACAAACAAGTGTTTTATATGTTTTAAATGCAAAAACATCAAAATCGATGAAAAGCGTATCAAGTTTGCATAATTGGCGGTTTAGTCCCCAGTTTGAAAATATGTCAAAATAGTCCACAGTAATTCAAAAACTTGTAAAATATCATTTTAGGTCCTTGAGATTCAAAAGTTGTCAAAACAAACCCTTTAAAGTTTAAAAATCACAAAATGACAACTTTAGTCCTTTAACTTTGAAAATTGTCAAAAATAGTCCTTGGTTAATTTAAAAGTGAAAATTATCAAGTTTTAACCTTGTTCTATTAATAAATGGCAAAATGGTCCTTATGATAAACTTTTGAGAAAATTACAATATTGGTCCCTCGAGTTTCAAACTTGCAATTTTAGTCCTTTCGGATTTGTAAAATGGAAATTTACAACTATGGTCCTTGTTCTATTATCACTTGGCAGGTTTAGTCCTTATGAGAGCTTGGGAAAATGTTCAAGTTCAGCCCTTCAACTTTGGCTAAATTGCAAATATGGTCCTTGTTTATTAAACCAAACCAAGCGGCCCTATTATTATCTACTAAGCCCAATCCAAGCCCAAACTTGACCGGCCCATATTTTAAATTCAAAAGAAACCATGGTCTTTGTAGATCGTCTCTCCATGCTGTTAGCCAAAACCGGTGGTTTTAACCCTTGGTTTTCACCCTTCCCCTCACTAACACCACACGATTACCTCTCCCCTCCCTCCACATCAATCCAAAGCTCCAATTAATGCGAAAACCAACTCTTTGAAAAATGGCGCCAAAATCAACAAGTGGCAAATCGATTATCGGATGATTTCAATGGTCTAGATGTGGTGGGATATCTTCGAGAGGTCGACAAGTGAAGTCGAGGTCAATAAATATCAAGGATTGTCCAATGTAATTAGATATCTAGTGTAATTTTAAATTTTCATGTCGTTTTAATTTAATTTTAAATTTTCGTGTTTTAAAAGCTTTAAGCTTTGTATTAAGTATTTTCGTTGTAAATAAAACTTTTTCAATAATCAATTTCGGTTTCAAGTCTTATCTCTTGTTATGCAATTTTTTATTAATCAAAAAATCTCAATATGGTGAATGTTGTTACTTAAGATGTTATCTTGGTGAGAAGTCATATAAGCTCCTTATAAAGCTTATGCAAGCTTTTAGAAACTCTTAAAACAAGTTTAGTAGTCAAATCAAAAATTCAAAAAATACTAGATAAATTAATGAAAAATCAAAAAACATGGTGCAAGGTGATAAAAGCGTGGAGCATGGATATTTTGGATGGTAATGGGTTAGTGAGTCTCATGGAGGTTCTATAGGTTATGTTTGGTCCCTTGGTTCATTGATTTTCATTTGGAAATCACTTGTAAGCTTTTGCTCATTTTCTTGCATATTCTTGTTTTAGTGTTCTCAGTTTGAATCTTTGTGTCTACATGTTAATTAGCTATAGTTAAGTGTGTTTGATCATTAAAATCAGTATCTTGTTCTTTAAAATTAGTAATTATCAAAAATCTTCATTTGGTCAGTTAAAACAGTATAATCTGAATTCTTATGTTTCATGTTGTTAGTCCTGTTGGTTTATGCTCATTTAGTCTCATGTAATGATGTTATAAGGATTTGAATCAGTTTCATGGACTTGATTGGTATTTAGCTTTGAAAATCCTCAAATCGGTCTTTAAAAGGGTTGTTTGGTTTGTGTGTTTAACGTGTTAAGGGTTGTGCGAGACCTTGTTTTTGGTTGTTCTAATCTCATTAGGTCCTAAGAACTCGGTTCAAGCAATAAAACCAGGTTTTGTTTTATTAAAAGTCAAAATTCTTTTAATCTCATTTTATTATTCAAGCTGTTGGGATTTTAGGATCGTGATAATCATTTTGTGGTTTAAAAGTTGTTCACCTAGCTTAATATTATCTTAACTTAGCTTAATATAACATAATCGGTTTATAGATTAGTTTAAAGTTCATTAAAGTCAAACTATTTGGATTTTATAAAAAGTCAAAAATGCATCTTAGCAGTTTTGGATAAAATTCATAAGCTCTATAGAGCTTATTAGTGATCATTATCATTAGAGCTTTTGGATTTTGAGAAGCCAACCAAGCTCTCAAGGTTACAAGTTCATATTTTCCATTTAGCTTATTTACTAGCTTAACTTTTAGCTTATTTATAGTACCATTTTCAAAAAGTGCCACTGCACTGTTTTACTTGCTCGATCATAAGCTCTCTGAGCTTATCGGTTGGCCTTAGCTTGTAAACCTTGGTTCTTTGGATAGCCAATCAAGCCTTCTAGAGGTTCCAAGTTTACTTTTTCAAATTTTAGCTTGTTTAGTAGGGTGCTATTGACTTGTATCTTGTCCCATTATACATTATAACCACTACCCGATAAATTGATCTCTTTTCATAAGCTCTTTCCAAGCTCCACAGTGGACCCCACAGTGTGAGCTTTGGCTTTGGATAGCTCACCAACTCAGTTTGATACCCAAGTCTTTGTTTTGAGCTTTGGAGCTTATTTACCTAGCTTATTTTAGCTTGCAAAATGTCCTATACCATTGTTTGGTTTCTCGGTTTGAGATTAGTGCTTATTTGCTTATAAATAGCTTATCGGTGTTCTTAATTGTGTTTTCTAGCTTAGTATTAGTAGCTTATAGCATATCTTAGCTTACGTATCAAGTTGGTGGTCTTTGGTTATCATTTAGCTTTTCAAGTGCTTATTATTAAGCGTTTCATAGCTATGATTGCTTAATTTCTCCAAACAAGACCATGTTTTCTATTTTTCATAGATTCTACATATTAAAATAGACTTTTCCTGAAATTTTCATTATTTTTCATAACTGTTTGCTATTTTCTTAATTAAAAGCAGTTTTAGGTATTTTAAATAGCTTTTAATACAAATAAATTATAAAAGTCCAAAAAATGATTTTCAATTTTCTTAGGTTAAGATAAATATAAAAGTAATAAAAGTATTTTCCATAATTTTCTTAGTTTAAAAAGTATTTTTAGCATTTTAATTAGTTTTAAATAGTTTTAAATTAATAATAAATACATAATAAGTCTAAAAATATATTTTAGTTTTAAAATAAGTTTTATCATATTTTAGATTTTTCCAAGTTATAATTTCATTTTCTAGGTTAATTTTGTATTTTCTTGTATTTTAGTGCAATTTAAATACTTAATAAATAGTTTTAATTAATAATAAATAAATAAATAGTTGTAAAAATAATTTTCTTTTTTAATAATTTTCTTTTATTATTAGGATTCCAAAAGTATAATTTTTATATTTTTAGGCCTTTTATTTCTTTAAAACTCACTTTTTATTTTATACGTAGGCGTAATTTTATTTTAAGCGTAAGTTTTAAGTTTTAGGTTTTAAACGTTCATCGCCTTTAAAAATAGTGATAGCGTTTATTTAATAGATTTTAACTTTTAATCTTTTTAATTTGCATTTAAGTCGCTTTAATTTGTTAATCTTTTCTTTTAGTATAATTTTCCATCGAAAACCCTTGATTGCTATCCTTAGTGATCATTCTACCATCGATTAAGTGTTTTAACACCAATTCATCCTCCGTGGGACTTAACGACCGAGAATTCCCTATATTCCTCGATCTAAATTGCATTTGTGTTTGATTTGTTTTAAGTCTATTTGACTTGTTGTTTGGACCTTGATCAAATTTTAGGCGCATGCCGGGAGGCTGTAAGCGTGTTTCTAGCATTATCGGACCGTACTTGCACATATACCACGGTTTGTAAAAGTTTTACGTAAAGTTAATATAAACCAAAAGTTCATTAACACTTTTCCTAAAGTGTTAAAACCCAAAACAATATAAAACAACAAAACAATCGTAACGTTTTACGTCTTGTGTTTCTTTTAAGGTGATTCTTAAAGAGATACGATTTGGTTAAGCAGGACGATACCAAAAATATTTTCCAAAAGTTTTAAACCCCATCGGCACAAATCATTACCTCGTCTTTTCGGTGGTACTTAATTGAATACATAAAATCAACCACCATAAATCAAGGCGATGCACTACCTAGCGGGGTGCGACCATTAATAAGTTCCGAACATCGATTTAAAACTTGCCTTTGTGTCACTTGTGATTTGGTGTACCTTTTTCAAAAAGCCATTTCATTTGTGATTATTGGTTAAGTTCACTTGTGTTTTGCCTCATTTGTTTTGGAAATTGATTTTTATACTTAGTGCATCTTGCGCTCGTTCTTCGATTCTACAAGTCCACTTTCCGAACTTGGAAACATTCCTCATGAGCGTAGAGGGCGTTCGGCTCCTTCACCGTGGTGAGGCGTCTACCACCACCACCACCGCCGAAATGGCGGAAGACAAACCTATGAATGAGCTTCTCCAAGCACCCATCGAGGGTTACGGAGATGCCATTGTTGTCCCAGCCATTGTGGCTGATACCTTCGAGCTCAAGACCGGGTTGCTTAATCTAGTAACCCAAAGCCAATTCTATGGTTTTGAGCGGGATGATCCTCATGCACACATTCGATGGTTCAATAAAATTGCATCAACCATCAAGTACAAGAATGTCCCATCCGAAGCTATCAAGCTTCTTACATTCCCATTTTCTCAGAGGACAAGCCGGGAATTGGCGAGAAACAACCCCTCGTTCTATAGAGACATGGGAAGATCTAGTTACCAAGTTTGTTAGCGAGTTCTATCCTCCATCCCGAACCACAAGTCTTAAGAATGAGATAATGAAATTTTCTCGAGATTTGATGAATCATTCGGGAGGCATGGGATCGTTACAAAGAATTGCTCATGAGTGTCCACATCATGGTTTTACCGAGTTAATGCAAATGGATACTTTCTATAATGGTGCGAGACCGGTGACCAAGACTCTCGAATGCCTCGCGGGAGGTAATTTCCTTAGCAAAACCACCAAAGAAGCCTTACAAATCATTGAAAACAAGTCCCGGTCCGTTCTTTCCGCACTAAGACATATCAAAATCGGTCTAATCTTGGACCTTCTACTTCATCTCTGTGAGTACATCTAGCACCGATGCTAAGATTGATAAACTCACGATCTTTATTCGAGCTTTGGTTCTTGCTAACCAAAGAAAGTCACCTTCACTCGAACACCAACACATGGTGAAGTGAAGAAAGTTGAAGTTTGTGTCACTTGTGGTGGTCCTCATGCATACTACAAGCTGTCTTGCCAGCGATGGTAGTCCGTTTGAAGCAAATGCTATAGCGGTACTTCAAATCAAGGAGGTAATCAATACCGTCCTCGAGAATGAACCAAACTACCGTGCTAGCAATTATCGAGCACCACCGGTTTAACCGAATCCTAACCGAATCGAATCAACCTAGAATGAACCAAGGTTATCAAAACCAAGGTAATTTCTATCTGGACCCAATCAAGGTTTCCAACAACAAGGAACCTTCATCAAAACAATTTCAATCGTGGGAATCAATTTCATGGGAATGTGAATCCTAATCAAGGAATTTTCAACAACAAGGTCATAATCAAAACATTCGACCTCAAAATTTCCTCTAATCCACCTCCCATCATTACTCCTCCGGGACCATCATCGATGAGTTCTTGAAGCGGTTTATGAAATCCCAAGATGAGATGAGCAGTTGTTGGTCGGTCGGATCGGCGATCGAAGAAGTCTTTAAATGATCGACCCTCGAGCTCGGTACTTTACCGAGCAACACGATCGCTAACCCGGGGCGATGCTAAAGCGATCACGACCGAAGTGGTGTTTCATACAATGGACCCGCTATTCCTACTACCTCTTCTTCTTCTCCTCCAAAGGTAGTGGAAAGTGAACCTCGACTCACAATGGACCTCGACTCCAATGCCCCCTCCTCCGTGGCAATGAGTCAAGTTACCAAGGAAACAACGGACAAAGTGCATTATTCAAGTCCAAGTAATACCGCACAAGTCCCACCTTGATAGTCCATCCTCGAGTTGTCCGAAACCCAAGTCTAATCCAGAGTTGTTTTGAACCACTGTAGCTCCGTTGAAAATATCAAATCCAAATCTTCTATTCCATATCCATCACGTTTGAATGAGCAAAAGCTCCGTGAAAAAGCTAGTCATCAAATGGACAAATTTTCCAAATTTTCCAAGAATTACATTTGACATAAGCTTTGCGGATGCTATCATCTTGATGCCCAAGTTTGCATCGACTCTCAAACACATGTTAAGCAATAAGGAAAAATTGTTTGAAATGGCTAAGACTCCTCTTAACGAGCGCTCTGCGATTATTGAAAAAGCTTCGAAAAGCTTGGAGATCACGGAAATTTCTCTTACCTTGTGTATTCCGGGAATGGTTGAATGCTTTGCCCTAGCGAGATCTTGGTGCAAGCATTAATCTTATGCCATATTCGATGTGGAAGAAACTTTCTCTTAGGAACTCACTCCTACATGCATGACTCTCGAGCTTGCGGATCGTACAATATCCGTCCTCTTGGCATTGCCGAGGGCGTATTTGTAATAGGAAAGTTCCATTTTCGGTGACTTCGTGGTTGTTGATTTTGATGCCGATCATCGGGTTCCTCTCATTGTTGGTCGAGGATTCACGAGAGCGGGCGTGCTCTCATAGATGTATTTGAGCAAGAAATCACATTGCGTGTTGGAAATGAAGGCGTCACTTTTAACCTTGATCGGACTTGAGGTACTCGCAAATTATGATTACGAATCGGTTAACGAATAGATATCATTGATGTTGCTTCGAAGAGTACTGCAAGAAGTTCTTGGTTATGATCATAATTCTTGGTGATAATCTCACTCATTCATCTCAACCTATCATCGCCAATTCTACTCCTTCTCTCACCCCATTTGAGGAAAGTGACTTCATCTTAGAAGAGATTGAAGCCTACTTATCCGATGATTACATTCCATGGGAAATTGATCACGCTCAATTGACATTGAGGAGACATACTTCTCATTGAGAAGTTGCTTAATGATGATCCATCATCCACCCTCACTCTAGTGATTCAATTCTGATGAGATTAATCAAAATGAGATTAATCGGAGGAGATTTTCTTCTTGAGAAGTTGTTAAATCATGACATTTCTTCTCCTCTCCCTTCCATCAAACTTCATAACAAGGAAGTCAAGTCGGTTGAGAAAAGCGAAGAATTTCACGAGGTTGAGCTTAAGGACTTACCACCTCATCTCGAGTATGCATTTCTTGAAGGTGATGATAAATTACGGTCATTATTGCTAGAGATTTGAGTAAAGATGAAAAAGCTGCTCTCATTAAAATCTTGAAGTCACACAAGCAAGCAATTGCTTGGAAACTCTCCGACATCAAAGGTATCAACCACGAGTTACGTACTCATAAAATCTTGATGGAGGATGACTTTAAGCCAGCAGTTCAACATCGAGAAGAGTAAATCCAAAATCCATGATGTTATCAAACAAGAGGTTATCAAACTTCTTGATGCGGGATTGATTTACCCGATCTCGAGATAGTCCTTGGGTTAGCCCAATTCATTGTGTTCCTAAAAGGGTGGCATTCTTGTTATCACAAATGAAGATAACGAGTTAATTCCAACTCGTGCAGTTACGGGATGGCGTGTTTGCATCGACTATCGTAAGTTGAATAGCGCCACTCGTAAAGACCATTTTCCTCGCCCTTTATGGACCAAATGCTTGAGAGATTAGCGGGAATGAATACTATTGTTTCCTTGATGGTTTCTCGGGGTACTTTGATTCCCATTGATCCAAAGGATCAAGATAAAACCACATTCACTGTCCATACGGAACTTTTGCCTATAGGCGTATGCCTTTTGGCTTATGTAATGCTCACGCACGTTCAACGATGTATGATGGCCATTTTCCACGACATGATCGGAAACAATGGAGGTGTTTATGGATGACTTCTCGGTCATTGGGGATTCGTTTCAAACATGTCTCTCCCATTTAGATAAAATGCTTCAAAGGTGTGAAGACACCAATCTTTGTCTAAGCGGGAGAAAAGTCACTTTATGGTCAAAGAAGGCATAGTCCTTGGCCATAAGATTTCAAAGAACAGGATTGAGGTAGATAGAGCAAAAGTCGATGTTATTGCTAAATTACCTCATCCTACTACCGTCAAAGGTATTAGGAGTTTTTAGGTCATGCCGGTTTCTATCGTAGATTCATTCAAGATTTTTCCAAAATCGCTTGACCGATGACCCATCTTCTTGAAAAGGATGCTCCTTTTATCTTTTCACCGAGTGCATCGTAGCTTTTGAAACATTGAAGAAAAAGCTTCTGAAGCACCATTCTCGTTGCTCCGGTGGGATTTACCTTTTGAGCTAATGTGCGATGCAAGTGATTTTGCTATCGGTAGCGGTCTTAGAACAACGAAGAAACAAGCATTTTCGACCTATTCACTCATAAGTAAGACTATGGTGAAGCTCAAACTCATTACACCACCACGGAAAAAGAGCTATTAGCCGTGGTGTATGCATTTGAAAAGTTTCGGCCATACTTAATCTTGACCAAATGTGTAGTGTATACGGATCACTCGGCTCTTAAATATCTCTTTGCAAAACAAGATGCAAAGCGAGATTGCTCCGTTGGGTTCTCCTCCTCCAAGAATTTGATATCATCATACGTGATAAAAAGGGCGAGAACTTGGCTGCGATCATCTGTCGATTAGAAAACCCTCACCAAGATGTTTTCGAGAAAAGGATATTAATGAAACATTTCCTCTCGAGACACTCAATGCGGTTTCTTTTCGTGGAAACTCTTCTACCCCATGGTTTCTTGACTTTGCAAATTACCATGCGGGTAACTTCATCGTGAAAGGGATGTCGACCCGTGAGAAGAATAAATTCTTCAAGGATGTTAAACACTATTTACGGGACGACCCTTTCTTATTCAAAATCTGTGCGGATCAAGTCATCCGACGGTGTGTTTATGGACAAGAAGCTCTTGACATTCTCAAAGCTTGCCATCTTTGGACCACAGGGGCCATCATAGTCAAACTACACCGCCAAAAGGTGTTTGATTCGGGTTCTATTGGCCCACAATCTATAAAGATGCCCGCGATTATGTCAAAACTTGTGGCGCTTGTCGTCATGGAAACATATCTCAAAGGAATGAAATGCCACAAAATGCCATTCAAGTTTGTGAGATATTTGACATATGGGGTATTGATTTTATGGGGCCATTTCCATCTTCTCGTGGTAACAAGTACATACTCGTGGTTGTTGATTATTTGTCGAAATGGGTTGAAGCAAAAGCTTTACCTACAAATGATGCCGAGTAGTTGTGAAATTTTGAAAGCTCTCTTTGCGGTTGGAACTCCTCGTGCAATAATCGGTGATCGTGGTACACATTTTGTAATGACCAATTTGATCGTGTCATGCAAAAGTATGGTGTTACCACCGTCTATCTCTGCATACCACCCCAAACAAGTGGGCGGTGGAAGTTTCAAATCGTGGTATTAAAGAATACTTGAAAGGACGGTGGGTGAAAATCGTGCATCTGGTCGGATAAACTGGATGGCGCGCTCTGGGCTTTTAAATGCGACTTACAAAACACCAATTGGGTGTACTCCATACAAGCTAGTGTACGGAAAAGCATGTCATCTTCCGATTGAACTAGAGCACAAGGCTTCTTGGGCCTTAAAACATGCAAACTTCGATATCTGACGGTAGGTGATCACGAAAAGTTCAAATGAATGAACTAAATGAACTTCGTGATCAAGCTTATGAGAACTCTTTGATCTACAAACAAAAGACAAAGAAGATTCATGACTCTAAAATCAAGAACCGCGTTTTCAACGTTGGTGATCGAGTCCTTCTTTTCAACTCTAGATTGAAGATTTTCTCGGGAAAGCTTAAGTCCATTGGTGCGGTCCATTTACTATTGCTAAGGTTTATCCTTATGGTACCATTGAGTTATCTCAACTGATGGTCCTAATTTTAAAGTGAATGGTCATCGAGTTAAGCATTACTTTGGAGAGGACATTCCCCCGTGGTTGTCCGGATCTACAAACATTCCCCATGAACCAATGAATGCGGGGATCGAGTCAAGCTAGTGACTCGGGAATCAAAAATATTAGCACACACAATATGGGTTTTCACCCATGTTTACATTTTCTTATCCCTTTCTATCACCCTAGTGTGGGGAGTCTACCCTTTGTTGTATATTCTCAATCTTTCAAAAAAAAAAAAAAAAAAAAAAAATGTGTATATATCAAAAACAAAATAATGGCCGTAGTATTTCCCTTTTATGTTCTTTGTTTCGGCATAACCATGGGTACTTTGAATATTGAGGGCAATATTCATTTCTTAGTGTGGGGGAATTCTCACGAATTTCATGTAATTATTTCACCCAATTCCCGTTTTGGCCAAAATTTTTTTGGAGTAAGTGTTTTCACTTACTCAACAAATGGTGTCGATCCACCATGTCTAACCCACATAAGGATTGGCTAATCCGAGAGCAAGCGGCTCTTGGTAAAGATATCTCAAATCCGTTTATGGCTTGCAATTTGCCTAAAATTGTATGGTGTTCAACTCACCATATCTTTAAACTAGTGAAAAGTTGGCTAGCCCGCAAGTTTATGGCTTGTGGTAAAGGCGATTGAAAATCCATAATTGGTAATCGGCTCACCAAAGATAATATTGATAATTTATCTAAGAGTTGGCTAGTCCGGAAGATGCGACACGGTAAAGACAAATCAAATCCGTTGAAAGACTTATGATTTGCTCAAAATCATTTGGTTATCATTGTACCATGGTTCTTACTTGAACTGAAACATTTGGCTACTCGAAGTAATGGCTTTTGGTAAAGAGATTAAAATCCATTAAATTTTCTCAAATCATTGCTAGGGACTAGCAATATCTTAGTGTGGGGATTGATGAGTGTCTAAATACTCATCATTTTTTATCTTGTTAGAATGCCAAAACATCGAAAACACTCGAAACACATCAAAATGATAAAAATATCACAAACAAGTGTTTTATATGTTTTAAATGCAAAACATCAAAATCGATGAAAAGCGTATCAAGTTTGCATAATTGGCGGTTTAGTCCCCAGTTTGAAAATATGTCAAAAATAGTCCTGGTAATTCAAAAACTTGTAAAATATCATTTTAGGTCCTTGAGATTCAAAAGTTGTCAAAACAAACCCTTTAAAGTTTAAAAATCACAAAATGACAACTTTAGTCCTTTAACTTTGAAAATTGTCAAAAATAGTCCTTGGTTAATTTAAAAGTGAAAATTATCAAGTTTTAACCTTGTTCTATTAATAAATGGCAAAATGGTCCTTATGATAAACTTTTGAGAAAATTACAATATTGGTCCCTCAAGTTTCAAACTTGACAATTTTAGTCCCTGGATTTGTAAAATGGAAATTTACAACTATGGTCCTTGTTCTATTATCACTTGGCAGGTTTAGTCCTTATGAGAGCTTTGGAAAATGTTCAAGTTCAGCCCTTCAACTTTGGCTAAATTGCAACTATGGTCCTTGTTTGTTAAACCAAGCCAAACGGACCCTATTATTAATATAAGCCCAACCCAAGCCCAACACTTGACCGGCCCATATTTTAAATTCAAAAAAAACCATGGTCTGTAGAGATCGTCTCTCCAAGCGGTTTAGCCAAAACCGGTGGTTTTAACCACCTTTGGTTTTCACCTTCCACTTCCTTTCCAAACACCTCGATTACTCTCCTCCACTCCACATCAATCCAACTCCAATTAATGAGAAAACCAACTCTTTGAAAAATGGCGCCAAAATCAACAAGTGGCAAATCGATTATCGGATGATTTCAATGGTCTAGATGTGGTGGGATATCTTCGAGAGGTCGACAAGTGAAGTCGAGGTCAATAAATATCAAGGATTGTCCAATGTAATTATATATCTAGTGTAATTTTAAATTTTCATGTCGTTTAAATTTAATTTTTAAATTTCGAGTGTATGTAAAAGCTTCAAGCTTTGTATTAAGCATTTTAAGTGTGAAATAAAACTTTTGTAATAATCAATTTCACTTTCAAGTCTTATCTCAAGTTATGCAATTTTTTTATTAATTCAAAAATCTCAATATGGTGAAATGTTGTTACTTAAGATGTTATCTTGGGTGAGAAGTCATATAAGCTCCTTATAAAGCTTATGCAAGCTTTTAGAAACTCTTAAAACAAGTTTAGAAGTCAAATCAAAAATTCACAAAATACAAGATAAATTAATTAAAAATCAAAAAACATGGTGCAAGGTGATCAAAAGTTTGGAGCATGGATTTTGGATGGTAATGGGTTAGTGAACTCATGGAGGTTCTATAGGTTGTGTTTGGTCCTTGGTTCATTCGATTTTCGGTTCAATCACTTGTAAGCTTTTGCTCATTTTCTTGCATATTCTTGTTTTAGTGTTCATTAGTTTGAATAAGCTGTGTCTACATGTTAATTAGCTATAGTTAAGTGTGTTTGATCATTAAAATCGGTATCTTGTTCTTTAAAATTAGTAATTATCAAAAATCTTCATTTGGTCGGTTAAATTAGTATAAGTATAAATTCTTATGTTTCATGTTGTTAGTCTGTTGGTTTATGCTCATTTAGTCTCATGTAATGATGTTATAAGGATTTGAATCAATTTCATGGACTTGATTGGTGTTTAGCTTTGAAAATCATCAAATCGGTCACTTAAAGGGTTGTTTGGTTCAACTTGTTTAACTGTGTAAAGGTTGTGCAGACCTTGTTCTTGGTTGTTTAATGTCTCATTAGGTCCTAAGAACTCGGTTCAAACAATAAAACAAGTTTTGTTTTATTAAAAGTCAAAACATCTTTTAATCTCATTTGGTTATTAAGCTGTTGGGATTTAGGATCGCATAATCATTCATTTTGGTTTAAAAGTTGTTCACCTAGCTTAATATTATCTTAATATAGCTTAATATAACATAATCGGATTTTATAATCAGTTTAAAGTTCATTAAAGTCAAACTATTTGGATTTTTAAAAAAAAAATTTTGGTCTGTAGCGGTTTTGGATAAAATTCATAAGCTCTATAGGAGCTTATTAGTGAGTTTTATCATGTGTGTTTTGGCTTTTGAGAAGCCAACCAAGCTGTCTTTAGGTTACAAGTTCATATTTTCCATTTAGCTTATTTAGCTAGCTTAACTTTTAGCTTATTCCAAGTACCATTTTCAAAAAGTGCCTGTGCACTGTTTTACTGCTCGATCATAAGCTCTCTGAGCTTATCGGTTGGCCTTAGCTTGTAAACCTTGGTTCTTTGGATAGCCAATCAAGCCTTCTAGAGGTTCCAAGTTTACTTTTTCAATTTTAGCTTGTTTAGTAGGGTGCTATTGACTTGTATCTTGTCCCATTATCTGTTATAACCGACTACCCGATAAATTGATCTCTTTTCATAAGCTCTTTCCAAGCTCCACAGTGGACCCCACAGTGTGAGCTTTGGCTTTGGATAGCTCACCAACTCAGTTTGATACCCAAGTCTTTGTTTTGAGCTTTGGAGCTTATTTACCTAGCTTATTTTAGCTGCAAAATGTCCTCGGGATTTGTTTGGTTTCTCGGTTTGAGATTAGTGCTTATTTGCTGTTAAATAGCTTATCAGTGTTCTTAATTGTGTTTTCTAGCTTAGTATTAGTAGCTTATAGCATATCTTAGCTTACGTATCAAGTTGGTGGTCTTTGGTTATCATTTAGCTTTTCAAGTGCTTATTATTAGCGATCATAGCTATGATTGCTTATTTCTCCAAACAAGACCATGTTTTCTATTTTCATAGATTCAGCATATTAAAATAGACTTTTCCTGAAATTTTCATTATTTTCATAGCTGTTTGCTATTTTTCTTAATTAAAAGCAGTTTTAGGTATTTTAAATAGCTTTTAATACAAATAAATTATAAAAGTCCAAAAAATGATTTTCAATTTTCTTAGGTTAAGATAAATATAAAAGTAATAAAAGTATTTTTCCATAATTTTCTTAGTTTAAAAAGTATTTTTAGCATTTTAATTAGTTTTAAATAGTTTTAAATTAATAATAAATACATAATAAGTCTAAAAATATATTTTTAGTTTTAAAATAAGTTTTATCATATTTTAGATTTTTCCAAGTTATAATTTCATTTTCTAGGTTAATTTTGTATTTTCTTGTATTTTAGTGCAATTTAAATACTTAATAAATAGTTTTAATTAATAATAAATAAATAAATAGTTGTAAAAATAATTTTCTTTTTCTAATAATTTTCTTTTATTATTAGGATTCCAAAAGTATAATTTTTATATTTTTAGGCCTTTTATTTCTTTAAAACTCACTTTTTATTTTGTCGTGAGCGTAATTTTATTTTAAGCGTAAGTTTTAAGTTTTAGGTTTTAAACGTTCATCGATCTTTAAAAATAGTGATAGCGTTTATTTAATAGATTTTATCTTTTAATCTTTTTAATTTGCATTTAAGTCGCTTTAATTTGTTAATCTTTTCTTTTAGTATAATTTTCCATCGAAACCTTCTTGATTCTATCCTTAGTGATCATTCTACCATCGATTAAGTGTTTTAACACCAATTCATCCTCCGTGGGACTTAACGACCGAGAATTCCCTATATTCCTCGATCTTAAATTGCATTTGTGTTTAATTTGTTTTAAGTCTGTTTGACTTGTTGTTTATGCCCTTAAATTGTTAAACAAATTTGGAATGAATACTATGATACTTATGCCACACCAATGGCTCATACCAAGAAATTAGATGTTGATTTACATGGGAAATTGGTTGACCCTACCAAATACCAAGTATTATTGGGTCTCTCATGTATCTAACGACTAGCGGACACGATATTGTCTTTGCTGCTTATCTATGCTCCGTTATCGATCGCGACCAATGAAACCCACCTCTCGAGGCTAAAAGAATCCTCCGATACATCAAGGGAACCATTAATTTGGGGATCCGTATCCGAAGGATTCGGTTTTGAACTAATCGCTTTTCGAGGCGATCACGCAGGATGCCTAGACTCGAGGAAAAGTACTTGAGAGCACTACAATTTCTCGGTGATAAACGGTGTCTTGGCAATCAAAGAAGCGAGGATTGTACATCATCGTCATCAATCAAGCGAGAATATGTAGCCATGTCCGCGTGTTGTGCTCAAGTCATTTGGATGAGAACACAACTCAAAGACTATGGTTATGTATTTGATGAATCCCGATGTCTTTGCGACAATCGGAGTTCCATTGCAATCTCGTGCAACTCGATTCAAGACTCGAAATCAAAGCACATCGATCTACGCTATCATTTCATCAAGGATCATGTGGAGTGGTACCGTTGAATTATACTTTGTGGTCTTCGAATACCAATTGGCGGATCCGCTCACCAAAGCCTTGCCTCCCGCTAGGTTTAATGAGTTGGTCCACCGAATTGGTATGAGGTGTTTGACTCAAGAGGAATTGGATGACCTCTTAAAAGCAATCTTAACAACTGTCAAACACCAAAACATCTTTTGTAAATAAATAAATTTTTCAAAACAAAATACAAAAATATAAAATCCGATAAAACAACAAAATATTCTCCCAATCTACATTTCTTTAAACATGGCAAGTACATTTCTTCCGTCAACACTTTTATCTTTCAAAATTCAATATTTTCCGATCAAGTGTTGAGGGGAGAAAATAATCCATTAACTTGCTTCAAAACATCGGTGTACTTGCATGTTATCACATCTCGGTTGATTCTTTTACAAGCGGTGGTTAATTTCTGGTACATGTGACACTCCTCGGATTAAAATTAATAACATTTCAATATTTTATCAAGTCGAGGGGAGTGTCGTCATCAAGTTTCCTAAAATCTTCATTTGGTAACCAAAATTGGAAGTTAAAGGCTTTGGATGAAAATGGAAAAGGTGGAGGGACCAAAGCGCCAAAAACTTAAAGTTACTTTTAATAAAACTCTCCACCTAACACTTATCCATCACATTTAATATACCAAACTAAACTAGATCTCCTACGCCAGATAATCATTCTTCATATCCGTGAATTTGATCATCAAATTGTAAGTAGATTAATGTTTCTAAACATATTTTCAAACATGGGTCTTGAATTTTAAATGGATCCAACGGCCAAATCTATGGATATGAGTGATCTTGTGTTCTTCGATATGCGTAAGAACACATGATCATGTGTTTAGTGTTTGTGGTGAAATGGTTAATGTCAAAATGCTTCAAAAACATCCTTGATATGTTTTCTATCATCAAACAAACCCGAAACACTATTGATGAACATTGAAAATTAGGGTTTATATGTCAAATTTGGGTATTTTCAAATGTGATGTGTATTGGTTAAAAAGATTGTTGTTTTATGCTCTTGAGTTGTTAAATTGATGATTTCCAAGGTCTATAGCCACCCAGAAACACGAATTGATCATCAATTCGAAACTAGGGTTTAAAGTTCATAAACTTTGGGTGTTTTTGATTCACTGCATAATAAGTGTTAAAACTTGGTCTACATGTTCTCACAACGTCTATGATATACCAGAAAAAGTTTGGTGCTTAATCTATGGCTAGAATCCATACGCGTAGATCTAGGGTTTAGTCTACAGCGTGTATGCCTCCACGCATAAGCGTGTAACATATGTTATTGCCATGATTGTTGTTAAAGCGTATGTATGTGTTAATGTTGATGATTTGATGTTTTATTTCGGGCTTGCTACACTTAACATTCGAATCAAGGTGGTTATTAATCTACGCATAAGGATCACCTTACGCGTAGATTGTTATGCGAAGACTTGTCACGCATAACAGCTTCTACTCTAAACAGGTTCTACAATGGACTACGCGTATCCCGTGAAGGATATGCGTGCGATGAACCCTACGCTTAAGGTCAACTCTTACGGTAGCCTTACGCGTAAGGTAAATATATGCCCACGCATAAACTTTACGCATAAGGACTCCTTTTCCTACGCGTAACATTTCTTACGCGTGAAGATAGGATTCTACGCGTAAGTCTACGCCTAAGCATATATATATACGCTCACGCGTAACTTTGCCAAAACTACGCTTAACCCTGGATTGACCTTCATGATGAATTGTTACTTGTACAAACTTGTAAATAAACTAATCATATCATCACGAATCCAAAAATGTCACTAATAAACTTAAATCGTTTAATATGTTGTGAACAATAAGTGATAAAATAAACTTTAAAACTTAAAGTTAACTAACTCACAAAACATTTCACGACATCATTGAATTATTGAATATACAAGTGACTTAGGACTCGTAACAATCATTGACACTGTACATTCAATAACTAGACAATAAGACCTTCTGTTGACTAACATTATGTCTTTCGATATGTTGGTTCTTTTGGCTAATGTTATTTCGGATCACGACATGGTGAACAAATGAATGTGGATGCACCAAGTTCTCTCCATTGCGATATCTATCCTCATGGCTATCCAATGAAGATAGGAAAGAATAACCTCCGTGTTGACTTTGACACCTCACTTGCTCACGAATCTTCATGTCTCATTGCTATCGATATTCTCGAGGACTCATCCATATCGAACATGCTTACTCACTCGCAACCATTCACGAGATCTACATCCAACAGTTGGAATACTATGGAAAGGGTCAAAGGAAGGCTGGCGCGACGGTGACTCTAAACCACAAACAAGTCACCATTACACTGCAGACTTAAGGGTGCTCTCCTTATTCCCAAGTCAATCCAACCAAACTTTATGCCACACTGCTTTGAAGAGTTAACTCTCCAATTCTTAATCAATATCGGTTATGATGAGGCTACAGGAGTAATCAACAAGCACTCTCACGTGGAGCTTAAGAGTATTCCTCAACCATGGAGAACACTCTACATGATCATCACCAAGTCATTTACGGTCGTGATAGCGGCTATGAGCATCCTAAGCTCATAGAAGCGCAAATATTTTGGGCATTCGTCAACATGAAACACATCGCTATTGAAGCTCGATTTGGGATGACATGATGTCATTTCTCAACAAACTTGGCTCAAAGATTCCTACATCGGATATACTAAAGCTGTTGATACAGAGAGCACTTGGACTTCATCCGATATTCCCAAGAGGCTCAATGACCCGACAATCACGACATGTTGACGGAACCTATTCTCTCCATCGAGAATCAAGGAAACGCCCACAAAGAAACAAGGTGTTGTGTTGCAGATTTCCTTCGATCAAGATGTCGAAGCTCGAAAGCGTATAAGAGATATCTGGAAGCGGTTAGACAAGGCAAAGTTGGTCATCTTGACGAAAAATCTTCCGGAACACCGTCGGAGAACCGAGAAGAGGAAGTGCGAGGAAGCACAACAAGTTCTCGTGAGTCAAAGGAAGGTTCCTAAAAGGAAAGCTCCTTCTATAAGGATTGTTCCCATAAAGGAAGCCGAACCTATTACCACACTTGAACCTCAAAGACAACTTAGGGATGAGAGCTCAAGATCCGAGATGGATGAAGAGGTTCATTACTGCAATCTGCAACCAAACACGCCTCAATAACAAAACCTCCAAGTCCTCCATTTGTCCAAGAAAAGGGAAGACTCAACTATTGTACCTTATGATGAGAGCTCGAAGATGAAGAAGAGCAATTGGATAAATCATACGGAAAAAGTTTCACAACGTCCGACACATTCAAAAGGCGATTTTGCTAAAGATCAAATGGGTGGCCCGGAGGATCAAGTGGTCTTGCCCTCCTCTCCGGATCCCGATGCGGTTAATCAACCCGATAAGGGATCCGTGCCACCACTCTTCGCAACAACAACCTTTGTTGAAGACACTATTGAGTATGATTTTGAGAAGGCAGAAACCGAGAAAGAAAAGTCTAAAGATGACGAGGATGATTATACAAAGTTTCTTCTCGACAAATCCAACTCACTCAAAGGAGAAAACCTCGAGATACTCCTAAGGACATGAAGTCTCCTCATGTCTCCTCATCATCGGACTCTTCATCTCATTCATCACCACCACCATCAACTAAGTCAACCGGATCATCATCCAAATCCGTGAAGAAACCACCAAAGTCTTGGATTTCTCAAACACATGCAAGAATTGTGAAAGTTGTCAAACAAGTTAGAAAGAAGGACATGCTTCAAAGAAAACTTAATTGGTATCTTTGAACAAATGCAAGACTTACATGATGAGAATGACGAGATGCGGAAAGATAGGAAAGCTATTCAGAATTCATGAGAAGTCATCGCTGGGGAGGAACCGAAATGAAATGATTGAAGGTTACACTCAAAAGTACCTTGAGGATATCGTTCCAAAAGTCCAAAAGGAACTGGAAAAGTCGACAAGAGAACAAACCCACAAGTTTCTTCTCGAAACCTTTGTCCCAGTGTGACAAAGAAGTATTTTCCGGACAACTCACCCCTAACATCGTAGCATTGGTCAAACATACAATGGCAAAGAAGGCGATCTCTCGAATACGAGTTAATCGCTAAACTTGTGATGCAAATGTCAAAGAGATCGGAACGTTTACTCGGATGAAGCTAAATTTTTGAAATTCTACTTGATTATCAACTCGGATCATCATGCAAGGAGTCACCGATCAACCCAAACGACCAAGAGATGACGATGATAAGGATAAGGACTCGCACCTAAACGTCCGAAGCGATCGGTCAATCTACATCTATGCCACCTCCTCCACATCGGACTTCTTCTCAACATAAGTCTCCATCACCTCGGTCTTCATCGATAAACCTCGGGACGATTCCGAGTTACCACCCCTGACTTATAAAACGGTGACTACTTTGAGTACACGGGTGGTGACGATGAAGAGGTCCTTGAGCCCCGACAACAACCCATCTCACCTAAACAAGTGCGAAACCACAATCATCATCAAAACCTTCTAAGCGAGAAGAAAGCGACTACGAATGACGTCGTATCATGGCTTGATGACGATAAAAGCTGCAGAATTTGATTGGTTTGCTACTCTTGTTAACGACACCCCCTACCGAAGAAGGTCAAGAATTGGTGACGGTAGTACCTTGGAGCATGCAAAAATCTTGCAAGAAAGATTCCGTGTGAAGAAGATGACGAACCGAGTTGAAGCGCATCAAGAATGACGCATTCCTTCTTGAAAAACAGCTCGGAAAGTGCAATCGAGGTTGAATATCACCTTGAAAACATTGCTCGAGCCATGTCCAACAACATGGATTGGCTCAACCCGAAGCAAACATCGACTTCACTAAACGGAACAACCCTCCATATTACATCGATCGGACCAAACCTCTACCAACAATCGCCAACCGGATGAACCAAGGATTCCCTCGGATATTTCTTCAACACGGACACGGAATTTCTTCTCCATGGTGGCGATGGTTCAAGAAAATACGCTACATCATTAACTCTTCCATTCCCAACGGCTACCTACTCAAACCGCATAGCTATCGAGGAACGTGCAAATCACTTGTTTTCGACCACGTGCAAGCATACGACCAAGATGCATTGTATGGGATTCATCATTGGCACGAGCAGAAGAATCTACTACGTGTCGCTGGTTCGAAGTCTCAACATGAAGTGTATTGCTCAAAGAACATCGTGGCCATCAAACACATTGATCTCAAGTCTAAATGGGACTACACATTCTTGAAGAATATCATAGTCAAACGACAAGATGAACAAGACTATGAATTCTCGGAGGTGACTTTGAGAACTTGTCACTCAACGACATCGAAGACATGTACCTTGCCAAAGTGTGGTCGTATGAGACAATTCTCATTGAAATTCAACGTGAATTTATCAAGTCGGTTCTCATCTTCATTAGACGCATTGTGATCAAAGAACGTGTCGAAGATATCCGGATGGTGTTGAATCATATCGTAAACGTGTAAACTTCACTCCACCACGCCTTGATCTTCCCGACATCAACCAGCTCAAACAACTTACGCTCATCGGCAAACCTTTCGGCATTGTTTACCCTAGTGAACTTCGCAGAACTGCTTAATAGCATGTAGTGAGCTCCATAAATTCGGGATCATACCTTGAAGATGGTTAAGGATGGATTGGCGATGATTGAAGGATATACGCTGAAGGTTGGGAATCTAAGCTACTGGAACTCTCGTGATAGAAGGGATGTGAGAAGGATCATCACCATGATTGATGAACGGTTGTTCGAAGGGATCGATTGACGCTTGGAGAGCTATGTTGGTGATAGACCGGGATAAACATCACCGGCTTTCAACGCATGCATGCACTCACAGGAACATCAATGCACTTCACGGTACCCTTGAATTGTTTCCTTCATATGATTTTGGATGTATGATTATATTATGTGAATGGCTTTGCACACATAACGATGTACAACCCGTGTCTGTCAAGAAAGGACCACGTGGTGCGCCTCGGTGCCACAATCCTTATAAAAGGAGCGAAAGCTTCTTATTTTGAGTAAAACCTATCAAACCTTTCATTTTTCAAGGTTTTGCTCAAAAGACAAGTACTTCCCATAAGATTTTCAAAACCTCAATCGCTTATATCACTAATTGAGGGGAGTATTTGAATTAAAACTTTGTTCACAAATTGTTCACGATGGTCACTCTTCCCACAACACTCAAAATGGTCATATTTATTCTCAACCGTTCAAAATAACATTTTTTTATATGCCATTTTGAGGGGGAGAAAATTTGTGTGATAAGAAATATGTTGTCTTTGAATGCAAATGAATCCGTGTACCTCGGACTTAACCAACGAATTGACGGTACTAAACTGTTTGTAACTCGAAAAGACTTGTCCCGGACGGGTAATAATTTCAAGCTAGTTCGCTAGTGATGTAAACGTGTCTCAAAGGACTTGTCTTAGTAGAAGGTACCATTCGAGAAGCTCTTGATAGACATGAACTCGGCGGGTATGACAACCTTTCGAGGTTTGTCTACACCTTCAAGGTAGTTATTAGAGCTAGTTGTCACCTAAAAGTCGACAATGTAACTCTTTAACTATTCAACGTAACCGTGTCTCGCGGAGATTGTCTATCTTTAGTGGATCAATTCATAAAGTGCGCGCTCTTTCCTCTTGTGCATTTAACCTTTAAAACTATTAAGCACATGTGGAGGGGAGTATTTATGCAAAACATCATCTCTCACCGTGGTTCAAACATGTTTTCATTAACAAACCCTTTGAGAGATATTTTAACTTACAATGGTTATAATGGCAAACATAGGATAGTCATGGAGTTATAAGGTGACTAAGGTTAGAATAACTGTTCTATGATCCGCCAGAGCCGGAGGATCTACCCAAGGACACTACCATTAGTTAGTGTTAGAAGTCCTTAGGAATGATTATAAAAGGAGAAAATGAGAATCGGAGAAAGAAGGAGTTGAAGAATCAAAAGAAATGTAAAGTAAAGGGTGAAAAGAAATAGCCTCCAGTTATTCAACTTAGGCGGACACCGGTTCAATTCATATACTCTTGGTTGTCACTTAGTGACACCGGTATTGAAGATTAAAAGTCGTCATGGACCCAAAGGACGCATGCACTAAACCTTCTTAGCCACTCAAGTTTCTCTCAACGTAAATTTGTTTCATTCTCACAGGAACCCTACATAAACTATTGGCTTTCTCTTAGAGATCGCCGGTATTGAAGAAGGAGACCCTCTCCCTAGTCTCCACTCGGGAAAACCAAAACGCACTATTGAGTCTAGAGCCACGAGATTCATCAAAAGATCTCTTAGGAACACTTGACATTTAATCACTTGTTGATCAACAAATAAGATCTTGATGATTCGGTGGTTCATATCGAGTCCTTCATGATCTTAGCAATCTGTCGAGAACATTTATGAGAGGTTCACATCCGTGATCCTCGGTGATTGAATGGAAACTCCTGCCGGGGTCAACATCAAACGACCGACGGCGGGTCGCGGTAACTCCCGTGGATTACGCGGTGTGTCTCAAACGGTCTGATCGTGAGGTGATGCTTGGTGTACCTCAATGACTCATCTCGAATGTAGATGTACTGCACATCGCGTTATCTCACTTGTGGGACTCGGTTCGAGAACGGCCTTTGTAAGAATTAGAGTTGTGTTTTCACACTATGTCGTTAACACTCTCAAGTTCAAACTTGTAAGTGCCGGAAACCGCTTATTTCTAACCGCTTGCAATGTTTTCTTCTTATGGAAGCACGGAGCGGAATGATCGCGGTCGATTCTTCTCATGCTCACGCCAACATCATCACTAATGGAAGTTCTATTCAAAAGCAACACAACCGTCGAATGATTCTTCGTCTAACCAAAGAATCTACAAAGTTAAAGACTTAAAGAACTTCATCAAGATTGATTTCCAACGTCAAAAAGCGTATGAGCATGTTGAAGAATGACGTGGAGACATTGGAGCGAATCAAGACACGAGGCGCATCGATGCGACAACAACATACTATCACTTTCACCACAAAGAACAATGATCAAAGAACAAAGTTAAAGATGACGTCAAAGCATAAGCTGCTCAAAGATAACTATCTCTACACCGGGAGATTGTTTGAATCAAGACAATTCCTCTCACAAGAAAGAAGAATGTCGAAGACGCCACACTACTATTACATCAACGCCTTCACCGCTTACATTCATATATACTTGAGGGAAGATTGTTGGAATCACTCCTAAACAAGATTTCAAGTATTTATATTTCATATGTAATAGGTAGCTTTGTTATGGCCTTTATGTTTGTTTAAGGTCAAGCTTATGTAGAAGGCCCATAAGCTTGATCCAAGCCCAATAAGGAATAGGGAAGGAGAGGAGTGTTGCCTAGCTCCTTTCCTATAAATACATTGTAATAACCTTCATTTGAAGGTTGGTTGTTCAAGTTATTCTTTCACTCACTCTCTACGCCTAACCGGTTTTACTTATCGTGTGTGTGTGTGTGTTTAGCTTGTTCAATCGCCTTATCTCTTTCTCTTATAAGCTTGTGTTGTAAAACTAGTGACCTAACACTCCTCAACAGAACGGTGTAGTTGAAAGGCAAATCGAACTCTTGTAGAAGCCGCTAGAACAATGTTGATTTACTCAAAGGTTCCAATGTTTCTCCGGGTGAAGCTATTGCCATGCATACTACACAAAATCGTTCCACGATTCACACTTGTTCATGGAAAAACTCCATATGAACTTGTCCACAATGAAAACCTAATCTCTCTTTCCTTCGTGTGTTTGGTGCATTGTGTTATCCAACTAATGAGGTCAAGACTTAGGCAAACTTAGAGCTAAAGCGGACATTGGAGTTTTTGTAGGGTATGCACCAAACAAAAGGGATAATGAATCTACAACAAAAGAACCCGAAATATCATGGAAACAATTCACGTTATGTTTGATGAGTGACGGTCAAATGGCTCTGGACAATCCGATTCAGACCGCACTTAAAACAGTCCCATTGGTTCATCCCTTGTTCCATACTCTTCTCAAGAAACTCCATATGTACCTCTATCGAAGATGATTTAAAGAAATTGTTTGATCCTATGTTTGATGAACTTTATGATCCAAGTACTAATGGGGTCGATTCCTACAACAGAGGTTGCTCATATTCACGTGAATGAAGTCAATCCCTCGGTCTCAATATCTTTAAGTCAAGCGCCTGCTTCTTGATCCTTGAGCCTCATCAACAAATCATCATTCTTCAAATGTACATCATGGAAATGTTTCGCATCAATGATGAAATTAATCCCTTTGCTACTCCCGAAGATGCTCCATTTGAAAACATATTTGCTCACGAATCTTCATCGAACCATCTTCTTCAGGAGACATCGACTCGCCTACTTCAGCCCCTCAACAACTACCACATGAACACCTCGAAAATGGACTCACGATCATCCACTAGACAACATCATTGGAAATCCTCTCGTCTGTGATCAACACGAAAACAACTTGCAACCGATGCCTTATGGTGCTTCTTCAACTCCGTACTATCTAAGATCGAACCAAAGATGTTAAAACCGCCATGAATGAAGATAGTGGTTCAATGCCATGCAACATAAAATTCATGAGTTTGATCGACTTGTTGTATGGGAGTTAGTACCGCCCAGATCGTGCTATGATTATTGCTCTTAAATGGATCTTCAAAGTGAAACTTGATGAGCATGGTGATGTGTTGAAGAACAAGGCTCGATTAGTTGCTAAAGGATACCGTCAAGAGGAGGTATTGACTTTGAAGAATCTTTTGCTCCGCTTGCTTGAATCGAGGCAATCGTAATCTTTTGGCTAATCTTGCTAGTAAGAACATGGTAGTCTATCGGATGGATGTGAAGACGGCATTTACGAATGGAGATCTTAAAGAAGTCGCTCACGTCACCAACCCGAAGGATTTGTAAATCAAGAGCATCCTACTCACGTTTATCGTTTGAAGAAGGCTCTTTACGGTTTAAAGCAAGCTCCAGGGCATGGTATGATACATCATCAAAGTTTCTTCTATCTACCGGATTTAGCAAAGGATCAATTGATCCAACATTGTTCACCGAGAAGTCGTGCAAACATTTAATTCATGTTCAAATTTATGTTGATGATATCATCTTTGCCTCGATCGACCCCAATGAGTGTGACCGTTTTCAAATGAAATGAGTTCAAAATTTCAAATGTCAATGATGGGACAAATGTCATTTTCTTGGGATTACAAATTTCACAAAGTCCGGGAGGCATTTTCATAAATCAATCTAAATATGCAACCGAGATCTTAAAGAAATTTGGATTTGATTCAAGTGACCTGTTGACACTCCCATGATTGATCGAACCAAACTAGATGAGGACCACTCGGGGATCATGATTGACCAAACGAAATATCGTAGTATGATTGGGTCACGATGTACCTCGCTAGTAGACCGGACATCTTGTTCATTTGTTTGCATGTGTGCTAGATACCGTGCTAAGCCTACTAAAAAGCACCTTAGCGATTAAGCGGGTCTTTTGGTATCTCCAAGGAAACATCAATATGGGTCTTTGGTACCGAAGGACACCGGTATGTTACTAACGACCTATCAGATGCCGATCATGCGGTGTCAAGATACTCGTCAAGTACATCGGAGGTGCTCGGTTTTGGGTGATAAGCTTGTGAGTCTGGTCTTCAAAAGCAAATGAGTACTTCTATTTCCTCTGAGGTGAATACATAGCCATGTCATCTTGTTGTGCTCAAATCTTATGGATGAGATCTCAATTATCGACTATGGCTTTGAATTCAACAAAATCCTTTGTATTGTGATAATAAAAGTGCTATTGCTCTCTCATGCAACAACGTTCAACACTCAAGAGCAAAGCATATCGACATTCGACATCATTTCATCGGGAACAAGTGGAAAAAGGTGTGGTGGAACTCTATTTTGTGAGGTGCGAATATCGGTTAGCGACATTTTCACCAAAGCTCTTCCAAGAGAACGTTTTGAGTTTATTCTTCCACGTCTTGGCTTGAAAAGCCTTCAACCAGAAACACTCAAACGTCTTCAGGAGGAAGACGAGGAGTAAAGGTCTATCTTCATCTATCTCTTGTATATATCTATTCGAAAAACAAAATACAAAAATTATAAAACCTTCAAAAATCAAATAGAAAAATATAAAACCTTCAAAATCCATAAAAATCTGAAAAATTCGAAAAATCTTCAAAAAAAAAAAAAAGAAAAAAAAAAAAATTATTGTCTATTTGTTATATTTTTTTCTTTTCTTCTCGGTTCGGCAATATCTACGGTCTTTGTGCTGTCATTCAAAGAATGACACGGGACTTTAGATGTTGTTCGAATTCTTAAAAAAAAAAAAAAATTATTTTTGGGAGAAAGAGAAACAATGGTTTATTGTCATTTCAGGAAGTAACCCGCTTTTCAAAGAAAGAACAGAGCCATGCGTTTTCATGTTTTTTCAAGATTTGAGAATGTGTTTGAACGTTCATCAAAAGCCTTCTTATCATCCAAAATTCCATGCTCTGATTCTATAAACATTTATCTGCTGAAAACTAACTGCTTTGAAAAATAACTCAGACTCTATTTTGTGATAATCATCTGGACTTACTTGTCAAAGTATCAATCTCTCAATCAACAACCTATGTCATTGATTGAGGGGGAGAATGATTTCAATTAAATTAAAAAGTTATTTGGCATTAAATTGTTTTCGAAAGATATACATGCATGTTTTATCAATGGAGTTTAAAGTCTTAAAATCCGATCCTTATCAGTTAAAACGCTTTCATAATCAACTCACAATTCCCCTTAAAATCTTTCAAAATCAATTCAAATCAATAAGAGATCACAAATCTCAGATGTTTTGGATAATTGTGATCGGGGGAGAATTGTGATTTAAATTGGATTTAATCTGATAATTCAGTAAATGGTTTTATAAGGATGTACATGCTATCCTTCCCACATGTGACAAACGATTTCAAATTTTCCATGCACATGTTGAGGGGGAGCATCTATCTTAAACCTATGATTTGAAACGTGATCACTTATCTCATGTGCGGGTTCCTCTAGTATGTGCAAAACTGGTTTCAAATCTCGAAGCGGAATCTTGAGGGAGCAAACTTATGAAAACCTCATCCTTCCCAAAAATGCTTTATCCGCTTGTCTTGATTAGGGAAGTGATGTTGATATCTTTTAGAAAATGGAAATCAAAGAAGTTAACTCTTCCTCTTGCCTCCGTGTGCAAAACGATTTCAAACATTTGATGCACATGTTGAGGGAGCACTTGTTCTAAAAATATCAAAACAATTCGGTACAAAATATTTTGATAATATATCACAAGTATCGTATTGATTTTCAAATGTTTTCAATTGGTTCAAATGGTCGATGAACAATACCAAATAGACCGACCAAATTTACTTTATATACGGTGATATAAGGATGATAAGGTTAGGTATTTGTTCCCATGATCCGCCGAATCCGGAGGGATCTACCGTGGACAATCCACTAGTTAGTGTAGAAGTCCTTAGGTATGATGATAAAAGGAGAAAAATGAGATATGGGAAGAGTGCGGACCGAGACAGAAGCGTCTTGGAACAAACCCAACAAGGTTCTTGCTATGAAGTCTCGGTAGCATGAAGGGTTGAAGAATTAAAAGATTTGAATGAGAAAGGGTGAAAACAAATAGCCCTCCATTTACTCAACCTTAGGGCGAAACCGGGTTCAATTCATATGCTCCGATGGTAACATCGGTATTGAAGACAAGACGTCATGGACCCGGACGACCGCACTTCAACTTTCCAAACCACTCAAGTTCCTCTAAAAGGACTTGTTTCATTCTCACGGGAACCGACATTATCTATCGACTTTCTCTTGAGATTGTTGATATTGAAGAAGGAGACCTCTCCCTAGTCTCGAGACAGGATCCAAATATGCACAAATTGAGTCTAGAGCCACGAGATCATCAATAAATCTCATTAGGACACTTTCATTGAAGACTCTGTTTTACACAATGTGGAAAGAGATTTTATCTTGAGTCCTACGCATTATCCTTGTGGTATTGCGGAACATCCGAGTGATATGCAAACATACTCACAATGAAGATGGAAAGCCTTCTAGAGCCAACATCAAACAAGCTCTGGTGGGTGGCATGTGAGATCTATCAAATAGATCAACCATGTGACAACCGAACGAAACAATGGGCGATTCAATCTTTTGAATCAATCTCGGTTCGAGTTATGGATTGACGGATACCTTTGAAAAACCGGTCATTGTGCTTAAAACTCTTTTCTTTAGCACATTGACCGTGTTCGAATATTTCAAATCAAAGGTGTTTTATGATTGATAATTGATTTTCATTAAAACCTTCGTTGTATTGCAAAAACAATTTCTATTGAGCAATACACGATTGTCTTTCAAATCTCTTTTCATCAATCGGTGAATTTCTACTTTGTGGTTCACTCACTCCGTGTTGTCTTCTTTGAGATGTTCGGTTTGAGAACGACTAGAGCATTCTGAAACCTATCAAGGAAATTCTCCGAATTATACCGATCACAGCAAGATTGTCTTGATCAACGGGAACCGTGGGCCGTGTACCTCAATTCAACGAAAGTGATCAAAGACACTTTCTTGCGCTTTATTGCTAACTGTTTTATGCGTGTACACCCGACGCTTCGGTGATCGAATGAAGCGGTCAATCCATAGCCGCATGCTCACACTACACATTCATCTCAAAAGAAATCATGATAAGTGCATCAATGACTCGATATTTTCACTCCATGCTTACGCTTCTGCTGGCGCCAATATCATGAATCAACGAAAGCTTCCGTTACTCTGATGAGAAGATATCATGATCCAGAATGTGAGCATGTCGGTCCGAATGTCACAACATCACAAAATTCCAACACCACAATGGATGTCTCAAAGATTTTTCATAGCTGATGATCTCAAAAGCTGACTCAAATTTATTATCACGTGGATCAGTAAAAGACCTCCACCTTGAGTAACCAAACATGCAATGAGAAGAATCAATGACTACGAGCTTCAGAGCAAAGTACTACATCAAGAATGCAAGAACAATTGTTAATGATAACGCTCAAATTGTGCATGTTTTTAATAGCGTTATCCGTGTTTTTATGTGTATTATTTGGCTATAATCATATGCTTTTAATGCTTAATCGTATCAAAGTGCGTTTGCTAGTTCATTTGTAGCCAAGTACAGGAAAGTGGAGAAAAAGACGGAAAAAGAAGTAAAATACAAAGATTTCTCCATGTATGAAGAATTCCCGACCAAAGCAAGACTTGCGGAGTATATTCGAGAAGATAAAGTCATCAAGTTAGTGGTCCAAAGACTCAAGAATAAAGTTCAAGAAGGAAAACGAGAAAGAAATGAAGAAAAGAAGCTTAATCGAAGATATATTGGAAGACTCGTTGTTCCGACACACCTTCATTATTTTGGCCATAACTTTTGCATCACGGACTCGTTTGACCCCGGTTCATGACCATGGAAAGCTAAGAGAAAGATCTACAACTTTCGTGTTTATAACTTTTATGATTTTGCTCCAACCGATCGGTCGAGTCCCGCAACGGATCCGGTTGGAGAATGGTCGAAGACCAACCGAGCGGTTGGAGCCCAACCGGATTCGGTTGGAGGGCTGTTCGGCCATTTCTTCATTGTTAAGACTCAAACTTGTTCCAAAGCGATTCTAGTCCCTTCCTACATGTCTTCTAGTCCTTCCAAGCTCCTTGGTGACCAAGTAATGCATTTATAACCCCAAGGGCTTGAGAGTAGTATAAATAGAGGCCTTTGCAACCTTATTTCACACACCAAAACTTGAGAGATCTTCTCTCACACCTATCTTACCACCACTACTACTCTCTCATAGCTTAAATTCGTTCATAAAGTTCCAGGAAACTTTGGAGGTCCAAGAAGTCATCATTTGGAGGTCAAACCATCAAGAAGTAATCACCAATACTTGAGGCATCATTACTACATCATTTGTAATCTCATTTCAATCATTGTAAGACCTTTAATTATGTTTTCTAATGTTCAAAGTTCTGAGTTTATGTTCATGTTTGCTATGAGTGGCTAGTTTCTTTATGCACTTGCTTAAATTATGTTGATTATCATATGATTAGTAAGTGATTGTGTTAACATGTTTTAATTCAATTTCAAGTTGATTCTAAGATCCAATTGTGCTAAAGTTTCATAGTGACATTTGTCAATCAAGTTTGGCTAATTGATAATCGTTGGGGTTAGAAAGAACTTCGTGTTATTCAACTAGTCATAATCATTTTGTCTATGGATGATTGTTTTTACCCATTATTCTTGATTATACAAAGGAACTAAAGTGTGGTTGTAATAAAGCGCTTTTGATTATCAAATTGGATTGGTTGGAAACATCTAAATGGTCGTAAGATTAGTTGTTGAGAATCAATTGTAGCCTTTGTCTATGATCGGTTACCTTTTGTATTGACCATTTCTTAAGCAATTTGATGAACAAGTGAATGTTTTTGTGTTTAAGTTTATGTATGTAGACTTATGAAACTTGAATTGATCTTGAATTGATTGGGTAAACTTAATGCTTGTTTTATAAACTAAACTCTTGATCAAAGTTTAACTTGTAAGAACAATAGATTAGTACACCAACTAATTATCATAACCAACATGTTAAGAGGTTAACACAATCACATTAATCTATGATATGAAACTAGTTTAAGCAAGTGTAGTTTTTAATCATCGAATTTCATTATATCTATTTGCTTTGTTATATGTTTTGGATAGACTCCGTTAATTCAAACTTGTGTTTAGATTCACTCAAATCCTCGCGATCGATCCCGACTTACCTTCATAATCTTGCTATAACGGACGAGTATACTTGCTCGTATGTGTTATTAGTAATATTGGTAATTCACCTTTTATAAATTTAAAACTTGCACCAACCGGGCACATCAATGTCTCAAAGATTTTCATAGTGATGATCTCAAAAGTGACTCAAATTTATTATCACGTGGATCGGTAAAGACCTCCACCTTGAGTAACCAAACATGCAATGAGAAGAATCAATGACTACGAGCTTGAACAAAGTAATACATCAAGAATGCAAGAAAATTGTTAATGACATATCTGTTTGTATTCAATGTAATTTTAGTATATGTTTGAGGTGACCTCCTTAAGGGAGATTGTTAGGAATTAGAAATTCCGGTATTAAAGATTCGGTCACCTCAAGTATATGAAATCGTTAAGCTCGTAGTCGTAGTTATTTTAAGTTAAGTAGTATTTAGTTAAGTAACACCGTGGAGGACGGACGGGTCTTTACCAGCTGTATGCACGATCCATGACCCGTTGTGTGGCGTTTATTGTAAGACTATAAATACTCTCTACCTTCCAAGGTAGAGTTGGAGCTCATAATAATATTTTCTTTCTCTCACTATAGTTCCCAACTCTCTTCCTTTCTCTCACTAGAACTTTCTCTCTAACATACTTATCGCCTACTTTGATCATTGTTTAGAGTGTTTGTGAAATCCAATATCTTACATCTAACACTAAGATATCAAATGTAATATATTTTTATTTCATGAAGGAAATAGGATTACATTGATAAAGCACGAGTACAAGAGAATTGATCCTATTTTGAAATACTACTAAGTTTCTTGAGTGTTTTCGCTAGGAGGATCATTACGTGATTGATGAGTGTTGGTGGAATCAAGAATGAAGAAAGTCTTCATGAGAGATATGTTTAGCGGTTCCATCATCTTGTTCTCAAATGCATACACGGACTTTGAAATTGAGGATGGAAGTGCATAACATTATGATAGAGGTGTGTCAAGAACATTCCATAAGGGATGAGATTATTCTTGAGCCTTGAAGATTTGCAATTCGCCTTGCGAAGAAGTAGGCTAGATTGTATGGTTGTTGTGTTAGCAAGCAAGACAACATGTGAGCACAACAAGCGGGAAGAATTTCTCAATTTCCTAAGACTCAAACATTTTCACGTGGGATGAGTGCAAGAGGCTTGTACTCTTCTCGGATGTCCGTGTGAAGATAATGTTTGGATCGAGTAATATGGTCGAGGTTTGCATATTATGCGATTTAAATCTTCGGAGAGGGTATGTGTGAACAATATGGGCTATTTTCTTCATGAAAGTTGAAGAGAGAATCAAGAGACCAATCTTGGTGAAGCACATTGTCCATGATTTGGAATCCGGAGGATGTGAGCAAAATGCCCCAAGGGTTAGAGTGAACTTTTGGTTTTGATATAAAACCAAAGGGATGAGAGCGATCCTCGTTACGAACGAGTTCGACTTGACGGAATAATTCCATTATGAACCTTGGACATATCTTCTCGTTGATTTCAAGAAGACATTCTAGTCCTATGGCTCGGAAGGAGGTATTGATACCTTCTTGAATTGTAGAGAGGTGTCTACAATCGTCCTTCGTGGAAGTGACGGTTTTGAGATTATTGAACCCAGACATGATTGCGGGTATGTTGGGTTCGAGAGAGATGTTTGGAGTGTAGACGCTAGTGAGTGAAAAATCAAACTCATATTCAAGCGTCATAGTTGAACCTATAGAAATGATGGGTTAATAAGAGGTGATGTTTATGGTGACCTATAATTATCTAACGTTTTTATTAGATTTTTATTAACAATGGTTTTAATTTGCATGAAAAACTGTTCTCGATGAGGAAGGATCTACGGTTCCTTTTCAAAGGGATCCGGCTAGTATAACTTCCGGATCTGTGGATCAGTAGTAATGTAAACAGTTTGATAAAAACAAAGGTTTTACATTTTATACCACGAGAAGTGTTTTATCCTACATTTTCTTTTAGCATGCACACATGACTTCTAATGTATCACAAAGGAATATGAAACATATAAATCACAAGAAAATAAATAATAACAAAGATAACAAGATTATTAGTAATATTGCATTTCAATGCTAAGGATGATACAAAGGATTGGGTATATGATCCCAATGTAGATTAACAACACAAAGTAAATGTATCCATATGTGAACTTCATCATAGGGAACACAAGTGCGATGAGTGTTAAGGCGATGAGCACGAGTGCGATGTAAACCATGTTGATGACGGATCTTCTTGGTTTCGGTTGAGATGGAATGAGGAGGAAGATGAAGTTTTTGAGTGAGAGTAAATTTTGAAATTGGAAGATTTGAAAAGTGAGGGTTTGATAGAGTGGTCGACGATGGGAGTATTTATGGGGAAGGAGGAATTTTGAAATTAGTGTTTTGTTTTATTATTGGATTAAAAGAAAACAAAACATAAGTTTTATATACCACGACTTTAGGCGAGAAATAAGACACGTATGTAAGAAAAAGGCTTCCTAATGAAGCTTCATGTAAAACATGTAATTTGCACAAAAGATAATCATATAAATACCTAAATAGGTATACTTAATTATCAAGCAAAGTAAAAGAAAATCATACCTCTAGCGCACTTAGGAATGTCTTTACAAATGACACGAGAAAATGTCACTTAGACTATTCCCGCTCCTTTGTTTAAGATACCTTCTTAGGAAGGTATTCTTGTTACCAGCGACTCTTAAAGCTTGGTGGGTATGAGCTTTGACTAATCAACATGACACGTAAGATTAGTGCAATTAAATGAAAATAAATAGGAAAAATGTTGTTATCAAATCAACATCCAAACATATAGTTTTAAAAGACATGGTGTTTGTTTTTATGAAAAAAAAACCTTCTTTGTAGTTTTCAATTAACCATGGATCGTATCAAGTTTTTAAAGTACAATATACTTCAAGAAACTTGGTAACGAAGCTCGATGCCAATTGTGGAAAACTAGAAGGGGGTTGAATAGTTTTACCAATTAAAACTTCCTTTTAAACTATTTAGATCGACTTATGTCAATCTATTTGGTTGTGTGTGTTGGATGTTGATAAACAAGCATATAAATATTTGTAATGAAAAGATAAGAGTAAGAAGCACAAAACCACAACGCGAGTATTTATAGTGGTTCGGCTACAAGGACACCTTCCTTGCCCTACTCCACTCCCCGAGTCACCTACTCGAGAGTTCGTAAACACTACACCAATCTCCTTATGGCGGAGAAGCCTTCACAACGTCGCCTACCCTTTTTCCGGTGCTAGGCTAACCACCGGGTTCTTTCACTCCAAGGTGAACCAAACCTACACAACGTCGCCTACCCTTTATAAGGTACTAGGCTAAGTACCTAGTTCTTTCACACCAAGGTGAACTACACCTTCACAACGTCGCCTACCCTTTATTAGGTACTAGGCTAAGCACCTAGTTCCATTGCAATGGAGGAACTACTACCACACTACACCGACGACTAATCCCAAAGGAGATCTACTCCTTTACAACATCATCAAGGACATCAATATCCTTGGATCTAATGATAGTCTATCTAGTACATCAAACACACCATATCGAATGTACATCTAAGGCACCTTCACTAATGCCTTTGACTAGATCTACAAGACACCTTTCACTAATGTCTTGTGTCTTCACTTATAAGCACCTTTCACTAATGCTTTAAGTCTTGACTCTAAGCACCTTTCACTAATGCTTGTCTTGACTTCTAAGCACCTACCACAAGTGCTTATGCTATGGACGATAGATACCCTTCACTAATATCTTCGCCTTGACACTTGAGACATCTTTCACTAATGTCTTCAACACTACACTTCTTTGAAGAAAGAAAGGAATCATCAACAAGAAGACTTGAGAGCCTTGATGATGAGGAAGCTTAACAACTCATGGACTTGAGCTTGCTCGACTTCAAAGGTGGTGATCTTGCCTTTAAGAGGAACCTAAAAGATCACACAAAACAAAACTACAAACATAGATCTCTTGGATCTAAGGTTTGAGATTTAACAAGGGAGAAAGTGTGTTGGAAAGGGTGAGGAATAATGAAGAAATGGCTCACTATTTATAGAGGAAAAATCTATTGTTCCCGGATCCCATGGATCCTTCCACAAGGATCCGTCTAGCGTTAAGCTAGGGATCCGTGGATGCTCCCTTTACCCATGGGTATTTTGGTTATGGGTCATGGGTCATGGGTTGAACCATGGATCTTTGGCTAGATACAATGTATCTTTGAGTGAAATGCCTTGGTCACTTGGGTATGGGTTGATCCATGGGTTATGGATATCATCCATGTATGATATAAGCATGATGTCATGCAATGGGTTATGGGTCAAGATCCATGGGTTATGGGCTTTGGGTTGTACCCAACTACATTCAATGTATTTGCCCAATGGGTTGTGATGCTTAAGTTTCTACCCATTTATATTACCCAAAATACTCCATACTAGTTATGTGTATATTTTATCCAAATATGTAAACACTAGTTGTTGTACATATGTATTACTAAATCATAAAATCACTTATACTTGTTTTAGTGTTTTATGTGAAAATGTGAATATGTTAGAAACTATTAGTTCAAACAATTTACATATTTTATTTGTTTCGTTAAAATGATTTTACGTTTGTTATCGACAAAACATTAGAAGATCGTAAAATATAAATAAACGTTTTTATGGCTTATTTGTATTAACAGCCGGATCCCTAGGATTGCACTAGCCGGATCCCTTTGGGGAGGGATCCGTGAGAACCGTGGAATAGTATACAATTTTGCCTATAAATAGTGAGTCATTTCTTCATTGTAACTCATCCTTTTTACACATACTCTCTCTTAGTATTGTAACATCTCTAACCTCAGATCCAAAGGATCTTTCTATGTAGTTTTATGTTTGTGTGATTCTCTAGGTTCCTCTTAAAAATAGAATAGTTAATAAAAACAAAGTAAGTTAATTGTTATTGTTAATAAAAATAGAATAGTTAATAAAAACAAAAAAGAGATCATATCATTTCAACATTAAAAAGGATTAAGATGTCATCAATAAAAAACGTTCTCACCCTTGAAGCGTTACTTTGTTCTAACTTACTTATGTAAATTATTCATTTCATATCTATAGGTCTCATAATGACTCATGAGTATGAATTCGATCATCAACTCACTTGTGTCTACATTTCTAATATTTCTCTTGAGCCTAACACACCTGGAAATCATGTTCGTGGGTTCAATAATCTCGAAACTCGTTGATTTCATGAAGGACGTGTTGTTGACTCACCTCTACTATATCAAGAAGGTATCAATACCTCATTCCGCACCATATGACTAGAAGGTCTTCTCGGAATTAACGAGAAAATTTGTTCGCGGTTTGTTTTGGAATTCTTCCATTAAGTTGAACTCGTTCGTAACGAGGATCACTCTCTATCACTATGGTTTTGGATCAAAAACCAAAAGTTTGTCTTGACTCTTGAGCAATTTGCTCACATTCTATGAATTCCAAATCATGGACAATGTGCCTTCAATGAAGATTGGTCTCTTGATTCTCTCTTTAACTACCGTGAAGAAAACAATCCATATTGTTCACACATACCCTCTCCTTAAGAAATAACTCGCATTCTATGCACTCCTTAATCCAATTACACAAATCCAAACATGATCCATACACGTGATATCCGAGATGATATCAAACCTCTCGCAGTCATTCTACGTGAAAACGCTTGGAGTCTTAGAGGAAACCGTGAGATACTTCCTGCATGTTATGCTCACATGATTTATTGTCTCCTAACTCAACAACTATACAATCTCGCCTACTTCTTCGCAAGGCAAATTGTAAATCTCCAAGGCAGCAAGAACAAACTTATTCCATATGGAATGTTCCTAACGCGCCTTTATCATCATGTCATGTACTATCATCCTCAATTTCAAAGTCCTTTATATATACTTGTAAACTAAATGATGGAACCTTTAAACACGTCTCTCATCACTTCATTCTTCATTCGTGAATCTTCAAATACTCACCACCCACCCACTCGACGATCCATCAAACGAAAACGTATGAGAAATCTTGTCTTTTTTAAATAGAATCAATCCTTAGGATTTATCTTTTACCGTTGTAACATGATCATTCCAATGAAATAAAACGTTTATTGATCATTTGATATCTTGCTTGTATATGTGTTTAGCTACTTTGGAAATTATTAGTTTCAAAATTGGACACCTAGAACAAAATAGTGCATGTTCACTGTTGAGTACTCTGTGCCAGATGCCGGATCCCTGACTTTCAACTAGCCGGATCCCTTATGTAAGGGAACCGTAGGATCCGGGAAACAGAAAGTAGATGTTTATACATCCTCACATCAATCAAATTCTCCAGACCTTATTAGATTAGTTCAACTTGATACTTAAGTCCTCCTCAAGCTCAGTTGGTCTCACATCCACTCATAGATAATTTAGGATCACATTCAAGGTGCCTTTGATTTATCACTTCATCAAAACTCACCACGTTTCCGCTCCAATGCTCACACATTGATTGTCTCATCTCAAAACACACAGTTTGATATTTCCCTCAATTTTAGCAAATTGATTTTAGTCATCCTTACCTTAAAATAGGCTAAAAACTAGTTTTTCATTTCTTATGATTTTTAAGGAATTTTCTAAATTTCTTTTAAGTTACCATCTGATCTCTAGGATCATTTGACCCCACTTGACACTCTCAAATTTCTTGTCATCTTTGATTACCCATTGGTGCTCATAAAAAAACCTCATTTCTTTCCTTAAATCTTTCCTTAAAAGACAATCATTAGCTACCCTCACTCATTTCACTTGATCATTTAAGTCTCATATCATTTAAGACACCTGAGAAGACTGAAACACTCAAGATGTGTAGGTACTAGACCTTACAAAACATCATCTTCCTTTTCTTTGGCTACTAAGAGCCGGATCCCTAGGTTTAGCCTAGACGTCTCCCTCATTTGAGGGAACCGTGGGAACCGGCTGCACATACTAAGTTAATCCTATTTAAAATAATCATTTTAAGCTCTCTTTGTTAACTTGAACACTTCACCTTGTCTTAATTGACTTCCTAGATCAGTGCAACTCTGTAGTTGACTCTTATGCATGCAAATCATTGTAATTTGAAGGATTTTAGTGATTTAAGCTTTAATTCACTTACCAATCCTTTCCCCTTTTAAACCTTCTTGTTAGAACCTCCAAATCACCATTCACACACTTATTCTCAATAGCTAAGCTCTCTTTTCACACCTTCCCTTTCTGCTACTTCACCATGAGGAACTCATCCACTAAAGGACCTACAAAATGAAGCTAAAGTAACACGAATAAAGTGTTGCATTATGTCTTTAAAATGTTGCATTATGCCTAGTGTGACACTTTTGCAAGTGCCGCTTTATGTAATGTTGCCTTAGGTATAAGCAACACTTTAAATTGGAATAAGCAACAGTTTGTGAAAGTGTTGCTCATGTTAAGCAAGTGCAATACTTTTTTACCTTAAAACCAACACTTATTACGCTCAAACGCAACACTTTTTATATACATGTGCAATTAGAATCAAATGAAACATTGCTACACACAAATGCAACACTCTTTGCACTAACATGCTACACTTTTTCATTTAGTACCACTAAATGAGCAACAATGTAATTCGTCAAGTGCAACATTTTATATTGTTTTCTAGCATAAAGGTGCAACACTTTCTTAAATGATTTGCAACGCTTCCATTTCACTGAAGTACAAATGCTACATATGTCAACCATATAAACTTTCATACGTTGTGATTTTCCATTCCATCAATAATAAACTTTCATAACATAGTGTATATTGTACTTGGACAAGTAAACCATTGAAAAGAAACTTGGACAAAGAACTATCATTAACTGTCTAGACTAAAAAAACAAAAAAATTTATCAAATTATAATCCTTGGACTTCACATCCTCTTGGAAAATCTTCACTCGCATATTGATGTTGACAACGTGCAGCCTGATACATATGAAAAGGAAAAAGAGTGCGGTTAGTTTTGTCGTCATTATGTGAAAGGAAGTAAGCTGCCATGTTACAACAATTATTCACAGTTATTCACCGATACTATACTACTGATATCCAGAGAAAAAACAAATCATCTAAACCTCTATGATATCATTCAAATAGAATTTAAAAAACCACCGAGTCCAAAAGCAAGTTCATAAAACAAAAACAAAGGTTTATCGTTTACCTGTAATATCAAGAGTGCAAATTCAGTTGTAGCCTTTAAATAAACTTCTATTATTTTTCTTATCAAATGTAGCCACATAGTGTATAATACTAAAATCAATCTCGCCCCTCACTTTTCCAACATCATACCTGGCACCTTTTTGTTGCTAAAAGTAAAGGTTGAAAATGGGCACGTTGGGTTTCATCATGTCATAGGTTGAAGCATGATCAGGGGAAAATGGTTTGTATCATAAACATAATTTTCACATGGTACAATAAGATTCGGGTGAAGCGGGACGGTTTATCAGCAAACTTCTTTTTTTTTCTTTTCCGTTTCATGATAACAAATAGTCCAATATAACAACATTAGCATGCAACTAATCTAAACATAGTGGAATTCATAGATTTATTGATACTGTCACATCAAATCTTTATTCTCAAACTAACAAGTATGGGTGATGAATCCTTACCTTGTACCAAACATTAATGACAACACATTTTAAAAACTTTTGAACAGCTTGGGAAGGTAGCTTTTATGGAGTTTAGCATCTTCAACTAACTTGTCTCGCACGCCGCCAGTTTCTTTGTGCAATGCTTCTGTTTTAGCCTCATATCTTTCGTGTTCTGGTTCTAGGTAAAGCTTCTTATATGCCTCTTCAATTTAAGTGATCCTCTGCAATAATTCATCATAGTTATCAAGCATGTTTGCCCCATTATCAATTACAATTACAATGGTATCGATATCAAATCTAACTGTAGAGGGTTCTTCTCCATGAAAGCTCCACAAATAGTACTCGTCTACAATCATGAATTATGCAATGTTATAAAAACATTGTAATGACTAGCTATCAAATGAAAAGGAAAACATTAAGGAAGGACATTACTGAAATCAAAACCAAACAAGAACACTAGGGTGGTGATAGCTCATGAGGGCATATAAGCAAAAAAATAATACCATCACTTGTAGTAATCATATCATAAAAAACCCACAATTTTAATGTTGTAGTAACCAAAACATGTTGATGAAAAGCACCAAGTCCTAACAATTACTTGAATAGTGTAAGCACACAATTAGTATTTAGTAAAGTGACAAATGAAGCTTCCTTGCATCATCATATTTATCATGTTACGGAACCTACAAAACTGCGAGCATATTTAGGTAGTAAGAACAAAGATTCTAGGTACCTCCATGCTATTGATACTGGATTCCATATTGGCAGTTAAGAATGACTTATTAGTGTTACCTATAGTCATGTCCTCGTAATGTAAAATTACAGTTACTGAAATAATAATTACAAAATATGCATTCTACAGCGGTATGAGGTACAGATGAATATTTATGTACGGACTCCACACATGAGTCTGTTATCCTAACTATAACCAGAATATAACACATCACGCACTTATAATAAAGAGTAAAAGCTGAAACTGATGTATACTGGATAATACTACATCCTATACATAAAAAATGAAACAAATTGATTCTTAAATGTAACACATCAGTTGGTATATTTCATTCTTTGGGCATACTTTCAACCTATTTATCAGTATCAAATATACTTATTTTTAGTCCACAAATGGACTTACTAATTCGTTTTGTGTGTGTTTAATAGTTGGGGTTAGTGGAAGTACAGGCTACGTAATAGTTATGGATTGATGTATAACCTTATTCCCTACGTAATAGTTATGGATTCGAATAAGTTGCAGCTACGAACATCCATGTTCCCTAGTTAAGGCTTCATACATTGCATGCTTGCACAACATAGACCACAAAATCCAGACTGTAGTCCTACACTATCGGCATGAGGCCATGACTCAAACTACCAGAGCGACAGAAGCAGTACATGTTAACATTATAAGTCGGGGCTAGCCTTCAAATTGTCCGACTTCATATTTCTGTAACTTTCTAGAGTATAGAATTGTGTTTGGCACAACCCATTGGGGACATATATTGCTAAAGATGCTAATTTAGTTCAGTGTTACTGTCATATAAGCGAAAAACCTTGTGTATGTTACGCACTCTAGTATCAGGACATAAAGACTTCTCTTAAGTTGCAGATAAAAGACAAATTATGGTAAAAATAACAATCCTTTCATCAAACTGTTCTCAAATTCTAAACAGCAAAACTAACACAATGCTTTGGAATCTAAACTCTCATCTAATACCCTTAACCGCACTATTAATCATCACACACATACCCAAAACGCAATATAATATTCTGGTGAGATCAAGAGAAAATAGCGATGATGGTGAGAGTGGAACTCGACTGCTTGGACAGAGTGGGATAGATCTATTGCCAGAGGTGGAGACGGATTGCAGCTTAAAGAGTGTTACACGAAGGGTGGTTAATTTACGGGGTAAGATCGAATGAAAATGATGAGAAAGGAGAAAGAAACTGATTTGGGGGGTTAATTTGATCTTTTGGGGGAAAAAACAGAGGGAATAGCAAAAGAGTGGATTATAGTTCCAATCAATTTCTCTACTTTTTTTTTCGCACGCAAAGACGTTCTTTTTTTTAATTTCCTTAACTCACTTTGTTAGTTAATTACTAATTTGGTCTTTGAGTTTGTATAATTATTTAATGCACCGTCCGCCATCACACAAAAAAAAATTGAAAAAAAATTAGAAAAAAGTTTTCAAAAACAGAAGTTTTTATAAAAAAAATTTGGTAAAAAGAATTTTCAAAAAAAATTAAAAAGAATTTTGAATTTTTTTAAAAAAATATTTTGGAAACTTTTTTGAAAAATTTTTGAATCTTTTTCTTCGATTATTTTTTAATTTTTGGAATCTTTGATTTTTATTTTCTTTTGAAATTTTTTACCAAATTTTTTTTTCAAACATTTTTTTTTTTAATTATTTTGGTGGTGATGGACGATGCATAAAATGATTATACAAATTTAAGGACAAAACATGTAAATTACTAACGAGTGAGTTAACGAAAAAAAAAAAAAAAAAAAAAAAAAAAAAAAACCGAATCCGCTAAAAAAAAGTTGAACTCTTTATGTGTAAGAAATAAAGTAGAGTACCTTAATTGGACATAGACCCTAAATTGAGTACCTTTTTGTATCATTTGCCCTTTTTTTTTAATTATAGATGGCATAAACGGGGGACGGGTGGCTCATGTTCCGGTTATCCATTTTTTTTCGGCTGCCGATATAACATTTACTCAAATATGACTCGTTTATAAATCGTATCAAAAAATTAAACTCTAACTCGGACTTTATATAATATGTGTAACTCGTTTTTAACCCATTTAAGTAAATAGATCAACCAGTAAAAAAAAAAGTTTATGATGTTTCAATTCAACAGTTTAAATTCAAAAAGAATATACTGATTTTATAAAAATGACCAAAATAATATAGAAATAACTATATAAAAAATGCAATTATATTCGACTTATAATCATAATTAAATGTATAATATACATAACAAATGAATTTGAATCCAAATCTAACAAAAATTCCAAGTAATATATTTTGGTTTTGGAGGCTTAACCTGTTTATTCTTGACCCAAATCTATTTAACTTCATATCATATTCATATCGGGTATCGTGTCATATCAATAATTGCCCTAGATGAAGGTGGGGATTTATCTAACTTAATGACCGATAATCATAAATAATTGTCAAGAATTGCAGTGTGACGTTGATATTTTGAAACAATATACTCTTACATGATACCGACTTATAACTCTACATGTCGATAGTACTGTCCCCCTTACAACAAAAAGGGTAGTGTCGTGATACTTGCATATGGAGAAAATGAAAGGATTATGTTCAACCAACACAACGCCATTCACATCTGTCTATAGAAACGCCGAAGGATTCACCGGTGCACACTAAATAAAACAAGCAAGTGGAATAGGTGTTCCATGAAACAGACATGGTAAAAAAAGCTTACAAACAACGGGATAATAAAGTAAGTTTTTCTTAACACTCTTTTTATGTGTTAGGCCTAGGTTATATCACTATTTAGTCGATCTGTAACTATGACTTGGCTTGGCTTATTTCATGGAACTGAACCGGTATTTATAGGGATGCACTTAGATTATGTGCTACCCATGAATGCGATCCAATGGTTAAGGAACGTAGTGGACATCCAAACGAGGAGACAAGAATGACACATGGTATGACATTCATGGCTCCGCTAGGTGCATGGAATGTTTCATGCACGATCGCATGTATTAGAGAGATGTTCGCACCACTACATATATGCCAATGAGGTAATCACACATGCTGTCTGCTACAACGACCTTTTAAAATAAGATTCCAGTCTAGCCTTTGCCTGACTGTGTTATCTAGGCTTGATTTGCTTGTTGATAGGCCAAAGAAATTGCTTCTCATGCATAGTTGTCATGGTTTATGACCTTTATGGGCTTGTTTCAAGTGTATGGGCTTTAGCCATTTGGGTTGAAACTCTCATACACTATTAGACGAATATACCTACATTATTTTGGTGAAAAATCAATTGTAGTCACGACACTATTTTTTTTATCAAAGTAATAAGGGGTTTGTTCCCCTAAATTGCATCTAATACCCTTTATAATTTTTTTTCTTCATAATTTGTTTATATTATAAAACCGAGAGATAAAGAAACCGGGACATAAACTATAATGTTTGATAAGTCAATAGTAGTAAAACACAAAAAATATGAAGCATCAAACCATAAAAATTTGTCTTGACCTGTTAATAAAGTAGGTGAAACTGTAAAAATAAAAAGCGAAATAGAAATTTTAAAGTTTGTCAAGCTAAAAATAGTAAAAGTCAAAGAAAATTACGGAAAAAAATATAACAAAATGTATTTTCCTATTAATAAATTGGATATTAGGAGAGGTATTACTCATAGTTGTCAGGATCCCGATCCTGATTTTAGGATCTTACGATTTTACGATTCTACAAAATAAAAATGATCCGGATCCTATATAGGATCTTAGAAAACTTAAGATCTTATAGGATCCCGATGTTAACTGTAGGATCTTAAGATTTAATCCGATCTGATCTTACGTTTCTCGAATCGCAAACTAAAAAACCCCAAATTTATGGATTATCTTTTAATAGAATTAAGAAAACAGCATGTGATTCTTCCTAAACATTCAATATTCATAATTTAGGACAATGTTTCCCTAAAACATTCATATAATTTTTTATTTATAATATATAGTAATTCGTAGATTTGAATAATATTACAAAGACTATTAAAAATAAGGTTATAGTAGGATCTTAGGATCTCGATTAGATTTTACGATCACGATCTTGCAAAGACAAAAACGATCCTAGCTAGGACCGTGATCTTAAAAACCTTGACTATTATAGCACAAGGTGCCATGCCAAGTGTTAGTTACTCATTAAGGGCCCACGGGTGCCACATCACTATAACAAACCTTCACAACTAAACCCCCTCACTCATAACTAACATTAACTTACTCATTTAGAGCCCACCACTTACAACTTTATTTTTTATTCAAATTTTCAAATAAACTAAATTCATTTCATTAAAAATAAAAATATAATACAACACAATAAAAAAACATACGAAACGTAAAATAAAGATACGGTAAAAAAAACATACGCAACTTAATACATACATAAAATTATAACGAAACTAATTATTTGAATACTGTTGTTGAAATTGTTCCCATTGATGTTGTTGCCAAACATGCTCGATGAGACATCGTTGAAGCTTTGCGTGTTTGCGTTTATCATGTAGTTCTTTGGCTTTTCTTCTTTGCACTGCACAACGGTCAATCCATGTCTGTTTTAAATTTGGTTGCGGAGAAATATACGTTTTGCTAACTTCGGATATCGCAAATTGTTGATCTTTCAAAATCATGTTATGCATTATGATGCATGAGTACATGATTCTCCGTAACTTGCCCACAATATATGCACGCGCCGGTTGGACAATGATATGCCAACGTCCTTGGAGAACAACAAAAGCTCTTTCGATATATTTTCGAGCACTTTCTTGTTTCGCTTTGAATACGGCATTTTTAGGTTACTTGCAACCCTAAATGATTTGACAAAAGATGCCCACTGTGGGTAAATTCCGTCGACTAGATAATACCCATGGTTAAATTACGCCAGATACTTCAAACGGAACCTCAGGGGCGATGTCATCAAGCAGGTCGTCGAATAACAGAGAATTATTTAAAACGGTAAGATCGTTATTATCACCCGTCACCTCAAAAAATGCATGCCAAATTCACAAATCGTATGAAGCAACGGCTTCAAGCATTATAGTTGGATACCATTTATCACCTCTGTGAAATTGGCCTTGCCATTCTTTCGGACAATTTTTCCATTCCAATGCATACAATCGATGCTTCCCAACATTCCCGGTATCTTATGAACCATGTTATGTGCGTTGTATAAGTTGCAAATGTCATTCTCATCTGGTTTTCTTAAAAACTCCTTCGCATACAAATGGATTATGCACATAGTAAAAAAATATAGGCAATTGCGTGCACAGTGTTCACCTATTTGTAAATACTCATCTAATGCATCAACTTATATCCTGTAAGCCAATTGGCGTAGGGCACATGTGCATTTCATAATCACACCAAAACTGATTACACCCTTACCATCGGGTCGGACTCTAAAGAAATCAAAATACTTAGGAAAAGGATGATGAGTTTCAATATATGTTTCAATACCTTGTACTATTTCTAAAAATAGTTTACAGCTCATACGAAAGCGATGCCTAAAAATTTCTTCTGTATATTTTGGGTTGTCATCAAACTAGTCAGCCATGAGACGTGCTTCAGCAATTTTACGTTCACGGGGGATGTATCTATGGTGGAATGAAGGGCCGGCTTGTTGTCGTTGCAACGATTGGTTGAACTCAAACTGTTGAAGAATCAATTCTAGCTTCGCTAGCTCTTTAATGTCACTTTCACCGGAATAAGATGAGTCGCTCATGTTTATATATGTAAGTGTTTTGAAATAAAAGTTGTGTAGATTTTGATTGAAATGTGTAATATTTATAGTGTTAAATATGTGTGTTTTAAACATAAAAAAAAAAAAAAGAAAAAAAAAAAGAACGTTGCTTAACATTTAAATCTGACAAACGTACACATTTAAACCTCGTCGTGCAGATGGCAAGGCCTTCTATGACGATCGACGACGAGCCCGCCCGGTGTCATGGCGAGCCATCCACGTGGAACGGCGAGCGCTACACCGCGCTCTTACTTGTAATAAAAGTGAAGAGTACTAGTACCACCTAATAATAAACTTTAGTAATCACATTTACTCATAAAATTGGTGGGAAAAACTAGTTTTCATTTCCCGCTATATTTACCCCGCCAAATCCTTCATGTAAATTTTTTATTTTGAACATCTTCATGTACACCACGTTTCACCTTTTCCCTCATTCTCTCATTCCCTTTCCTCTTATTTAACTTTAATCTTGTAATTATATTTGTTGATACACTGTTTTTTAAAGCTTCTCTTGCACCACATTGGAAATACGACAATAGGGAAGTCAGAAGTGAACATAAATTTCCGAGCAAGCCAAGATTTTCATGCATATGAGATTTGATGTCAGAATTTTTTATTTTCCTTTTCGATAATGGTACAAGCAATATGTCAATCATTATACTACTTTGTATTTTTTCTTTACTTTCTGGACAATTGCTTGTTTATTTATTTTATATATGCAAAATGTGATTTACAATTGTTTGAGGAAATGTCTAAATTGAATATTAGCAAGACAAAGCTCGTTTATATGTTCATGTACGTTTGCTATTGATATATATACCTAATGAATGATCGGGGATAATCTAGTGATAAATGAATTTCATCGTTCTTGTGTGATGAATTTTAGTCGCTCGTATCTCGTTTTGCATCCCCTGTTACTCGTTATGTCATTACACTTTAACAAAGCAACTTCTTTTTGGGTGTTTCAATTATCTATTAAATGTGCAACACTTTAAAGTAACTGTGTCATTAAACATCAACAAGAGCAACAATTTTTAAAAGTGCTACTTTAAGTTACGAATTCTGCAACACTTCAAACAAAAGTGTTAGTTTAGATATTTATATGCAACATTTATTTTAAAAATGTTGCTTTATGACCAATTTTGTAAAATAGGCTACACCTTTAATAAATGTTGCTTATAAAATGTTGCAATAGCCTCATTTTGTTGTAGTGAAACTTGCTCGGGTTGTTCACGAAATCTCTTCAACCGAATCATCACCCCGTTAAAAACTCAAACACTAGAATTCCCTCACAACTAACTCTACCAATAAACCAATTCCTAAAAGGATTGTTCTCACAAAACAGCCCTTGCCAAACACTACTATACATCCTAAACCAAACACCCTTACTTCCACTAAACCATCACCTCTAGTGTTGGAATTAGATAACATGACATTCAAATAAATAACCACAAAACATCAAAGTATTCAAGCGGAAGCGTATCTGATTTATTAATGAACAATTAATTAACATAAAAGAATATGCGTATTTTTTCTTGATTCTAGCCGAACAAGAATCAATTCCACAAACTAGCAATTGGATGAACCCTAATTAGGGTTTATAGGATTATGAGAATTACCCCTTACCGTTTTGTAATTCAATCCAAGAATAATAACAAAAGTATGTTATTACTACGTTCTTGTACACACGTACTAAACCGAATTAAAGTAATGCTAGTTTTATTAAAACAAATAACTTGGTTTGTGGAAAAGAGATGATTGATCCCCTAGAGGATTTGGTCGATCGCTTTGTAGCTTAAAACACACACAAAAAGCTGTTTTAGGGTTTAGCTAATGAATACAAGAGATGCAAAACAAGACCCTAGCCTTGTATATATACCCAAGTAAACTTGGTGAACAAGTTGGGTTTGTTTCCTTTTCTTCCTTGGCGATCGGATGAGAGTATCCCAAGGGATTCCGGAAACTTCAAACTTTGCATTCTAGTCCTTTTCAAATACCTTTAACGCCCGTTAGTCCATTACATTAATTACTTAGCGTTCGTTAGTTATTTCGTTTAATAAATAAATAAATACAACGTTTATATTTAATTATTTAACTTTAAATTCTCATACGTAAAGTGTGCAATCCGTAGTCTCGAGTTCGATCCTAACTCACGTCTACTAATTTATATCCATAAAACTAACGACTCCCACTTGGATATATCTTAATAGAGTGATCACATCGGTTAGCGTCTAGCAACACTTCGATGCCTCTAGTACAACTCGAGCAAGGCTCACGGAAAACCTTTTAATGATTTCTCATTATTATTATCCTTTGTTTCTAATACCATGTTAAATAAAGATATGGAATTAAGTCATTCTTTATTCAACCATTCCGTTTCGTTAGTAGTGATTGAGCAAGATTACAAATCTTGAACATATTCGGGGAGAACTTTGGGCGTGGCCATGCAAACATCTTGTCAACCCTACGAGGGCCAACATATTAAACTCCAAAATAAATTTGAAGGAACAAATTCTATCTTGACTACGAGAATAACCCATGAACTTTGCAACACTTGAAACAACCCTTATGACTACCGCCACGATAGCGTTAAGTTGTTCCACATAAGTGCACTACATTCATTACACTTATCTCATTATTTCAAGTCTCGAGGATAACTATTCATAATTTACTTAACAACAATATTCATAAAGTAAATTATGTAGTTGGGATAAGTCCTATATTCAATTCATTGAATTATAATCTCAAATTAATATGCATTCTCATCAATATACTTTCAAGTATATTCTACCCTATCTCTCAGATTTGTCTTAGTTTTATGGTATTCCCATATCATTAATTATAAGATTAGTGATATAACAAATTAATTTATAGTGCTTTTACTTTAACAAGTTAATCCGCATAATCGGTGAGTAACTGCATCTCCATTTTCTTCATGTAATTACGCAAGTCACCTAATCCCCACCCCTCGTTCCTTTCAAATCCGTCCAAAAGTATGCACAATACTAAACTGAGTTTAGTTATCGTACAATTGCTTTGTTTTGAATAAGGTAAAATTGTTTTTATCTTCTTTTCATATGAATTAAAAAAGTTGATTTTAATTTTAGGCTTAGTTTATGTTTGTATATGTTTTAATTTTAGGGTTGACGTATCTGTAACTTTCTTATGTTAATTGTAGACTTATCTATGTATGCGTATGTATTACTTCGTTTGAGCCTTAATTGGAAATTAGGGTAAATTTTCGATCTAATTGCAGAGAGGTAATTGATGGTTTATTATTTACTGTTGTTAATTAGGTAGTTGAAACAAACTTAGTGATCCTCCTCCTCTTTTATTCCGCAACTTTAAATCTTGGAAATTAGTGTGCAGTTGTGCACATGCTCTGGTCTAGTTACATTTTTGGTGTTGTAGAAATTTGACCAAGATCAAAGGAAGGGACAAGAATTCTTTAGGCAAAGATTTATCTGTAGTTTACATTTGCTCATCTTTGTTTGTCGGTATAAAGTGCCCAAATATTAAATAAGTGAGTGTTAAACTAACTTATCTTAAACATGTAGTTGTTATTCGTACTTGTGATCAAAGATGGGCGACAAGAAATTACCCCATCAGTGTCGAGGAGTGTACCATGAAAGAAAGGTACTTTAATGATTTAATTACAATTTGAACGGTTGATGAAAGCATAAACCTAAGGCTTTTTGGGATTGGTAATTTAAACTGCTTGTATGAGGTTGTTAATAACGATTTTTTTTTTCAAAATTTCAGCCCAGAAAAATCATATATGTTTTGTGAGAATCACATGTGATTTGATTTTTACAAATCATATATGATTTTTTCAAATCATATATGATTTGTAAAAATTATATATGATTTGAAAATATCACATGTGATTTGATTTTTACAAATCACATGTGATTTTTGAAAACCATATATGATTTTACAAATCACATGTGATTTTTCTGGGCGGAATTTTTGAAAAAAGAAAGTTTGTCAAAAATATAGAGAAGTGTATATTTATAGAAAGATAATTTAATTCATATCATTTTTTTTAAATTAAATATCTCGCAAACCATTAATCGTTAAGCGAAAAAAATCATATCATCGCGACGAGAATTAAATTATCTTTCTATAGATATGCATTTCTATATATTTTTAACGAATTTGTGAAAATCACATGTGATTAGATTTTTACAAATCATATATGATTTTTGCAATCATATGTGATTTGTAAAATCATATATGATTTGAAAAATCACATGTGATTTGATTTTACAAATCACATGTGATTTTTGAAAACCATATGATTTTACAAATCATATGTGATTTTTATAATCGAATATTTGGGAAAAAAAATTTGTCGAAAATATAGAGAAGTGTATATCTATAGAAAATAATTTAATTCTCGTCGCGATGGTGTATTTTTGTAGTTTGAAGATTTCTTGTTTGCAAGATATGTTGTTTTAAAAAAGGTGAAAAATGGTTATTTATTTATTTTTATTTTAATTTTGATCAAAAATTGATGGTTAAGATTGATTTATTGGATCTATATATGGTAAATATGAGATCTATATTGATCTCAACTCATTCGTCATATCTTTTGATTTTGAGTAAATTATATAAATGGTCACTATGGTTTGTCCATTTTTTCACATTTTGTCACTGAACTTTTTTTTTTTACATACATGGTCACCGAAGTTTCAAATCGTTCTGATTCAATCCATTTCGTTACATAAATGGTCATCAAGTTTCAAACCACGGTGACCATTTATGTAACGAAATAGAAACCTAATATTTGGATCAGTAACGATTTGAAACCTTAATGAGTGACCTTGTCAAAAAAAAGTTCGATGACTAAATGTGAAAAATAGACAAACCACGATGACCATTTATGTAATTTACTCTTTGATTTTTTAGCGGAAGATTATTCCCACCAAGACCACTTACAATCTCAAAAATGTCTCAAGTGAAAGTTGATTTGTGGTACTTTGAATTATTGTGTTATATGTTTCTTTATTACTCATAGGTTGTGTTCTTGTGTTTGAGGAGAATAAAGAAGAAATTTAACAATCTCCATTTAAGTGTTTATTTTTAAGAATAAGCAGATCAAACAATTCTGGATTGCTATTTTGGATTGCTTTTGAAGCTTTGAAACGTCGGAATATTTTGATTTTAACGTGCATTTGTTTTTTTATTTTGGTTTTGAGGTATATACAAGTAGGAAACGCTGTTTCATTTGATGTATCAACTGCATTGGGGTATACTTTAGCAAGAGCAATTAAAGGGAAAAGCACCAGCAAATTCCCTAATTGTCTTGGACTTTCTCCAGCGAAACAAGACTAATAATGACAACAAAACTGAGCAAAGTTCTAAATCTGCATTTGTTTTAAAGACGTGAACGGTTGCTTTTGAAGAGTTCCAATAATGCGGCATTAATATTAATGTAATTCTGATTGAGAGTAAGTTGACATTAGTTTGTAGTAATGGGTATGTTTGCTGTAAAGTTGCTCAATGCCATAAACAATGTTTTGTAGTAAGAGTATGTTTGCTCTATTGTGACATTGATGACATAATGGGATCTTGAAACACTTGCATTCTAACTTTTTTTTTGGGTAAAAGGTTACCACGGTAAAATATATTAATCACAAAAATGGTTAAGTACAAATGAAATGTGGCAGAAGTACCACATTAACCTCAAGAAAAAAGCATGATAAACGCCTATACACTGTGTTTATGACATGCCATAAACACATACAACTCTAGCTACAAACTACATAACCAATAACTGCCAGAGAAAAACAAAAAAGCTTTTGGCGTATCATCCACGCCAATCCAACAATGTCTTCAAGGGAGCATAAGATAACTAAAAGAGACTGCCTCCTTAAAAAACCTTCCCAAGAAAAACCCAGTGGAAAAAACATTGGTGAAGGAAAAAAGAGTACAACTCTTCAATGAAACTCCCAAATCATATGGAACCAAATAGCCAGGCAGTCCATAACCATGATAATACACTAGACTCCTAACAACAAGTGCGATCATTATACCCCACTAAGGAACTCGGCAGTTTCCAAGTAGTCAACATTTGACGAACACGGACATTATCCTCTTTTGAAATGAAATGTAAGAATCTTAAGCCACACATTGATCATAATATCATCAAAAATCTCATCAAACGTCTTCAACTTCTTCTTGAACAGCCTTGAGTTTCCTTCATGCCATATATGGTAACAAGTAGCAGCAATAAGGAGTCAGGCAATGATACTACGGGCAAACCAACCTTTCAAAGAAGGAATAAGATAGACAATAGCAGCATCCAACCGAGGAGGGATAGCCTCTATGCCTCCAAGAGTACGGACTTTCGACCAAACCTATAAAGAAAATGAGAGTGAGAATCAGATTTGTTATCACAAAAAGGGCATACAAGCAGGTTTAAGCCAGTCTCAGGATTGCATTCTAACATTTCAATTTCAATCGAGGGCTCTTATTTGTTTCTCGTTGTTCACAACTGGAAACTGCACAAGTAAAATATAAATGAGTTCACAGCCTGAACTGCAAATTTGAAAACTTTAAGGTATAACAAAAACTAGTTAACGTGATGGTGCGTTGAGGAAAGTATATTAACCTAAAAACTGGAGTATATGTTTTCAATCTATTCTTGCTTATCTTTACTTATTCATACAGGTTAAGTTTCAATTAAGCAGTTCAAGTTAACATGAATAAAAGTTTGACCATAGTTACTAATCAAAGTATGAATTGTGGAAGATGACAAATATGAAGGCCAAATAAATGGATGTGCAACATTACAATTCCATAGCAATGGACAAACATGTGTAAGTGTAGACAAATAAAGAGTCCAAAACAATGTTATTCAAAATATCTTGATGAGGCTAGACTCAACTTATGCAATTTCAAAACATCCATAGTCAAGTTAAGATGGCCATTAACACTTATTGATAAAATCATTGAACTTGAGGTAGCATGTAATTACAATTTTAGCCTTTTTCGTTCAGATGTAGTTGCTGGTCTTACCATTGCTAACCTTGCCATCCCTCATGTATACATTATAAGTGGCAAAATGTGTGGGTCGAGTCAGGGCACAAATCTAGATGTGTTGGGTCTAAATGGGTCCGGATCTAGATGGGTTGTTTAGGACCATGAGTCTGGATCGAATTGGTCTCAAGTATGGTTAAGGTTAACCCATCGGGATTTCACAATTTTTTTTAGTGAATGTAAAAATTGAAAATAGGTGCTCAGTTTTTTTTGACTCGTTAGACCCATCCTAGCCCATTGGTTAATTGTTTTACAAATAGAGTTTATATCAAATACCCATTTAGACCCATCCGAAATATAACATCTCCTAAATATTACCCGATATGACCAATGAGTCTAAAATTGAACCTCTAGTATACATACAATGAAGTACCACAATGATTGTAACATGGTCTAACCAAGAAACTGACTTAGATGTGACGGATTTTGTAGCTTGTAAAAATGGGTAATACCAGTAATAGTCTTGTGACGGATTGTGTAACTAGTATAAAAGAAAAATAAAAGCGCCTTCAAGTACATGTTTATATTTTTTGTTTTTCATAATATTAAATTGAATCAATTTTGACTTTCATTAACCAATTATGGTGATTTATTTTGCCCCCTTAACAATAATCTTGTAGCTCCGCCTATGTGCGGGAGCTTGGTAGACAAAACAATGAATGGTTGGATGTTTTTGCGGGTTCATGTTTGTACCATATGAGCTCGTGGACGTGTCATTTCTTGAACTTATGTTTGTTTCCTATTGTGTACATGCACCGAGCTTCTTCGCATGTAAAATTTCTATGCAGTCTTGTTGGCTCTCTAGCACCTTTTTATTTTTTCATAAGACCCTTATAGTGTAATTTCTCTACTATACCCTTTTATTTTATTAAAATATTAAAATCATGGAAGATGATCCTATGATCAAGATTGCACCATATTTTTCTGAATTTAAAATATTTAGTATTAAAGTTTTTATATTCATACATTCCATATTTAACGATTAGGAGAACCATAATCTATCATATATACCACTATAAAAACATGATCTCTTATGTATTTTATGTCATACCCAAACACCATCATCATTTGTTTCTAAGCACTGTCTTGGATGTAAGTCATTATATATCTTCGATCATACACTGTTATCTTTGGCAAAACTAGCTGCAACTTTAGCAATAACTTTTAGTTGTAGCTGTTTGTTTTATAAAATGTTTGGTAAGACAACTTATAATAAAGCTTGTTCAATTAGCTTTACGAAAAGAAAAATTGTTGGACAAAACCGCCAACAACCCGAAGCTCGATCACGGAACGCTAGATCGCGAGTTGTATCGAGCACAAGTAGCAAACACAAGAGACACGATAGACGACAAAGAACCGACAAGAATATGCACACGATATACCCTCGTACCAAACCTTTATTAAAAACCTAATAAAGCTATTACAACGAGGAAGAAGAATGAATGAATAACATCCCCCTCATCTCTATTTATAGAGACGACGGGGTAGAATCCCTATGGAATGCGAATTCCATATGACGATTACATGCTTGGCTTGCAAGCCAAGCAACTAGTTTCCTAATCTAAGTACATTCCTAAAATTCATTTAAACTAATACAATTAATCCCCTTATTATTGTCTAAGTCACATTTATCCCTCCTAAGTATTGCTACTAACACATAACAATTTCCACCTTTCGAGTAATACTTAGGCATTAACGATATTCAGCATCTTCATCCAATGCTGTAACCTCGAACCGGGGACCGCCTTGTAAACCAAGCCTTGGACTTTAGTAAATTCCCGAGTTTAGCTTTCTTAGACTCCTTCACTTTCTTCTTTTCAGCAATATTATCCTCTGCAACCCTCTTGACCAGGTACTCCGGCTACCATAATGTCTACCCCCACCTTTATACCAAGGTGTACCTTTTCCTGCTTCTTTACCAAGCAGCCCGTGTTTGTCTTTTCTTCAAGTTGTTTGTCCTCCAACTTTCTTTGAGCCATTGCGGCATCATCGTTACTATCACGAACAACCTCGACCACGATTTTCACGAGCTCCTGCGGTTCTACCTCAAACCAAACACGTTCATCAACACGTACTCCATGGACTCCTGTTTTAACACAAGGACCAAGTTGTTTGAACCCAACTTGCTTACAACCAAGTTGCTTAAACCCAACTTGTTTATGATCAAGTTGCTTGAATCCACTTTGTTTTAAACCTCCATGATTTTGTACACCAAAAGTCATTACTTTTGCTTCTAAAGTATACACAAAGTTCTTTTCCTTATCCCAGTTATCATAATCCGACAACCTTTGATCTCCTTGATTCTACCCAACTGCATCTTCAGAGTATAACCCTCTTTTTCAAGAGTACCCAATGAAATCAAGCTCCTTCTTAACCCTGGAACATAACTGACATCTTCCGGTATAAAGCTTGAACCATCATTCAAGTAATCCCTTTTCCTTCAAGTCATACAAGTAATCCCTCCTAGGTGTCATATGATAAGGCCCACCTGAATCCATTACCTATTCAGCCATCTCATCATTCCGGCTACCAAGGCTTCTCCAAGTAGTCGTTACCTCGTCATCAAAAATTAGAATCGATCATGCTTACCCATCTTGATGAACCCACTTGACTTCTTCATTGGAAAGTCTCTTCAAATGACCCTACGAATGACATATGAAGCACTTGAGTTTACCAGTTCCACCTCTTGACTTAAACCGCGAACTTCCACCAGAATGAGCTTTCCTTGAATGATATGACCCTTCCCTTACATATAACCCGTCACCAGTTTCTTCTTTTGTGTATTCATTTCTTTTCTTCAACTTCCTTGAATTCAGAGTTGCAAGATCATCTTCCATTGTCAAGGATTCCCTCCCATACAACAATGTCTCCACAAAGTTTTCGTAAGATGATGGTAACGACGTAAGTAACATAAGTGCCTAATCCTCATCCTCAATCTCGATATCAATATTCACCAAATCAAGTATCAACTTATTGAACTCATCTATATGATCACCCAATTTCGTACCTGGACTCATATAGTACGTGTACAGCTTCTTCTTCAGATAGAATCTATTTGCTAAGGACTTAGTCATATACACACTAGTCAACTTCGTCCAAATTCCTGCATCAGTTGTTTTCTTGGTAACTTCTCGTAAAACCCGGTCTCCCAAGCATAAAATCAAGGTACTGTATGCCTTCTTCATCAAAGTAGCCTTTTCTCCTGCTTTCATGTCCGCGGGTAATGTCTCTAATGCAACATCACATCCCAGCTGTACCATTAAAGCACACATCTTTATTTGACATAACCCGAAGTCATTCTTCCCATCGAACTTTTCAATGTCAAACCTAGCTATAAAACTAGCCATTCTTCTTATACCTTGCTAAAAACCTTGTCAAGTTGTTTCTTAACCAACTTTACCGACAAGCCTCACAAGCCGTGTGCAATATTCTCCCTTGTTGCTAAAAAGCCCTTCATGCAAATCGAATTTAATTAGAATCACCCTAAACCCTCGATTTCGAACAAGTAAACATGATCATAAACTTGAACCACAAGAAACCCACAACAAGAACCTTTGATTTAATCGACTTTTAAAAAGCCTTCAAATTAATCGTATTTTAAACCAAAGAAAAATGACTATCAAAGTCGAATTATAAAAAGTCAATAACCTTTTTAAGGCGAATAAAAATTTATGTCACTTTTGTAGTAGAATTGAGATACTTTCACCCACGTGGTATAAATTTAATATTATTTTGTCACCTTCAACTTCAAAACCGATTCGAAATACGAAACTGTTTTCTTTGCTCTAACCACGAAACCATGAACTAGCACTCGAACTTCGAAACAACGACTAACCTCACTCTTGATACCACTTGTTGGATAAAACCGCCAACAACCCGAAGCTCGATCGCGGAACGCTAGATCGCGAGTTGTATCGAGCACAAGTAGCAAACACGAGAGATACGAGAGACGATAAAGAACCAACAAGAATATGCACACGATATACCCTCGTGCCAAACCTTTATTAAAGACCTAATAAAGCTATTACAACGAGGAAGAAGAATGAATGAATAACATCCCCTCATCTCTATTTATAGAGATGAGGGGGTAGAATCCCTATGGAATACAAATTCCATATGACGGTTACATGCTTGGCTTGCAAGCCAAGCAACTAGTTTCCTAATTTGAGTACATTCCTAAACTTTATTTAAACTAAATACAATTAATCCCCTTATTATTGTCTAAGTCACATTTAACGACCCTCCTAAGTATTCCTACTAACACATAACAAAAATAATAACCAATAGATAAACTCTCATTACCAATCTAAATGCTAAACTATATCTGCTAAACACTCTGCTTGACAACATAATATCCTATGTATTCTATCTCACACGCAAACACCGGCCATCATTGTTTTGGGCCTTGGTGATAGAGAATATTGTAATGATAAATGTTTTATTGATTTTGTGTCTAGAACTGTACATCAAACCTCCCTATATAAAGGGATTACAACATCTTATTTATGGGTAAAACCCATAAATCATGGAATACTAATTACAATTGATTGATAGTAATCATAAAACACAGTTCATTACATTTAATGAGATTGATTTGGGCTTATGTATATACTCGGCTAACACTCCCCCGCAGTCGAAGCGGGAGGACATCGGACGCTGAGACTGGACCGAAATTCCTCAAATAGAGCATATGGCAGTCCTTTAGTGAAGATGTCCGCATACTGATATCGCGAAGGAATATGAAGAACACGGACCTGGCCAGTTGCAACCAAGTCTCGAACAAAGTGAATATCTATCTCGATATGTTTCGTACACTGATGCTGAACCGGATTGCAAGACAAGTAGACAGCACTAATGTTATCACAGTAGACAAGCGTAGAGGAAGATAACGGGGTGTGTAACTCACGAAGTAAGTTCCGTAACCAACACGTCTCGGCAACAGCATTGGCAACACCATGATATTCGGCCTCTGCACTAGAACGAGAGAGCGTCGGCTGACGCTGAGAGGACCAGGAAAGTAAGTTGTTACCAAGAAACACACAATAACCTGAGGTCGATCGCCGTGTAGTGGGGCAGCCAGCCCAATCAGCATCAGAATATGCAACCAAATCTGTAGTAGAGGAGGAGAATAACTGCAGGCCATAATCCAAAGTACCCTGAACATACCTCATGATCCTTTTAAGAGCTGAAAAATGAGGCTCCAGGATCATGCATATGAACAAACTGCTTTGAGCGCATAAGATATATCGAGTGCGGTAAATGTGAGATTACGTAGAGGCACGAAGACTCGATACAAAGTCGGGTCAGAAACCGGATCACCATCATCCCCCAGTTTGGACTCAGTGTCAACAGGAGTCCGACAAGGGTTACAATGAAGCATGTATGCTTTATCCAAAATCTCTATAGCATATTTCTTCTGAGATAAAAACAACCCTGAAGAGTCTCGTGTAACTGAAATACCCAAAAAATAATTAAGTGGACCGAGATCTGTCATGGAAAACTCCTGGTGCAAAGAAAGAATAATCTGCTGTAACAAATGCTCAGAAGAAGCAGTTAGCACGATATCATCAACATATAGCAATAGGTAAGCAGTGTCTGTCCCATGTCGGAATATAAATAATGATGAGTCACAGCGACTAGGAGAAAACCCAACCCAAGTGATATAAGACGCAAATCATTGGAACCATGCTCTAGGAGCCTGCTTGAGCCCATACAAAGACCTCTGTAATAAACACACATAATTCGGATGTACAGGGTCTCGAAACCCCGGAGGTTGATGCATATAAACTGTCTCAGATAAGTCACCATGCAAGAAAGCATTTTTGACATCAAGCTGATGAATCGGCCAATGTCGAGAAGTAGCTAAACTTAGAACAGTCCGAATAGTACCCGGCTTAACCACCGGACTAAAAGTCTCGTCTACATCAACTCCCTCCAACTGATTACTACCATTCGCCACAAGACGAGCTTTATAGCGACTAAGAGTGCCATCAGCCAAATACTTATGGCGAAAAAGCCACATAGAGCGAATGATGTTCGTATTCGTGGGTCTAGGCACCAGAGTCCAAGTTTTGTTTTTGATAAGTGCAGTGTATTCATCTTGCATAGCATTTTGCCAATTTGGATCAATATATGCCTCATGATAGGTCTTTGGTAATGGCGAAACCGAGGAGACATGCATATTTAGACACTCAGTAGGACGATTAGTCCCGACACGAAATCGTGTGACCATAGGATGAATCGATACGGGGTTTGGGTTGTGAGGAGGGTCTGGGACGATATGTTGGTTTTGGTACGCGGGTGGTGATTGATTTGGTGTATGCTCGTGAGTGACGGGTGGTGATGGTGATGAATCATGGACTGTATTAGGACTGTTGTGTATTGGGATTGTTGGCTCATTTGTGGGTTGAGGAACATTGGGTTGCACAACGGGGGCAAATGGAATAGTTGGAGGGTTTATATCAGGTGAGTCATCCAAAAATTATATTTGGGTGCTGATGTTGGTTTAGAAGTGCCATATGGAAAAACAGTCTCATCAAAGGTTACATGGCGAGAGATGATGATTTTATTAGTGTTTAATTCAAGACAGCGATATCCGCGGTGATTTGAGGCTTGTCCCAAATAAATGGAGGGTGTGGCGCGTGGTTCAAGTTTGTGATTAGCGTATAGGTGGGGGTAACATAAGCAGCCAAACGTGCGTAGAAGGCCAAACGTGCGTAGAAGGCTGTAATCTGGGTTTTGGCCAAATAGGCGGGTATAAGGGCTTTCATTGGAAATGGCAGTGGAAGGCAAGATATTTAGTAAGTGAGTAGCCATATTTAGAGCTTCAACCCAAAAAGTTGGTGGAAGGTTGGCCTGAAAAAGTAAGGTCCGAATAAGATTATTGATTGTGCGAATCATCCGTTCAGACTTCCCATTTTGTTGTCATGTTTTGGGGCATGAAAAGCGAAACTGAATGCCATTGTAAGCAAAAAGTTTATGAAGATTTGTGTTGTCAAATTCACCGCCATGGTCGCACTGAAAAGACCTGATTTCACACTTAAATTGAGTGTGAACATAGTTACAGAATAGAACAAATTTAGACAAGACATCAGATTTGTTATTCAATGGATAAACCCAAACGAAATGAGAATAATGATCCAAGAATAATACATAATATTTGAACCCTGAAAGACTCGAAATTGGTGAAGTCCACACATCTGAGTGGATAATGTCAAAGCAAGCATTGACGACAGTATTGGAACTAACAAATGGAAGTCTAACATGTTTGCCAAGCTGACAGGCATGGCAAAGCATGGGAGGCTTCTCTTTATTACATGAAATGAAATTATTTGAAATAAGACGACGTAACACTTCGCTTCCTGGATGTCCAAGACGCTGATGCCACGTATGCTGACTAACAAGAAGAGCTTGAGGAATGGGAGATGGGGCCGTGACGGGATAGAGGTCACCCAAGCTATCACAGCGGAGAAGCACCTGCCGCGTCATGAAATCCTTAACAGAAAAACCAAAAGGATCAAATTCAACAGTACAGTTATTATCGCGAACAAATTGACGAACATAAATTAAATTTTTGACAATATGAGAGGTAATAAGAACGTTATTTAGGTGAAGGGGTCATGAGGGAGTTGGCAAAATGCTATGACCCGTATTGATGACCGGTATAGAATCCTCTAGCAAAATTAATGCACGGGTTCCGCGATTTTACTTGAGGATTAGAGGGGTTACGAGCAATACCTTTGTCCGTCATGAGCACTAACGGAGATGAGGATGTGGATTCCACAGGGAGTGCAAGAGACCTATTTTTCAACCGCATTTCTTCTGTAATTAGCATTGAACGAGCCGTTTTGAAATCCGGAAAGGTTTCCCGATGATGCATAATACCGTAAACCTGGTCATATTTATCCGAGAGACCCTCAAGAGCATAGTGAACGAGGTCATCATTGGTTATTGGTGAGTCAAGGCTGGCAAGGATTGTAGCAGTCGTTTCAATCTTTCCCAAGTATGCCTCCATACTTGAGTTACCTTGTTTGAGAGACCGCAACTCCGCCTTCAACGCATTGGTTCATGACCGTTTGTTATCCTTAACAATGTCGGTGATAATGTCCCATGCTTCCTTCACTGACCTTGGACGGAGAACCACTAACCGAGCCTGAAGGGTATCGGAAAGAGTTGTGAATATCCAAGATAAAATGATCTTGTCTACTTTTACCTCCTCGGCAGTAAGAGGAGGGATATCACTTGTTCTGGTGTCGACGGGAAAGCCATGAATATATTTACTCACCTCATAGCTCTAACAAAGTTGCTCAAAGAAAAATTCCCATGAGCCATAATTCCAGTTATCAAGGTCAAGTTTGACAGGTACTCGTGTAAGAAGGTGATGGTGGGTAATGGTGGACAGCTTGTCGGATAGGAGGACAATGGGAAGGGTGTATGATCCTGTCATGTTGTGGATGTCGTGGGGATGTAGAACGAATTTATGGTTTGTATGGGAGGTTGATTATGTGTACGTAAAGGGGATAATGCAACAGAAGGTAATAGACAAATGACTTGTGAGGTAGTATGCTAATGTGGACAGTAAACAAAAATTAATAATGGATTCGCGACCTTTGCACGAATACGATAGAAACACTCGTGTGGATTTGTGACCAAAGCATAAATCACCAACACGAGACCTGATAATGAGTACAGGGAGATGACAGGTAGGGTTTTGGTGGGAGCGTGGTTTGTAGGGTTTAGTTTAGAAAAGGAGATGGCTCTGATACCATGATAGAGAATATTGTAATGATAAATGTTTTATTGATTTTGTGTCTAGAACTGTACATCGAACCTCCCTATATAAAGGGATTACAACATCTTATTTATGGGTAAATCCCATAAATCATGGAATACTAATCACAATTGATTGATAGTAATCATAAAACACAGTTCATTACATTTAATGAGATTGATTTGGGCTTATCTATATACTCGGCTAACACTTGGTGGTAAGTCATTAACTTCATAGTGTGTTATCTTTGGAAAAACTGGACGTAGCTTTAGCAATAAATGTTAGCTAGCAGTAGTAGTTTGGTTTAAAAAAGTGTTTCGTAACGTATATAGCAATATAAAATAACGTGTTGGTGATTTTAGTGTCATCAACTATTTTAGGTAATTGCAATTAATAGAGACAATGGAATTTCATATAATGCTTGGATATGAGTTAATATGTTTCTGACCAGTCAAAGATGCGGGAGTCAAGTTAAAGATGCGGGGGACAAGGGGCAACACATTTTCATGAATCGTCATTAAGAGACTTAACAAATTTTCCCGCCAAAACACAACCTACATGTCTGTTGGTGAAGAGTTGTGACCCTATTTAACCATCATATATAACTGTCAAATATGTTTGTGGTCTCATTCTAACATACGGATTCCTCTATGTTTTTGCTTTGTTCTCTTGTGCCTAGAAACAAAGTGTTCTTATTTGATTCTCCTGACAAGGATTTCGTGATACGCAGGCATCAATAGGGTCGAAATACTTTATTCATAAAGTGACCTTACACGATTCAAACAAGATATCCAAGATTATCATCACACCCTAACCTAAAAACAACAAAACATGATTGATTGTTCAAGTAGCTTTTAAAAAGAAAGAAAAAAGAAACAAAAAGATAAACACGTACATAAACACTCTCATGAAGGAACAAGCTTTCAAAACTAAATGCTAAACGCTCCTAGACGTTCTTAAACTGTTGACAAACATACTTTGTAGGTTTCAATCATTGTTAAGCAATACAAACTTTAAAGCAATATATACAATGAGAAGTTAATAGTATTTAACATGTTATCATAGCTGGTTTTATACTATTTTTTTATATCATGGTATTTAACAATCATCATCACATATTTTTCATGGTTTATAAAGTTAACCATTTTCTTACTTGCACAACACGTTTGTTGATTACAGATCAATGCCTCCTACATTTTAAGTTGGTTCTCAAGCTGGTCTAAAACAGCTTGACCATCACTTGTTCTCTCATAGTTACTTGGGGGCTTGTACGTACATCACCGGGTGAGTTTCTTAAGATCTCTCTTTGAAGTGGATCCAGTGCTTCATGGTTCCGATAATACTTATTTAATACGATATTTTTTTTACCAGGTACCACGCTTTGAAGGATGATCTCATTGTGCATCCAACTTTTACAAGGCCTCTGTCACCCCAATGTGTGAATAAAGTCATACAATCATATCACTGATATTTAGAGAATTTCGTAAGCCCTTAGACTTCTACTTTTTTTTTATGTTTTTCGTAGAAATAGTTTGGTTTGACTGATGATAAAGTTTTTTTTCCTTCTCAGTGGTTTCTTTGGTGACAGCAGTGGTGTCCTTGATGACACGTGTGCTTTTTTCCCGTGAGAGGCTATTGTTGTTGGATTGTGAAAATATTTTATAAACGTATGTTTCGAACTCGAGCCAATGGGATCGCACACGTTATGTTTGAAGATTCAATTATAATTAATATTAATAAAGTATTATATTAATTATTTTATGAAAACCCCACTATCCCACATAGGTGGAAAGAGGGACTTGGCTTGTTATGAGAAGCATATATATAATGAACCATTTAGGCTTCATTATTCTTATCTCTAGGTAAACATAACAAGCCAATCTTCTTTTCCTTCTCCTCTCTTTTCTTGGCCGAATCGACTACCCCAAAAAGGTTAGGGTTTTCGATTTTGGTTCTTGAAAACTAGTGATTGGTTTGTTACGTGATCAAGAAGTAGCATTTGAATTGAATTGCTATAACAACGTGTGTGTGAGATTGTAGAGCAATCCTACTTTGGATTCTTGCTGGTGACTTATTCGACTAAACCCTTTAGTCAATTTCTATAAACCCTAAATTAGGGTGTATGGATTCTGATCTTGCATTTGATTTAATTGGGGATTTTTTATAAACCCTACTGTCATGGAAGCTAACAAGGTATGTTTTGTTTATGTTTAAGTTAATTAATTACATATATTAGATCTAGTCTTCCGCTGCGTGCTTTGTGATATTTGTTAAGTTATATGAATGTCATGATAATTAAATTCCAACAATTTCAACTACTAAAAAGTATTTTGCCGTGTTGGATGTGAAACCTCGGTCTAATGAAACTGACATACAAAGGCTTGACGAAGAAGTTGTTGGAAGTTTAGTTCCATTGGAGGATATGATCATACTTGGAAATGGGTTTGGAGGTACGGAGTGTACATCCATTAAGTCCCTGATTACCCTGACTCTTATAGTGGTTAAGTAGTTACTACTTCCAGTAGTAATGTTACTACTGCCAGTGCACAGTTAGTATTGTTGGGCATAAGTTAGTACAACTAGGCTTAAGTTAGTATTGCTGGGCATATGTTAGTATTGTTGGGCATAAGTTAGTACTGCTAGGCAGTTACAATATTATAATTAAGACCACATTAACCTGGTCTTGTAACCACTATGGCTATAATGGAGGAAAATTATGAGGAGATTAATTGGCTGATTAATTCTCATAATTCCATTGACTAAAGAGTAAAACTATCCTATAAATAGGATTGACATCTACATGGAAAGACACACGAAAACATAAACACTTGAAAGCAAATAGGTTCATGATTTGTGCCAAAAACAAGAACACCACTTGGTCTTATCCTATAGAGATATTCGTGTAACCCAGGTATAGGGTCGGATAGTTTCTATTGGAAAGTGATAACACGATTTCAAGTGATATCTGGTAATCATTGATTATCTACACCCAACTAGGAACACTCTTGAATAAAAGAAACCAACAATCAATAGAAACTATTTAGTGATAATCAATGGCTGCTGCTATGAGGCAAATGGCTGATAAATTCTCCAAACTAGATAAGTTCGAAGAGGTGGATTTCAGAAGATGGCAAAAGAAGATGCACTTCTTGTTGTCCAGCATGAGTGTGGTGTATGTCTTAAGCACACCTATTCCTGTTGATGAGGATGATGCAATTGTGGAGGATACAAGGAAAAGGAGCAAGTGGGAGAATGACGACTAAATTTGCAGAGGATTAATCCTCAATTGTATGTCTAGTCCTTTGTTTGACATTTATCAAAATAAGGAATTCTCTAAGGAACTATGGGATTCATTGGAGGCCAAGTATATGGATGAGGATGCCTCTAGCAAGAAGTTCCTTGTGAGTAATTTTACAAATTACAAAATGGTCGATTCTAGACCTGTCATGGAACAATACAATGAGCTTCTTAGTATACTTGGTCGATTCACGCAACACAAAATGCACATGGATGAGGATATTTCAGTCTCTTGTGTCATTGATAAACTTCCTCCTTCTTGGAAAGATTTCAAGCATACCTTGAAACATAAGAATGAAGAGTTAACTTTTGTTGAGTTGGGTAGTCATCTACGCATTGAGGATTCACTCAGGGCACAGGATAATGACAAGCCAAAAAGTAGCAATGTTACTGGTCCATCAGTTGTCAATATTGTGGAGCATAACAACTCCACCAGGTACAATGACAACAAGGGCAAACGTAAGCATCAGGATACCACCAAATCTAATCTTAACAAGAAGCCAAAAGTAACTTGTTGGAAGTGTGGGAAATCTAGAGACTTCAAGAAGAAATTTAAGGGTGTTAAAATTGGCAATAAAGCCAATGGATTAGGCACAAGTGGTTCAGGGACTGGTTCAACTAACCCTTTGAAAGGTTAGATAGTGTAATAAGTCTTTTCAGATTTATTATGTTAGATATATATTTGAGGCATACTTTGTGCAGGATGATGATGTTGCATGGTGGGTTGACTCTGGAGCAACAATCCATGTGTGTAAAAATGAAAGGTTGTTCAAGACCTATGAGTCACTGAATGATGGCTCTATTCTTCATATGAGAAATGAGTCAACAACCCTGGTGCATGGAAAAGGATGTGTGGATTTAAGATTTAGTTCTAGTTGTTTCTTTGCTTAATGCTTTACATGTTCCTAATATTAGAAAGAATTTGGTTTCTAGTAGCATTTTGAATAATTATGGTTACAAACAAGTTATTGAATCTGATAAATTTGTTTTTTCTAAACATGGTGTGTTTATTGGTTTTGGCTATTTGTGTAATCAAATGTTCAGGCTTAATATTGTTAATGATACTCTTAATTCAGCCTTTATGTCAACCTCTAAACCTAATAATTCAACCCTATGGCATGCTAGACTTGGCCATGTACACTTTAAAAGAATGCGAGATATGTCTAAAGATGGGTTAATCCCAGCCTTTGATATGGACACTGATAAGTGTAAAACTTGCATGATGACCAAAATTACTAAGAAACCTTTTCAAAATGTAAAACGTGAAACTAAATTTTTGGAGCTGATTCACAGTGACCTATGTGATTTACATGCTTCTCCCTCTTTGGGGAATAAGAAATACTTTGTGACATTCATTGATGATGCTTCTAGGTTTTGTTATGTTTATTTGTTACATACTAAGGATGAAGCATTAGATAAATTTAAAGTGTTTAAAACTGAAGTTGAATTGCAACAAGGGTCCCTAATCAAAAGGTTAAGGACTGATAGGGTAGGTGAGTACATGGATACTTTGTATTTTTAGTCTGCTGGTATAATCCATGAAACGACTGCTCCCTATACTCCTCAGCAAAATGGTATTTCTGAAAGGAAAAACATGGTACTAAAGGAGATAGTTAATTCCATGTTGTCCTATTCAAGACTGAGTCAAGGGTTCTAGGGTGAAGCTATGTTAACAACTTGCTATTTACTAAATAGGGTTCCCAACAAAAGGAACAAGGTTACCCCTTATGAACTCTAGACTAAAAGGAAACCCAACCTGAACTATCTCAGGGTTTGGGGTTGTAGGGCTGTTGTAAGACTCCCTGATTCAAAGTAGAAAATTTTGTGTGAAAGAGGCATTGAATGCATCTTTGTTGGATATGCTGAGGATTCCAAGGCATTTAGGTTCTATGTTATTGAACCTAATGAATCTGTTTCAATTAACTCCATAATTGAATCAAGGGATGCAATCTTTAATGAGAATAGATTCTCATAAGTCCCTAGACCAAGTCAGAGGATTCCTAATGGAACTCATGAAAATGGTGTATCAGAGGTCCCTGATGAAGAGCCATTAGTGGTCCTGATGAGGTTGTGATTCAACAACCTAAACCTGAGCTTAGAAAGAGCAAAAGGGTCAGGAATTCAAAGTCATTTGGACTTGAGTTTCAATTATACTTAATTAAAGGAACAATGGATGAGGTCTTTGACCAATACTCCTATTGCTTCATTGTTGAGGATGATCCCAAAACATTTGAAGAAGCAATGAAGTCCCAGGATATTGCTTTCTAGAAAGAAGAAATCAATGATGAGATGGATTCCATCATGGGCAACAACACTAGGGTGTTGGTTGATCTATCACCTGGTTGCAAACCTTTGGGTTGCAAATGGATTTTCAAAAAGAAAAGGAAGGTAGATGGAACTATTAAAAAGTTCAAGGCTAGACTAGTAATTCAGGGCTTTAAACAAAAGTCAGGAATAGACTATTTTGATACTTATGCCCCTGTGGCTCGTATCAGTACCATAAGACTGCTGATTGCTTTAGCACCTATTCACAATCTGATTATTCATCAGATGGATGTGAAGACAGCTCTCTTAAATGGTGAATTGGAATAGGAGATTTATATGAACCAACCTTAGGGCTTCATCATTACTGGCAATGAAAACAAGGTGTGTAAACTGATTAAGTCTCTGTATGGACTAAAGCAGGCACCTAAGTAATGGCATCAAAAATTTGATGAAGTGGATTTTTCTAGAGTATATATCATCTCTCTTGAAAACGATATGACTGTAAAAATATAGACCGTATATTATTCCCGGTATTGTTTGTATAAACTTTGATTAGTTCTTCTGATATCATTTGTTGGTACATTTAAGGACTTAAGGTTGTTGGAATTATGGGTGTGTGTGATTTTAATAATCAATGTCTTGATATATTTCCTTAATCATGTAGAGCTCACTTTCATATTGAAGTGTTTCGACTCTATATACCTCGGGTATCACGAAATCCTCAATCGAATAAAGAATTGCACTTTATGTCTAAGGCACGAGAGAGCAAACCAGTAATACACAAAAAGTTGTTGTGTAAGTTTTGTTTGGAAGATATCAAGTTTTTTATATTAACACAACCGAAAGATAGCTATTTTCGGTTACTAAGTGGTTGGCGGGAAAAGTCACAACTCTTGGTAAAACTTGTGTCTTTTGATGGGAAAAACTGGTTGGAGGGAAAAAACGGGTTAAGCTCATATCTAAAAAAGCGATACCCCAATAAAGGGCTATGCCCCATGACCTTGCAAGGGGGCGTGACCCTTGTGACCCCCGCACTTGGTTAACGTAGTATCAAGCTAGCTAGAACGAGTGTGCACTTTGCATCACCTAACTCAACTATGACCTACACTTGGCTTAAAAAAATCAAAACATAGCAAATTTAAAAACATGCAAATTACAAATACTTATTCATCGTCTTCGGAATCTTGTTTTTGTTTTCATTGAAGATGGTTCTGCCAAATATGCTCCATAAGGTCTAGTTGGAGTTGAGTATGCATTTCTCGGTCGCGTATTTCTTTTGCCTTGCAACGATGGGTATCACATCTGTCGACCCACCTTTCTTGCCTCATACGTGCTGACAAATCACACATTTCACCTTTCATGTAGTGAAAATTTTGATCTTTTAAAATTATGTTATGCAAAATAATGCAAGAATACATGATTCTATGTATCTTGACAAGTTTCATTTGACGTGCCGGTTGTTGTAGTATACTCCAACGTCCTTGAAGCACACCAAAAGTACGTTCGACATCCTGCACTTTCTTGTTTCCTTTTAAAATAACCATGTTTTTCATCAGTTGTTGACGAGAAGGATTTGATGAAAGTTGCCCATTGTGGGTAAATTCCGTCAACCAAGTAATATCCCTGTTCATACCTGGTTCCATTTACCATATAAGGTGCTCTTGGGGCAAGGTCAGCAAGAATGTCGTCGAATAATGGAGAGTTATCTAAAACATTAATATCGTTATTCGCCCCCGTCATCCCAAAAAATGCATGCCAAATCCATAAATCTTGCGAAGCAAAAACTTCAAGCATAATTGTTGGGCATTTTTTATCACCCCTACCAAATTGCCCTTGCCAAGCCACCGAAAAATTTCTCCATTCCCAATGCATGCAATCAATGCTACCAAGCATTCCCAGAAAACCATGCCACTCCTCATGTCTTTGATAAATATTTTGAATGTCGGACCATGTTGGTTTTCTTAAATACTCCGACATAAACAAATCAATAACACACTTGTTAAAATTATCAAGACAATCATGCGAAGTATGCTCACTCATTTGAAAATATTCATCAAACGCATCGGGTGCAGTGCCGTACGCCAATTGGCGTATGGCATCCGTACACTTCATAAGAACACTTAAAATCATTTGAACCGTAGCATCGGGTGATTGGCTAAAGAATTTAAAATGATCTGGATTAAATTATGAAGTATAACATTCAATACCTTCGACTATTTGTAGAAATAGTTTCCGGCTCATACGAAATATTCTTCGAAAATTCCGGTTCGTATACTTACAACCTTGAATGAAATAGTCATTACACAAATGTTCTTTGGCAAACTCACGTTCACGATATACCGGGTTACAAGTCACGCGAGGTTGAATTGCTGCTTGTTCCAACTGTTGCTGATATTCGTGCCCGGCCATAATAAAATCAAAGCCAGTTTCGTCATCTACGTCTGACCAATGCTGAGGTAATTCGTCACTTTGATTCGGATCCATTATGAATGATCAAGGTTTTTTTTTTGTTAGAGAGGAAGTATATAAACTTGATATTGAGTAGTGGAAGTGTGAAAAAAAATTGTGTGTTAATTGGGTATTTATAGTGGTGGGAAAATGGTCTTGAAATTTCTTTTAGGCAAACTAGCCGTTTGATGTTGAGGGGGTAAAGTGATTTTTTTTAAATGTAACGGTAACATTCCTGGGTGTAAGGGGTAGAAATAAATATATTTTTTTTAATTTTTATTGAAGCAGCAGCTTAACGCTGCGTTAGCTTCTTAACTTACACACGTTAACGCGAGCTTAACTCAGAAACACAGTATGGTTAACGCACCTTAACGCGCCTGCGTTAAGGCTTAACGCAAGTGGTGCGTTACCATACCCTTTGCTCTTAGTAGGAGGTAGGCTGGAAAAATAGGTGGGTAGGGTCGGGTCAATGCGACTTGGATCTAGCCAGGTGGGTTGACATTTTTATTTATTTATTTATTTTTAGTAAAATATGAAAAAAGTGAAGGAACATTATCTTTTTACCCGTTAGACTTGCCTAAACCCATTGGATAATTATTATATATTTTCATTTTAGATTTGCTAATGGGTGCCAAGTGGGCATTTCTTAAGACGTAAATGAATAGAAAGTTTGAGTATATTAAGTGAAAAATCACATGTAATTATAACAATTTAGAAGTTTAATTAGTGTTAATTAAATCCAGTTTTTATTCAAAAAGAAAGTTTGAATGTATTAACTACACGTTAAACGCATTTTTTTACATTTTATAAGATGTCCGGTAGGCACTCATAGCAAATCCCTTCTATCAAATATCCAATTAGACTATATACACGTGTGCAAAGTGATCAACTGCACATGACACGGGCGTCAAAGTTGATCCAGTTTACTGGTATATATAGGCCAACTTTAAGAAAAAACCTATTTTCATGTCATTTTCTTAACAAGTCAAAGACCATAGTCACACGGAACGTGGAACGCTCCGGTATAGAAACGAGAAACGGGAACGCGGTTCGCTAAGTCTCTAAAATTTGGTACGAAGGGGGTAGGCTTATTTTGGTAGGCTCCGGTTTGCTTTGGTCGATGTACCATATAATTTGATACGATGTACCCAATTTGGTACAATGTACCATATTATTCTTATACATATATACTTTTTAATAGGTATATATATTACATACATATTTTCAAACTTTTTTTAATTTTGTTATTAAATTTAATATTTTATACAAATGTTGTAGAATTTACATTGTGTGTGCATTTAGTTATATATTTGAGTAAAGCTAGACAATATTGTTGGGTCAAATTGAATAATATTAATATTTGACTAACACTTAACTAAGTTTGACCCCTTTTATTTTGACTAACCAATCATAATAAGTCTTTAGAGACATAAAAGTTATGGTCAACTATCTCAATTGAACTTTCGTAATAAGATACTAAAAAACCAATTTTGGGGTGTAACAAATCTACTCCCGTTATTAAGATTTCTTCCCCAAAATCTATTCATTTAAACTTTGCGACCATTCAAAAAACTTATCTACTTTCCAATCATAATTCTAGTTTAGAATGCCAAAACCCCATTCTTACATTGACACGTCATTCATGGTTTATGCGACCACGAACATATTATTCCATGGTCACTTTACTAAAACCGCACTATTTCTACTAACTTACACATTTTTTTTTCATTTTTTTTCTTATTGTTTTTTATAACACATCATTCGTATAATGTTTTCTGAAGTCAATTTATCATTTTACCACATCCTACTAGCATCACCATCGACTTCTATTCGCAATTATCTTATTCCTTACAACGTATAACTTGTTTTAGGTTTCACTTTTCTAACTCTTAACTTGTACTCGTTTTATATCAAATACACATAAGCCCACTCATTTATAACTGTTTATTTACATGGAAATGCGTCCCAACCCATGCAGTGAGATTGGACATAAGTTTAATACCTTCTTCCATAGGAGTACTAACTGGACCACAATCTTCATAGTAGAACTTTTGAGAATTTTCTCAATGTAGTGAGATTGTATAATCGTAAGACCTTTTTTCCTCACATTTAATTCTTATTCAAAAGAATAACATTCGTCTCCACCATATCTTTCAAACATATACTTACTTTTACGTCGAAGCTTGGTCTCAGAGATATACCCGAGGCAAGGCTAACGCATTTGTTACATCTATACAGGTACCCGAAGGATCTCGTCAAATAAAGTCCGGAGGATATTTCACACATTCTACACCATTGCAAAGAATTACTTCAACACCTTCAAAATAGAGATATCACGTCTTCCCATTCTCACATGCCTTGATGATCCATTTGAATACCGAATCTCTTCAAACCAATATTACATGCTATTTTCAAAGGTCTTCACACCAAATTCTGTCTCAATCTCATCAGCTGAATGAAAAACATTTAAAGCAGTCAGCTATTTTGCACTTGCAGAAACACATAAGCTGGAAAACATTTACAGCAGTCACATATTTCAGACATTCTTTTCTTTTGAACACCATAAGGTTAGGTCAACAAGTGAGGTTGGAAACTTCTGTGGGCCCCGCTCTTGGTTGTGGTGGTATCAAGCTAGCTAGAGTGTGCACTCCACACCATCTAACTCGACTATGAGATAAACCTTGCTAAGATCTTGATCTCAAGTAAATCACAATTACACAAAATATAAGTTATGGCCCTAAAAGTTACCAACATTTCTCCCTTATTTTGCTATGATCCTTGATCTACTACAATAAACAAAACAAACCAAACACATTATAAATGAAAATGTCTTAGAGATTGAGTTTTCACATAGTATATTCGAGAATCAAGGTGTCCCATTGATTAGTCCCTTAACTCATTTGAATACTCGAGATAATATACACATAATTTTCTACAAGTTTCTAATGTACATATACTTGCCATTATTATAATCCTTGCGTCCATATCCTTCATGAGCATATAGAAAACCAAGTCCTAGCTTCTTGAAGCGGCAAAATTCCATGCTCACGTAAGTAGTTCTTTTAGTCTTGCACTTGCAATGCAATTTTTCAAAAAGACTATTAAGAAGTTAAACTTCAATCTAACCTACTTGAAGTATGAATACATACCCTGGGATGATATGACGTGTTCAAATCTCTAAGTGTAAGCTTTCCACATTGAATTTAGCTTCTAACGTTCTATTAGAATGGAATTGGGTGTCTCACAGTTAAAAATTTAGATGGACTTTAATCCCATTACTATAGCCGACTTGTGCATTAAGTCGGCGGTAAATCCTTCAGTCAAGTGATCTGCCAAGTTGTGTAGTGAGATTGCGTAATTGTAGGACCCTTGTTCTCACGTTTAATTCTTATTCGAAGAATAACATTCGTCTCCCCCATATCTTTTATAGAAAAATTTGATGACAAAAACTCTTTAGTTTTATCAACTTGGTTATTACCAAATATTAACATGTCCTCAACATACAAGCATATGATGACTCATTTACTAGATTCATCAAATTTCTAGTATACATACTTGTGTGATTGATTCAAGACAAGTTTATTAGACAAAACAAGCTCATCAATTTTTTGATGCCACTGTTTAGGTGCTTGTTTGGCTTCCATGCCTTATCTCCCTCAAAGTCTCATTTTTGAGTCCATACAACAATTTAATTAACTTACACACTTTATGCTAATTACATGTCATAACAAAACTTGTGGTTGCTTCATATATACCTCCTCTTCTAAATCACCACTTACAAATGTTGTTTTGACATCCATTTGATGGATCACCATATTATGAATAGTTGTTAAAGCTATCAACAATCTAATAGTGGAGATACGAGCAACTTGGTAAAAGTTGTGTCTTTTGGCGCTGCACAAACTCGGCTAGGGGAGGCTTCCCCTAGAACCCCGCTCGCTCTCTTGGGAGCGGGACCTCGACAAGGGGCCCTGCCCCTTGACCCCGCAAAGGGCGGTACCCCCTTGACCCCACACTTAATTGTGACAGTAGCAAGCTAGATAGAACGATTGTGCACTCCGCACCTTGTAACTCGACTATGAGCAAATCCTGGCTAAGTCTTTGATCTCAAGTAAATTTCAACTACACAAAAATATAAGTGAGACAATAAAATCACCAAAAATATAAGTGATAGACGACAATAAATGTACATAAAACATGGGACTAACAAGGAGCCTTAAAATCGGTCTCATCAAATCAAGTGAAATGGCCTATAACCCACAGATATTGACAATAACAAAAGTGCCTTTCCAGCAAATATGTAACTTCATAGAGAAACCATTTAGAGTAACCTAAACTATTGCATATAATTAGGGGGAAAAAATGTTGCATAGTCTTAGAAAAAATAAAAATAGTTATAAATACAAATTCAGCTATTGTTGGTCAATGTTATTTTTTTTTTATTTTTTTTTCATTACACCTTTTGTTACACAATCCAACTACGAACTTTGTTTGTGTTATCAAGAAAAATAGACGAGGTCACACGATTCTAGACTTCTTAAGTGTTACTAAAAAAGATCCAACTATAAGTTACACTTTGAAATCTGCATCTTTAGAAATATCACGTTGCTTCAAGTGCTATAATATCCGAATGAAGAAATCATTTATATCATGTATGATTCATAAGTTTCTAAAGTTCGGATGATCAATGCGGCAGAAATACAACAAGCATGCCTTCAAAATGGAGGTACCACGCCTTCCCATTCTCACATGACCTTGATGATACATTTGAATACCGAATCTCTTCAAACCAATATTACATGCTGTTTTTAAAGGTCTTGACACCAAATTCTGTCTCAATCTCTTCAGCTGAATGAAAAACATTTAAAGCAGTCAGCTATTTCAAACTTGCAGAAACACATTTATCACCAAGACATGAAAATACAACTGAATTTTAAAAGACTTATCCAAGCAGAAAAAGAAAGCGTTGATAATTCATTGAAACTTCCAACCCGTTTCCTATTTAGCTAAGTTTTGCGATTTGGTCCATTCAACCCACAATAAGCTGTTCAATGTGCCAACAGGCCTCTTGAATGGATTTGTCCATTTGGTTTCAATATGGTGATTGGTATTGACCATGATTATGCAGTGAAATTTAGAATAGAAATAGGGACAATGTTATACAGAAAAGTAGGAACTTGTACACGAAATATTTGGAGGGAAAATAATAAGATAAGTAACTGTTTTATTGATGATATGTCTGACAATACAAAGGTACTATATATATGTTGTGAACAAGCATGTTTAAAAGGTGTGATGGTTCAGATTTGGACCGTAAGGGACACACCCTTTCATGAGTAACTGCCACAACGAAATCCTAACTATAATAACTGTTATAAACTGTCAAAATGACAGGTCATCTATGCTATGTATTCAACCTTATTGGTTGAATAGATGTCGGTTAATAATACATGATATAATTGTCTTTATAAAACTTAGAAATATGAGAGCATTTGGGCTTTGAAATCCAATACACACCCCTAAGTTCAAATGCTTGAAACTTCTGTCCTTGATGTGGTCAAATGATGATGGTAAAATCATCATGGCTGTCTTTGTCTTCCATCTTCCCTTCCCTTTTAATACTTGCTTCTCCTTTTGATGAGTGCTGAGATGAAATGGCTGGCTGTTGTCTTTGAGATCTTGAAGCTTCAAGCAAAAGTGTTCAATCTTTTTATTCCCTTGAATGTTCAATGCAGTGGGTTGAGTCACATGGTCTTCTCGACCTTCATGGCATTTTTCTTTGCATTTGAAAACAGGTTCATCTGTTTCATAGTGTGATACCCTGGCTGTGTTATAGTAACAACTGAAAACATTCAAATATTGATTGTATAGTCTTTTATCTCTTGACCATTTTTCTTTTGTAAGCCAAAAATCTCAGCAATATAAGGAAAAATCATTTGAAAAATGTACACTGAGGTAACCCCCTAGTGTCTCAACAAGTTTGTGGAGGTCATTAAATGGATCTCTTTCCCATGTATTGTGGGTGGTAAGGGTCCTGGTAAATCTTTTTTAAGATAGACATTATAAAACCACTTATAGACTTTAATGAACTTTTCTCTGAATTTATCCCATTCCATTCCTGACTAACTAACTAGCAGATCATCTTTAATTAAATCTAGGAATGAAATATAATCATTAAAAGAATTGATAGGAGTTGGAAGATGTACACCTTTCACAATGACATAATCATTGTCTTGTGATTTGTTAGATGAATTAAATGGACACATGTAGTCCATATGTCCTTCTTCTTCACATATATTGCATATGTGTGAGAAGGCTACTGCTTTCTGTTGGTGTGTCTCCTTGTCCTTGTTCTGAGAATCTTCATCAAGCATTTTAAAGAAACTTTTCATGTATTCATTTTGCCTGTGGTTCATCTTATTCTGATCAAAAGTGCAGTCTGATGGGTTGAGGAACATAGGAATAGGCTTGCACCTATTTCCATTGAAGGTTAGTTCCAAACCTTGTGCCTCCAACTGTCTTGTGGAGAGTATGTTGAGAGATACATTTGGTGTGAAGTACACACCAGGGATGATGTAAATCTACGATCCAAATTTGATCTATATCTCTCCAATACCATGCAGAAACATCAGTTTCTTTTGGTCTTCAATTTTCTCAACTGAGAATTTCTCCTTCACTTTCGAAAACAGATTCAAGTTAAAGCAAACATGTTTATTTATTTTTTTGCTTACATACCAAATTTGATTCCATCCTTGTTCATCAGTTCCCTCCACTATAAAGTCTGTGGATAAGTGGATGAATTCAGGGTATGTTATCTGAATCAGTGGTGAATTGGTGATGATTCCATGGCCTGCATCTTCTGTAAGACTATCTTCCTTTGGACAATTTCTTGCTATATGTCCTTTTAGCCTGCACTTAAAACAGATGCAGTTCTTGTGTCTCTCCAAAGTTGCTTTCTTCTGTGTTAACTTATTGTTATACACATGGATCTCCCCTAGTTTCTTTTTCAGTATCCTTGCAGTCCTTTGATAATTGTTTGATACAATTTCCAAGTGTTGATTCATTTCTTCTCTTGATCTGCCGTTGGATGAATTCATGATGAGATCTGTTGGCATTGATCCTCCCAGGTTTTGTACTCTGATGCAACATGTTCAATGTGCCAACAGACCTCTTGAATGGATTTGTCCATTTGGTTTCAATATGGTGATTGGTATTATTGACCATGATTATGCAGTGAAATTTAGAATAGAAATAGGGACAATGTTATGCAGAAAAGTAGGAACTTGTACACGAAATATTTGGAGGGAAAATAACAAGATAAGTAACTATTTTATTGATGATATGTCTGACAATACAAAGGTCCTATATATTGATGGGTTTATGATATATAAAATACAATAAAACATAAAGACATCAAGAGTACACAGCGGAAGACTAAAGATCATAACAAATAAATTAATTAGCGAAAGTATGCATAACGTACCTCTTGCGAATATCAAATCTCTTGAGCAAGACCAAGAAGTGGATTAGAGTTGTCCTTACCTTTCTACAACTCAAACCAATATGGTGTAAGAATAGTGTCTTACTACCACGTTCTTGTACCTGCAATTAACCAACGAATCAGCGATTGCTAGATCTAACACAAGTCCTCGTTTAAGAAAAGCGAAACCAAACTCCCTTACTTGGGGTGTTCGGACGAATATGGGACAGAGAGAGAGAGAGAGATCTAGGGTTAATTGATGCACAAGTGTATGAAACCCAGAACCTAACCCTCTTTATATACTAGTAGGAAACTTTGGGAACAAGATATGATTTAGGGCTTGGGAAGCCCCCTTGGCGACCATGAAGAAAGCCCAAGGAAAAACCCATAACTTTTCCAAGTTTTCATTTCTAGTCCTTTCTCTTTTCATTTAACGGTCGTTAGTCATTTTCCATTAAATACTTAACGATCGTTAACCGGACTTAATGTGCAATAATTAATCGTAAACATAAACATTAATTATTAACTTTAATTCTCATTCGCTAATGTGTGCAATCCGTGGTCACGAGTTCGAATCGGACATTCACATGTTTGTAAATATATACATTTCAACGACTCCCACTTGGATATGTTTACAAAGCGTGAAATGACATTGGTTAGCGTCTAGCAACACGCCAATGCCCCGGTACAACTCGTGTATGGTTTTACGGAGAAAACCAAGTTTGATGATTCATCATCATATTCATCCTTTGTTTCTAATACCATGTTAATAAGAATATGGATCTCACTCATTTCTTAATTAACTATTACATTTCTCGCTTTATATGATTTATTAAGATTACCAATTCTTCTAAATAGAAGACCTTGGGTATGGCCATACAAACATCTTAACAATCCTACGAGGGGCCCGGTAGTATTATACTTCAAAATAAATTTGAAGGAAACAAATCCCATTTTGACTACAAGCGAGATTCATAAATTTCGCAACACTTACGAAAACAACCCTTATAACTACCGATTCGTATAGCGTTAGATTGCTTCACAAAATGCACTACATCCATGACCTATCTACGGTATCTCAAGTCGGGAGGATAAATATTCATGATATACTTAATGACAAAGATCCATAAAGTATTATCATGCGGGTGGGATAAGTCCTATATTCAATTCATTGAATATCATCGAAATTAGTCATGCTACGCATCAATATACTTTCAAGTATATTCTAACTAATACTCGGTTGTCTTAATTCAATATCATTCCCATGTTATTGATTGACAACGGACTATTTAGAATAACTTAAGTTATTCAAGGATTTAAACATGCAAATACAAGACACAATATTATAAATGAAATTAAACGTATACCGTACTTTAATTCATTAATAATAATTGTTCAACATCCTTTATCCAAATACTAAATAGATCAATGCATGATAATACTAGTTAATGAATTTTGCCACAAGTCATGAAAATCATACTTGTTGACAAGGCATAATTTCAATTAACTTTGATCTATAGGAATTTTGAGAATACTTATTTCAAGAATTCAATAAGTGACTTTCTTGTATATGTTTACACATATCTTGATATTGTCATATCATTCCATAAGGTGCGTGATAACTTTGAACCACCCTTTTATGACAATTATCTTTCAAAACTTTAAAGTTTTAAAGTATTCTTTATTCATTAATGTATAATGCAACTATGCTCTTAGATGAGCATAACTAGTCAACATGGTCATCATCAAGGATACCATGACTAGAATTGAGTGTCATCTCAATTATACCAGCATCATTGTGTACAACAATATGCTCTTTAAACATCCGTAAACTTTGAATATTTATTTGTTTGGTGTCATCCAAACCTCAAGTTTGTTGACTATGACAATTACACAACAATTGTCGTATAGAATCTGGAAGCAACTCCAGGCTGAGGAATGCAATTCTAAATCAAACATAAATATTACAATATTGTTAAATCATCTTGTAATCAAGCATGATACAACAACCTTATACACAACATGATGTTCATGATGAATCTTCAAGTTAGACTTTAAGATCTCATTCATATACTATCTTGTCAAAGATATGTACTCATCATGTTCTATTAGACTCATTTATTTACGCATATGTTTATAATAATAAACATATATTCCAAGGTTGTATATATTATTTCCAAATCTTACAAAGCGAAGTTTCATTCCCAACTAAAACTTAATTTAAGTGGAATATAGTTGCCCATACAACATATAAGATTTAAGAAAAATAAATAATACTCCCACTAGCTTTCGGGAATACTTATGAGCAATCTTATTTTAATTATTAAATCAAACATGGATTTAATATTAAACATAAGAATCATCTCTAGATGCATGCATATATCCATTCATGGATTCTTGCGATCTGTACATATTCAAAGATTATTTGAATTCATAAACTACTTTGTATTACTTATCGTCCTCGCAAAAGTAATTCACAACAAAGAGTTTTGATATTCATTGTCAAAATTTCATATCAATGAAAGTAAGTATGACAATTATAATCTTTATACTTCTATTTAATGTATCTAGAAAAGATTATTCAATCATAGTTAATTGCTTAAATATGATTAATATTATTATCACTAGACATGCATTAAATATGTGTACAATATTGTCCATATGATTTCTACAAAAATTTAAACCACTAGGGTTTCCATCCTTTGAAGAAACTCATTTTGATTATTAAGATAAACCAAGTATCTAAAGTTGATTATCTTTATGGACAACATCTCAACATTCATAGTATGATTGATTTACCACAATTCAACATTTGGTAAATTCATCATCATGATTAACAGGCTTACCATGATCCTGTAACTCATAATCCTCGGCATATTAAATATCTGAGATATCCTTACGGATCTATGAATGACAATTCCATCATATTGAGGTCTATCATTTACATGTTTTAACCTCATCATGATATTTGTTAGTGTATTTTAGAAGATTATGTATTTTGTAATTTAATCTTTCAAGATCTAAAAAACTCCCACTTGCCTTTAACAATTTAAAGATTACATTTAAATAGTTTAGCGAGTAGAGCAACAATACATTGTTCTCTTTTGGGACATTCTGAGAACACATTAACAGTTCACGACATTAGTTTGTTACAACTCACTCTACAAGTAGTTTAACAAATTCAGAACTTCATTTATAAGACTTAATGTGATTCATCACATTCCATAAAAAATGGTGTCTTATTAATCTTCTAGGTTGGAGTCTAATTGAGTATATCCAATCTATACTCAATCTACTAACCTTGATAACGTTTTGGAAGAAACTATAGTTATCTTGAATCAAACAATGCCAATAGATTTTGATTCTTCTAAGCGAACATACCATAAAACTATGGTATTTCCTTAGAATTAATATTGTAAGATTAATCTAACAATATTTAAGATAACCATCTACTCTTTCGTTTATCCTATTTACCAACAAAGTAAAACTTAATGGTACAATAGAATTACCAAATCAATTGCATGCATTATAACTCAAGTATTTTGACCAAGTCAAAAGACATAATGATTATAATCCCACTATCGTTATAAGTCATTGATCAACTCATTGACTTTATGCATATGTCTTAAAACATAGCAAGTTAATGTCTTACTTTATATTGTAAGTCTCGTATTAAAGACTTCATGTTTGTGACTTTACAAAGTCATAAACATGTATAATTAAAGTAATTATGAACACCACATCGGGTTTCAATTAATAATTTCAAGTTAATATTTACTACATATATTTAAGTCATTCAACGAATACTTAAAATCAAAGTAGTATTAGATTACTTCATTTAATTATGTCATTCCATGAAAAGTTCAACGAAAGCGCAAAATCATCCATGCTCGTTCTCGCGACACGTGGATATTTTACCTTGAGCTACAATCTAGTTCACGTTCTCACGTAACGTAAATTGTAATTACAAGTGTTACTTAAATATTGAATGACATAAATATTTAAAGTAGTCTTTGTTATCATCTTGACACATGTTACGAATATGGCAATCATACACATTAAAATGTATAATTCCTATTAGAGCGTAACTCTCTTACATTGCGATCAAGAGAATCCATTTAAATCATATTTATATGTGTTGTACCTTGCACACAATAAAGATTTCTCCCACTTGTGCATGGAACAACATCATGTAGCGAGATAAACAACACGATACACGTTCGTTTATTTGATTAATATGATTTGTGTCATAGATATAACAAGTAGATGTAGGACTATATTGTTTAGTAAGGAAGCGCATGACAATCCTTAAAAACATAAGTGCCTACAATTGGAAAGTAATTATCTACATGATATTCAAGAGATAATTTTGATTACTACGTGACAAATAAGGCTTGTAGCTCCCTTGAATTAGAAATCATTTCAACAACTTCTTATCGATAATGCAACACAAATGCTCCCACTAAATTTGACAACATTGTAAGTGTTGCATAACCGGTGAAAACAACTTGCTTGCTTTTTACTTTCCTACACCTTTGAAGAACCATACGTAATCATTACTAAGGTATTAAAGGTGTATTCTACTCTGTGAATGATGGGTTATCCATCAATGTTATTAACGAAAAATTAGGTATGCAATTTCTTCCTTAATGAGCCTATCATGCCCATAATGGTATGTAGCACCTTTAAAGGTTAAAGCAAAACAACTAGATAAATAATTCTAGTTTGCCTTTTACCAATTTTCGCGGTAAATAGTCTAACTTCTAATTTTAGTAACTCATATACATGTTTTCCAGTTAACCAACATTCATGTTTGTTACAAAAGGATTCATTCACCAAATGAGGGTAATGAAATCTTTATGGAAAATAAGATGTGCAATTCATTGCTATGAGTTACATTAGAATTTAGACAATTCAAATCATAATCGTTTGTCTTTTTCGGTAAATTATTCTCGATCAAACATTTGTTTGAAAGCAGAATGGATCAATTTACTGATCAAAGACTAAACCTCGTTTACGGTTAAATGTTGCATTTATACATTCAAAAGAATTACAAAATTCAATTTTAGTATTTTCGATAATTTTCCTTTTCAATAAACAATTAAATACCCAAGGTTCATATTCATATAACCAATTAATATTTATTGAAAACTAGGATCCAAATTGTCATAATCTCATTACATCGAGTTGATCATTAGTAATGAACCTTATACAAAATGGTAGAGCTTTTGCTCAATTGCCAATATCAATTGCAATTCCTAGATTTATGGGATTTACATATAGCCAATTTCAATCGCCATGTAAACATGTTTTATCCCATCTTATGCCTTGAGTTGCCGGTTCTCACCGCCTAACTCAATTAAGTTGTCCAACTTAAGCGCAAAATCGTCCATGCCCGTTCTCACGACACGTGGACATTTTACCCTTTGATTACGATCTAAGTCACGATCTCACGCAAATAAAAAGTAATCTTAGGTGTTTCCGTTTCGTTGGATGGCATATAACTTAAATTAAAGGGTAATAATTTTGATGTCAAATCAAATATGTACAAAGATGTCATGCATTCATCTTTGTAGCATAGTTTTTATTAAAACATTTATATCTTGTTTTAATGTATAAGCTTTTCATCATCAAACTTTAATTGAGGTATTGGGTTCACCAATCAAGGAATTAGTGTTAATTATCATCCATTATACCGTACTTTTGCATAAGTGTAAACACTTAGTGTTTGGATAATTACCACGAAGTGGCGCATGGAATTAAAACTAATTCGCCCTTAAGATGAGCTTGCACATTTAATGGCTTACTAAGTAGCTCCATTCGAACTTACGAGGGGAGAGGACCGTGCACGCGCTAAAGCACAACCTTAGACATCCTTTCGGTGTATTTGTGCGCATTTCTTTAAACCCTTTTATTAGTTCATTCTCATGGATGAGCCGTTCGGTCATTTGTACCAAAGTCATCATCAATTAAAGCGATTATGATTACTATTCTTAAAAATACATGTTTCACCATTGTTTAGGTCGGTTTATTTTTCTTGTAAAAATACCCTTGTTACATAACAAACAAGCAAGTATTTGAAAAAATAAACAAATAAACAATGAATGCATAACAAATAAAAGCCATGCATATCAAATAGCCACATGCAAACGGTTTGATAAATCTTATTAATAACCAATTCTAGATACGTCAATATGCATATATTTAATTAAGACTTCCACCGTTTTCATCTATGTACAAGGTGAACCACATGCATCGATTCATCGATTGCGTAAGTCAAAACTCTATATATACCACATAGCACATAATAGATTAAATAATAATTATTGAGGTCTTCCCCAATTTTAGATCTATCATAATTTAGTGTATATCACTTAAACATGAAAGACATACAATAAAAGCGGATCCATGATAAAACATGCAGATAATTATCATGGACATAAAATTACATAACAATTAATGCAATTAAGCGAGTTACGCATATACACATAAAGTTGCATGCTTCTTAGGGTTTCTAATCCAATTAAAACAATAGTTTACAAAACCCTAATTAGGGCACCAAATAAAACGCCCCCCTCAAAATTAGGGTTTAGGTTTTGCAAACCCTAGATCTAAGCATACAAATAATAACACATTCATGTTTATTTTAATTATGTGTTTCAGTAATTAATTACTTGTTATACAAGGCTCGTGATACCACTGATGGGTTTATGATATATAAAATACAATAAAACATAAAGACATCAAGAGTACACAACGGAAGACTAAAGATCATAACAAATAAATTAATTAGCGAAAGTATGCATAACGTACCTCTTGCGAATATCAAATCTCTTGAGCAAGACCAAGAAGTGGATTAGAGAGTTGTCCTTACCTTTCTACAACTCGAACCAATATGGTGTAAGAATAGTGTCTTACTACCACGTTCTGCACACACGAATTAACCAACGAATCAGCGATTGCTAGATCTAACACAAGTTCTTGTTTAAGAAAAGCGAAACCAAACTCCCTTACTTGGGTGTTCGGCGAATATGGGACAAGAGAGAGAGGAGAGATCTAGGGTTAATTCAATGCACAGTGTATGAAACCCAAGAACCTAACCCTCTTTATATACTAGTAGGAAACTTTGGGAACAAGATATGGTTTAGGGCTTGGGAAGCTCCCTTGGCGGCCATGAAGAAAGCCAAGGAAAAACCCATAACTTTTCCAAGTTTTTCATTTCTAGTCCTTTCTTTTTTCATTTAACGGTCGTTAGTCATTTTTCCATTAAATACTTAACGATCGTTAACCGGACTTAATGTGCAATAATTAATCGTAAACATAAACATTAATTATTAACTTTAATTCTCATTCGCTAATGTGTGCAATCCCGTGGTCACGAGTTCGAATCCGGACATTCACATGTTTGTAAATATATATTTCCAACATATATATGTTGTGAACAGGCATGTTTAAAAGGTGTGATGGTTCAGATTTGGACCATAAGGGACACACCCTTTCATGAGTAACTGCCACAACGAAATCCTAACTATAATAACTGTTATAACTGTCAAAATGACATGTCATCTATCCTATGTATTCAACCTTATTGGTTGAATAGATGTCTGTTAATAATACATGATATGATTGTCTTTATAAAACTTAGAAATATGAGAGCATTTGGACTTATGAAATCTAATATAAGCAAAACAAACCAAAGATGACCCATTCATTATCGAATGAGTTGAAATTTTCCCACCTCTAATGAAATGTCATCCATTTGACAACAAAACTGGAACTGTTAGCTAAATTCTAACCACAAAAAGAGATTCTAGTGCACAATTATAAGTGTGACAAAATCGTATATCAATAACAAATCCTTTCTCGCTCCTCCAACCGTTTTTCGTGCCAAAATGCCTCCATTAAAAGCCAATAAAAGCTTCAATTATTCACCATTTTAAATGAATTTTAAATCCTAAACTGATAGTTCGATTCTAAATTCAATTCTACACATTTCGATATAGTTTTTAGTTGTCAATTTTGAATTTTTGAATAATAGTGATTGAACAGCGTGCTTCAAAGAGAGTGAGGAAGAAATTGTTGATGAAAATGTGGGGTTGAAATGGATAATGATGACGTCAGCAATGGGGATGATGATGGTGGGGAAAAAGTGCCTAATGGTGAATTTGGGGATAGAATGGATGTTAGTGAGACTAGGGGTGTAACTGAGCTGAGCCAAGCCCGAGCTTGACAAGGCTCGAACTCGGCTCGAAAACAAAAACTAGGCTCAAGCTCGGCTCGATAGCTCGTCAAGCTTTAACCATCTAGGCTTGAGCTCGGCTCGATTCGATTAGAGCAAAGCTCGAGCTTTGTAGCTCGAATATATGTACATAAATACAGGATTACACATTTACACCCTATTCCAACTCTGAACAAGTTGATTAAGGATTTGAGACTTGAGACTCAAAAGAAGAACAATACAATCTGATGCCAATGAATAAAATCATATAAAGACTACAAAGGGACATGAGCCAATGAATCATATCTAACTTGGACAAATGTGACTAAATTGACACGATGCCACACATTCAAGAGTCGAAGATGAAAGCAGTCTAACATTAAAATGAAACATAATCGATAAATATTAGTTAAGGTTCGAATATAAAATAGTTCAACAAAATATATTAACCAGGCGTCATAAGCTTCATAGATCTTGAATACTTGAGCAAAATGATTTCCATAACTTGAATACTTATTTATAGTTAGGTTAATATTCAAATTAACCCTTATTTACTTAAAGCTTGAAAAGCTCGATAAAGCTCGAGCCGAGCCATCAAAGCTCGAGCTCGACTCATTATATGTTTCGAGCCAATATATTGGGCAGAGCTCGGCTTGAGCTTGATAAAGCTCGACTCGATCGAGCCAAGCTCAAGCTCGAGCTCGAGTTGCTTGATAAAAGCTCGGCTTGTTTGCACCCCTAAGTGAGACTAACGATGCTATTGATACTGGGAAAGTTGGGAACACTGCTCAAGGATATGCACAGGTATTTTCATACACTTATATCTATTTTCATAATTTATATTAACACTTAATCACTGATATTCTTTGAATGTTGGAATTGGAAAGTGATACCTAGTGGTGAAAATAAGTTTGAAGTCAGAAATGGTTATGAGGGATTTAGAAATGGTTAAGCACTTGTAGTTGTAGGTCTGGTATACCATGTGAACATGCGTGTGTAGCTATATATTTTGCTGAAGATTATATTTCCGATTGGCATGGTAAGGATATGTTTGTTGCTGGATATACTCCTTACATTGAGGGAATGAATGGCATGGATCAATGGCCATCCACATAGTATCAAAAATCATTCCCTCCAAATATGTGGAAAAGAAGGACATAACGTGAGGGGTTTTCCAACAAAGAAGGAAGGTGTTAGGAAGGTAATTTTTTCAGATGTAGTTGCTGGTTTTACCGTTGCTATCCCTCAGGTTCTTTAGTCACAATTTAGTGAAAATGAGAAAATTACATAGCTAAGCTCGAAATCCTATAGACATTTCCTTTTAGAACAAAGAGTAAGCAAAACAAACAAATATTCAAATCGCTAACTGAAAAACTATCAAACAGCAACAGCAAACCAGTCTCTAATAACTTGATGCATCAAACAGCTTTGTCTTCACTCCTTTGGCCATATCATTTGTTAAGGCGAAGTAGTCTCATCTTTCAGGATTCACCAGCCTCCATCCAAATGATACACCAACTCAATTCCACCAATGAACTACCGGTCAAAACACCATAAACATACAATGACCTCTTTTGACTCTGCAATACTGGCAATGTATTCACGTTCCCAATGCTTGTTTTCCCTGAAATCATGATTGGCAAACCAACTTTATCAGAATATTAACTACACTGCAAGTCAATTTGGGCATTGCAAATCCCGATATTCAAAACTGTATTCGAATGAACGTTAGAAAGAGAGAGACATCTGAATTTGTTAAGAAACGCGTAAACTATTGTAATTAAAGCCACTTCAGGTTTGACTTTAAATAGGTTTATGACCAAAATTTATTTTTGAAATTGTAAAATAAACTATTGTAATTAAATCAAAGAAAACTTAATTAGTTGGTTAAAAAATATACTTACTAGGATAATTATCTCAAGATGTAACTAATTAACTTGTCACATTTTGTGTTGCGTAGTTGACCTTTTTTTTTTTTGCTATTATAACACCAAAGTTTTAAATTGGACTTTTCGGTGTATTTGTGACCATTTTACCGCTACTTTAGTTTTCACTACCCTATTAACAATGATGGGTAAATTGGTCATTGTACATGAACAAAATATAAAAAGTGTCATGTTAGATCAATTTTCAAATAATTATCCCTAAATAAAAGAAGTTAAACGGCATAGAGAGAACATACCTTCATATTATGTTTGTGACTCCTCGTCTATTTTGATGCAGGGGATATGTGAGATTCTGGGCCAGTAGGAGCCTCCTCTACAGCATCTTTCTTTCATGTCTGGACATCCCCTAATTTCCAAACTCAAAAGTGAAGGCAACAACTTTTCTGGTAGATCTTTCATCTTTGGGCATTCGTAAATTTGAAGACGTTGGAGGGAGGTGAGGTGTTGGAGTCCCTCGGAAACTGTTTCCAACTTATCAAAACTTTGAATGCAAAGTCTAGTAAGAGAAGAAGGAAGATGAATATGAGACAATTGACTCCAATTAGTGGCTTCTTCTTTTTCTTTTGAACCCCATAAGGATAGGTCAACAAGTGAGGTTGGAAACTTCTGTGGGCCCCATTCTGAGATGGGCTTCTTCAACGGCCCGATTCCAAGCTCACGCAATTTTGGAGGCCAAACCCCAGTTGGAACATCCATACTTGGACAATTTAATATGAACAGATCAGTTAATGAGGCGAGACTCTGCAATTGGAGGTCTGCAAATAACGACTCCTCCATACTATTACAATCATGTATAAACAATGCCGTGAGGTGAATAAAGTTACCCCTAAAATCAATGATCGATGCCACATTTGGATGATCTTGTATCCATACATCTTCAAGCATTGGCATGCTTTTGCTGTTGATAAGTAACATATTCTTCTTTCCTCCTTCTACCAACTCCTCCTTTATCATTAGTTTTTCACACTTGCGAATGGTAACTGACTTGAGCTTCTGCCCTCCCATTCCCGTTGAGAAGGAGACACATGTAACTGAATCACAAGAAAAGATAACCAACGTCTCAATGTTGTCAGGACAACTTAAATGCTTGAAATTTTTACAATTCCATACCTCTAACGAGCTAAGAGATGTTAGGAGGTTGCTCCCATAATTGTACTCCTCATCTTTCTCCCCTAAACTCACCATATTTTTACAATCCCGTACATACAAAATCCTTAAATTCACGAGAACCTTACTACTTGCCTCTGCTTCTTTTGATTCCCACAGGTATCTTATTTCATCACATTTTTTAACAATCAATTCTTCAACCGCCTTAAGATCCAATATAACATCTCTCCACACCTCATTAGTAAGCCCTGAAATAGATCTTATTTCCAACTTGGTGACTGATGGAGCTGCGTGCACCAGACTTCTCAACAAACCAACACCACATTCATTTATTCTCAAATCCCTCAATGAAAGTAGTGGTGCTTTAAGTGAGACTTCAACCAAATTTGGACAATTTATAATATGGAGCTCTTTCAGGCATGAAAACACAGAATCTCCAACCCCACTTCTACCATATGTTGACCAAACCTCCCACCTCGGCATACCTTTAAACTTTAGAATTTCAAGTGAAGGAAATGCAACATCAGTCCCAAGAAACTCTAAACCCACATCTTTCACATCATCCATGTCTAGGATTGATAAACTCTTAAGTGACGGTAGTTGCCCGAGTGGTGGTAGAGATGTACACTTTTTACAGCCATGTATAGACACACGAGCCAACTTACGGAAAGAGGGTTCCCCAACCCATTTGGGAAACTCTAAACCCAGATAGTTCACAATGCCTAGCCTCTTCAAACAATCATTATTTGGCTTCAATGCATCAAGGACGTCATTATCAGTAGTCTCCTTTCGGGAAGCATATGATACGTCACTCCATTCAACCTCTAACTCTGTAAGCCTCTTTTGTGATAAGTCTGCTTCTCGTGCTTCCGTTGCGTTTTTTACTTTCTCAAGGCCCTCTATGGAAACTTTCCCATGAAGATTCTCAAAATCTTTAAGTTGGGTTATCGAAAAATCATTTTCTCCTCCAATAATGATTTTTGAAAGAGTTTGCAAGCTTTTCAACTTAGCGACCCCTAAAGGCAAGTCTTTTAAAAGCGGCGTATCTCTAATGTCTAGATGCCGCAAACTTTTAAGCTTTATGAAGTTGTTGGGAAACTTAGTTAAACGAGAACAACCAAAAAGGATTAACGTCTCTAAGTTATAGAGATTACAAACATTTTCTGGAACATGTGTGATTTTAGTTTGAGATAAATTGAGATAGCGTAAATGCTTTAATTTACCAATCGACTCTGGAACCTCGCTTATCTCATAACCACTCAAACTTAAAACCCTTAAGAATTGCAACTCAGGGAGTAAGTCAACCAAAACCTTATTCGACAAGTAGTTATGTTGCCACCTTTCTTTCACCCCTATAGACAATAATGTTCTCAAACCTTTAGCTCCTTCGATCCCCTCAAACTTCTTGTACCCCCCAAACTTGTTGCAAGCTCCATAATTCTCACAAGAAAAAGACATATGGCGACACTTATCTAAAGTTTGTTTCCTCACATTCTTTCCAATTTCCTGCTCTAACCTTAAAAAGAAATCTCCGGCAACAGATGTGGCCAAATCGTTCATAAGATCATGTATAACAAACAAAGACTCGTCATTAGGTGAGCGTTGAAAAAATGACCGTGATAACAATTCATCAAAGCATTCGTGACCCAAACGTTCTACTGTTGACTTGCTTAGACGTATTCGGTGCAAAAATCCTTCTGCCATCCAGAGCAGAACCAAATCTTCCTTGTCAAATGCATAGTCCTTTGCGAACAATGAACAATATGCAAAGAGCTGCTTCAAATCAGCAGGAAGTTCACGGTAGCTTAGTCTAAGAGCAGGAATAATTTCATCCCCCTCTTTTAACCTCCATATCTCACTATCCACTATTTCCTTCCATTCGAGGGCATCCCTTTTTGTCCTCATTAACCCTCCAAGTGCTATTAAAGCCAGAGGCAAACCTTCACATTTTTTAACAATGCCTTCACCATGTGCTTTAAATGTTGGATGGGAGTCAAAATTATTTGCACCCAACGCATGTTGAGCGAATAAAGACACAGCATCATCTTGGGATAAACGTTGCAAACGGTTTGAATTATCATAACCCAACTTTTTCAGTAATTGCTCCTTCCGAGTTGTCATGATAATTTTACTTCCGCGAGAGCATGCATGAAATGGACGTACTAAGGTTTCCCAATCCTCACGGCTTTCACTCCAAACGTCATCTAAAATTAGTAGAAACCGTTTATCCCTTAGTTTATCTCTGAGAGCTACTTGAAGGAGATTTAAATCTACAAATTTCTTATCTTCCCCACTCACAGATTGGAAAATAATTGTACTTATTTGGAAGCTATCCCACTCATATGAAACACATACCCATGCCTTGAGTTCGAAATGATCCTTAACTTGCTTTTCATCATACAAAAGCCTAGCTAGAGTTGTCTTACCTACGCCACCCATACCAACAATGGGCACGACGCTAAAGTTTTTATTACATGGTTCATCCGCCAATAGCCTTTGAACCAATGCATCCTTATCACCTTGTCGCCCAACAATACTAGATGCATCTACCAGCAACGAGGTCTCGTATTGTCTATTTTTATCTTTTGGCCTATCATCCTTCACTTGTAAACTTCCACTCTTCATCTCCAAACCAAGAGTAACTTTTTCCTTCTCTAGATCTTGTAACTTGTTGGTGATATCGTCTAAGCTTTTACACAGCCTTCTACTTAGTGAGAAATTTGTGCAGCAAGCTGGAATGAGCTTTCTTATCTTGCTGGTGCTGGCTCGGGATTGGTCGGTAAACTCATCAAGTACATCATCTATGTGGTAAGCCAGATGTTGGAGATCATTCAGCCATAGTTGCACAGCTTCATTAGTTATTTCTTTATTCCAAGCATCATTCAGCAGTGCTTGGATCTTGAACAAAGTCCTCCCTAGTTTCTTCAGCTCAGAATGAATTCCTCTTGCTCGAACAACTTGCTTAACGGCTTCACTGGCCAGCTTCTGAAAAACGGCTTCAATGAGGGTAGAAGCAATGACTTCCGCCATTTTTTAATGGTAAAGTGGGAGCTCTTTGAATCTGAATGAATGGTTAGGTGTTTTGAATGAAATGAACTAGATAAAAATTATAGATCTTGACTTATAGGTGGCTGGAATTAAATGAAAATTCATCAATTGTTGATAGCATTTTTTGTCTTCTTCTGAACAATTATTGAGCTATGTCTGTGGAAACTTGACCACATGATTTTAACACAAAGAGTAAATTACACCCTGTAGTTTGCGTAAATAGTTCCTTACTCGGAAACCTTAACACCCACAGTCTTTTAACCAAACGACATTAAATTTGACTTTTAAAATTACTTATTTTAATTGTACATAAGCAGGGCCATCTCATGAATTCTGGTGGCCCTAAGCGATAACATAAATAAAGGCCATTTTAGTATGCAAACTATGTATACGTAGAATGGTAAATTAGCACAGCAAAAAATGTTATAGAAGTCCAGATAAAAAGAATCATCAACCCACATGATACAAAACAAAGTTAGACGTTACCTTTTCTAGAGAATATAGAATCATTGTAAAAATGTTGAGGGTGTGTTTGGTTTGTTGCTATGAATCACAATGGCTGTGGGTGTTGGTATAAGGTGGAATGATAATGGAGGGTATGATGAAACCACTCACACACATAAGATATGAGGAAAACTTCACATTTGGGTATCCTCAATCTATTGTGGTAGGCCTCATAACCAACCAAACAACATTAATGACTTTTAAAGTCATTGATTCATACCCATACACCCCAACCAAACGGACCCTGGATGATGACTATCAATCAGAAATCACACGTGTATTTTTGCGTCCTTTTTTTTTACCGAAATATATTTGCCCAGTTGTTAGCAGATATTTTTGCACAATGACACGCTTTGAACTAATACGTGAGGCCTAATATTGGGGTTTTAAAAGGCTTTATTTGAATACATGTACCTTGAAATAAGGGGTGTAGCCAAAAAAAAATTATTCGAGGGTACATATTTTTATAATTTTTAAAAACTACATTACAAAATGGTTATTAAGGGGTAAATTACAAAAAAAAAAAAAAAAAAAAAAAAATATAATATTTTAAAATTTTACACTACTTTTTTTTTAGGGGTCATGATCCTGGGACCCTCTCTCTCTCCGCCATGTCTTGAATACATGTCTGAGAGTAGGCTTTTAATGAAAATCTTGCCCACTAAAACTTGGGGCACATGACTTACCAACCCGCCCGCCCCAAACCCTGCCCTACACGTAATGGTATAATAGTCTTTTAATAACTCACTTTACAATTTCAATTATAGTTTTATATAAAACTCATAACACCAAAGTCTCCACCCTCTAGCCACCCTTCTTCTCTCAGTAACCTCCTAACCACCACCATCATCATCAGATCTAACAAAACACAACCATGCCTCAACACCATACAACGAACGCAACATCGTGGCCTTAAATTTGAATATTTGGTAGTTTTCTTAAGAGGTGAGATGTGGTTCTAAATGAGTTTGTTGATTTAATGGTGGTGGAGTGGTGGCAACAGTGGCAGTGGTATGGTGGTGGGTTTGTTTTTGTAAATGGTGGTTTTGTTAGAAGGAGAAGATGAAAAGGGTGTGAGAAGAGAGAGAGGGGGAGAATGAATCGTGGTGGCTTTGTTAGTGGTATTGTAAGTGTTTATTAGTTGGATGTTGGACCAAAAGAGTGAGTGATAATTATACCCTTATGTGTAAGTTAACTAAGTAACTTTAATGGTTAAATTTAGGGCAAATGACAAAAAAATGCATCGAACTTGACACTTTATGTGATTGTGTATAGCCAACTATTTTTTTTCTTATTGTATGTACTGAACTTTCAAATTTTGATCATTATGTGTATTTTGTGACTATTATGCCATGTAAAATGACCATTTTACCCTTTGAAATTTGAAAAATTAAGGGTAAAATGGTCACAAAATACACACAATAATCGAATTTTGAAAGTTCAAGACACACTTAATAGAAAAAATAGTTAACTACACATGATTATAAAAAGTGTCAAGTTCGATGATTTTTTCATCATTCGCCTAATAAATTTAACGTCTGTTTAATCAAAGGATCGTGGGTGTTAAGGGTTTCTGAGTTAAAGGCTTTGTGTAAAAAAATTCGAAGGACCAAAGGTGAAGTTGTGGCAAGGTGGTTGGAATGGTGGTGGTTTTGTTTTTATAAATGGTGATTTTAGAGAGAGAGAGAGAGAGAGAGAGAGAGAGTCATGGTGGTTTTGTTATTGTAAGTTTTATTAGTTGGATGCAGGGGTGGATTTATGTTGAACACAGGGTATGTGTGCACCCTGCACCCTTTGAAAAATTTTAGTAGTGCAAAAAAAACTTGATTTTTCCAAAAATATTCATAAAATACACCTGAAAATTTGAACACACACCTTAAACTATGGGTGCATACTCTAATCTAACTTATCATTGTTAAAAAGAAAAGAAGAAAAAATAACTCGTGCTTTTGAGTATGCGGGCTACAGTTTGGAAGAAGAAGAAGAGATTAAAAAGTAGGTTAAAATGTTTACAAACTTATGTATTCTCCTGGTCCATTGCCCATTTGTTATGTAAAGCTTTGACTTTGAGTTTGAAGCCCAACATGACCCAAAGCCCACTATATTCAGAATTACAAACTTGCATACTATCTTTTTGTATATATTTTTAATACCTTTAGATATTATATACTCTCATGTTTCAAAATTATAATTTGTATTTCCTTTTTGAGATGTCTTAAAATAATTGTCTATTTTTCATTATTAGTAATAAAAAGAGAATTTAGTAGGGTTGAAATTTGTAATAATTCAATTTTTATTAAACTGTGTGATTTTTGCCTTATGACAATAATTTTGAGACAGAAGGAGTAAGTTTTAACAAAAGGTGTATTAATATTTTTCTTCATGTTATTATATCTACATGGGGCTTCATTAATATATTTTACACGTTAGAAATTTTCTTTATGATTTAAATATTAGGAATTTAATAATATTTCTCAATTAGCCCATTCAATTTCAAATTTTACTATGAAGATTCCAAAAAAAAACCTGGAAAATTTGACCCGTAAAACCTGACCCGAGTCGAAAATCTATGAAATGTAAAAGAAAACTATAGATATATAATGCACACCCTATAAGGCTGGGCACAGTCGAGTAATTCACATCGGTCGGTCACCCCAAATTCACAAGATGACCGATTTAACATCGATCGGTCCCAATTGTGGACGCTTGGTCGTAACATCGGTCGAGCAAAAAAAAATCGTATATCAAACACAAACTTTTTACCACTTTTTCAGTTACCGTTTATTAAATAAATAAAAAATTAAAACTTTACCACTTTTCACATCATATAAATACCAACCTCAAACACACTTCTAAACACACAATTCAACCTCAAACTACTTCTCAACACAAGATTTATTATGGCTTGCCATATCCCCCATTCCGTTGAAGATATGAAAATGTACGTTAACAAATAAGGTGAAGAAGATGATGTGGCTGAAAAAACGCTATTATAGACGTTATCCATCTGTTTGAGCATGCAAGGGCAGAGAAGCAATGTATGAGAGCAGACTACACGACTTGCAACGACATTACGCCTGAACGAAAAGCCGTGATCGACAATTTTTTTATGGATGAAACCCGCAAAGACGACGACATTGCTGACAAGTTGTGGGAGTGTGTTCAACAGATAACGAACAACATCAACACCAAAATCAATTGGAGCTATGGGGAGAACGAAAAAGATGGTGTATGTGCATCAACTTCGACTGCAAGCTTTGTTGGGGAATCTCTGCTAGACCAGGAAGATTTGGCTCGCATCGAGGAATTTGCCGGTTATCCGACTCCCTCGTAGGACTCTGCATGCAGGGAGCATTCAGATTAGATTTATGATTTATGTATTTCGTATCGTTTTTATTTTTAATATATTGTAATGTTTTTATTTTAATGAATTTTAAATTTGTTGTTTAAAATGTTTGAAAAAAAAGGGTCGGTCATCGACTATGGCAACTTGGTCGTGTCTGGTCGTCGGAGAGAGAAAGCTGATGTGGCGTTGGTGACCTGAGTCACAACTGTGCCCAGCCTAATCAATTCCTGGATCCACCACTGGTTGGATGTTGGACAAAAAGAGTGAGTGATAATTATAACCTTATGTGTAAGTTAACTAAGTAACTTTAATGGTTAAATTTAACCTTCGTTTAGTCAAAAGACCGTGAGTGTTAAGGATTTCCGTGTTAGAGACTATTTGTGTAAAACAAAGTCAAAGGACCAAGGTGAAAGCCAATGCAAACCACATAGACCATCTGTTACTCTAACACAAACAATCAATAAACACAACCATATATAGTTGCGGAAGATAAACTAACTAAATATAAGCACACCTTTTCTGGTTCGAGTTTTTATTATTTCTCAATGCATACGTACTTTTTTTTGGACACACATACGTACTTCATACTAACAACATTTAAAGGAACCTAAATCAGTGCATAAAGTTAAGCATGAAAATCTTGCATATAATCTAACAATAATTGAAAAATGAATTATCAATACGTTCAAAATACACTACCACTAAATCTTTTGTAACTCAAAATTATTACTCTTTACCAATTTGTCTATTGTGGTGCACAAAAAATGATGCCTACGACCTTACACATCAATTTATTTTTAAATGGTCATTCATTATAAACCCCAACAACTCAAAAAATTTATATGGTTCCTTTATTTTTTTCACAAAATTGGTAACTAATGTGTTTGACGATGCTCCATACTCATCTTTATGTTTGACAATAAACCCAAACTATCCAATCATCTTCATATTCATACGTGTATGAAGACATCTTTATCACTTCCCAATATATAAGACCCGGAAAAAAAACCACTAAAAATGAAATCCAAAAATTAATTGTCCCTTTCATGTCGTTTTTGGTGCGTTTGGTCCCCAATCATTGAGTGTCTTTTTAGTCCCTTTAGAGAGGAGGGAGTGGTACCCTAATATCCTGGGTGCCACATCACCTCTATCCAATAAAAACCCTTCAACTCAAAACTACCCAATTTTATCCTAACACTACCCTAAGTGGAGGGTGGTACCTAATACCAATTCCATTTTTTAATACATAAAATCACATACAATATTTAAAATAAAACATACCATTTCATTAAAAATAAAAACATTACATAATACTTAAAAAAGAAACATAACATAATACTTAAAATAACTAGATTAAAATAAAAACCCACTAATCATCGAGATCGGCAAGTATTGACGTCTTCGTGCTCCGTGAGATCATATCGAAGGCGGTCATGGAGAACTTCGTCAGTAACTCCGCTACCGCTTCGTCGTCGAACAATTTGGACCGGCTCATCCATTATATGAACCGGTGAGATTGCCCTCCCCTCGCGTTTTATAACCATATTGTGCAAAATAACACACGCATGAACCTGATTGGCAATCTTCGCTTTGGTCATAGCTCGGAGAGGTCGATCGAGAATTTTCCATTTTCCTTTGAGAGCACCAAAAGCTCGCTCGACATCCTTTCTCGCCCCCTCTTGTAACTTCGTAAATCTCTTTTCCTTTGGGTCGGTTGGATACGGGTATGCTTTAACAAGTGTGGACCACTTAGGATAGATTCCATCTGCCAAATAGTAGTAGCGTTTGTAAGCGTCCATTCATGTGGAATGAACTATTCATCGCCATTCCATTTCGATCAGAAGATACAAGTCGGGCGATTCAATACGTTGATATCGTTGTTTGACCGGTGGACCAAAAATGCATGCCAAATCCACATATCTTGTGTGCGGTGACTTCAAGCATAATAGTGGGAACACCATAGTCACCTCTCGTATATTTCCTCTCAAATGTCTAGGACAATTTTCCATCGGCGTGTGTACGATCAATGCTACCAAGCATCCGGGGATGTGATGCTTCGCTTCATGGGCACGGAAAATGCGAGCAAGGTCGTGTCTTTGTCGGCCACGTGGTACTCTCGTCCGTACAACTCAATGATGGCCTCACAAAATAATCAAGACTTTCACGTGGCGTTCTTGCAGACATGCATAAATATTCATCATACTCATCGGGGATTGTCGGTTCTGCGAGTTGCCTAACGGCGATGTGATTTATTGTTTCACCGTGAAACTTTTTTTTCAATCGCGTCATAGCCTTTTTGAAAATATGGGTATCTCGCTTCAATGTCACCCACTATTTGCAAAAACATGCTTTTCTCCATTCGATTTTTTTTAAAGTAATTGTCGTTGTACTTTGGTGTTTCAATTAACCAATCATTCTCTAAAGTTTCAAGACCTATTTTCCGATGACGATTTACGCTAGTTCGGCTAGAGCTTGTCGTGTCTTCAAGATACTGAGCCGCTAGTTGAAGCATATGTTGCAACGAGCTACCCGTGGATAGCTCGTCGGACGAAGACGTAATAACGTATTCGGAAGAATCGGAAGACATTTTTTTTGGAGAGATTAGTGTGTGTTTTTTTTAAAGGTGGGGGTAATTATTTTTTTGGAGAGATTAGTGTATGTTTTTTTGAAAAAAATGAGTGTATGTTATTTGGTTTTAAAGGGAAATTTATTTATTTATTTATTTATTGCATGTAACCGTTGGACCTCCCCAAACGGTCGAATATTTCAAATTTATGCATGCTACTCGCTCGAGCTCCCAACTCGATTTTGCTACTCGATCCAAGTACCCGACGTGCTCGGGCGGTGTCTCGCTTCGGTTCATCTACTCGATGCACTACCCGAGCTCCACTCCTCCTCCCTTAATTAGTGAAAATATGGCTCAAGATCAAGCACACTTACCAGTATAGATTCTTTGATTTTTTTTATCGTATACATTTTTTGTTGGTTTGTTAGTATATTTCTTGTGCGATATAGTGTACTAGCCTCGAGGCACACCTGATGGGCGGGCTAGCTTCACGAATTTTTTAAAATATAAAATGTAACACCTCGATATTTTCTAGATATTTATTTTTCGGGGAATTATGTATGTTTTTCCTTTACGAACTTTTTGAGCTCGTTTGACGTGAAAACGAGAAGTTATCTCGCGAAACTTGAAAATTAGACACAACGCGTACTAACACAACTGACAATTTGATTTAATTTTTGTATTGTTTGCTTGAAAGTAGTCGAATAAATACTCGTTTTTATGGGAAAATTTATTTTGAACGCAACGGCATAATTTTCATGTCAAAAGTTGATCGTTATCGAGCCTTAATGAGTCCCGAACTCTAAAATCATGATAGATTGCAACAATTACGGGTTAGATCCACGTGGTAATACTTTCAAATTAAACCCCTCAATTTTATAAAAGTTATACTTTGTAAGTTAACTTTGGGAATATAAATGCATAATCTATTGGGTTCATTCACAACCCTAACATACATAACCATCTCTCTCATTATCGAAGCTTCTACTAAATCATAAGGCTCGTCGTCCTCATCATCAATAAAATCATCGGCGTCATCAGCGGGAATGATTTGTGATGGTGGCGGTGCCTCAACTTTGTTGATTGACCATCGATATTCAAGGGTTCTA